>NNCF01129018.1:776543-806312 GCA_002313205.1 Laupala kohalensis
AGTTATTAACGTACTGTGGTTGGTGATAGTCCAAGTATTGAACATGTGTGGGTGGTCATGATTGAACTAAGAACTGCTCCTATAGAACTTGTATGTATTCATGAAATACGTAATGTTGTACAGATCAATCGGCACTATTAGTATAAGGATTCGCTTTCACTCTAATCATAAGTCTTGTTGACTCTTAGATGTCTGTTCACTTGAGTAAGCAGCAGTTTTATATAACACCAAAATACCCAAGTAGTCTGTAAATAGATTGATCGGTGTGCCAATTGTGTAATCATCTAGAAGGGTTATTAAGTTAGTGATATTTAGATTCATATTTCACCCTTCCATTTCATCTACTTTGATTGCTCAATTGCTCCTCTAGTTTTTGTATGTTTAGTTTAATAATTCAATGCTTATTTTATTCATTACATATCATGTTGTGACGAGATTCAGGTCAGTAAATTTATGAGACCCACATTTTGGTCTTTTTCTTTAATTTACCTTCCTTACATTGCTTCCTCGGAAGCTGGTCCTCCGTCGTCACATATCTGTTGTGTTCCGTGGCATCTGCCAGAGGGTTTTCCACTGTATATTCAATTTAACCACGTCGCCGCGGAACAGAAACATTACAACAATACAACTATTTAAACTTAAATGTCGTAGACACTACTGCTGTATTACAATCAGCGTTTTTACTGATGGAAGCAATCCACTGCTGATATTGTGGAAACGTTTGATGTGGTTTCTTCTACCATAAAGCATCATAGTATTATCAATGGTCTTATTTACTTTCAGATTTTGAGAAATTACACATTCCACACATATGAGAATTATTAAATGGTATTCTTGAGTATATATAAATGAGGTCTTGTAAGGAAAAAAATTCAAACGAAACAAATTTTTTTGTTTATCTCATAGATACGAGCATACTAGAATAAAACTGTTTGCAGAATTATACAGATACATTTTCTGTTTTTAACCAACTTCTTTTTGTAAATAAAGGGTCTTCTCATTTATATGAAGTTGTTCTTACATCGTAGTTGTAAAGCTAGTGAGTACTTAAACATGTGTCAGAAATTATACCCACAAAGATAATTTGTAATTTAATTATATAGCATTACTAATTTCAAGCATATTTTCTTTAAGACATAAAAGCTATATTGATGTACATGAATATATTGTCTGAAATAATCTTAAATATGTAATAGACATAATAAATATTAATGATAATGATCATCATAATACAGTACCATGTTTCCCGTTACCTTAAATATCGACTTGCGATGCAATGTAAACGAATCATCACGTGCTCGTCAAGTTCCTTTTGTAGATTCTATGCGTCTCTGCGCTTAATTCCTGTTGAAAACTATTGAGAAGCGCTACGTTGCCAAGTGAGATTTCCGAAGCCACGATTTGAAGACGCCAGACCATGTTGACACCTCTCTTAGCAACCGAATTTGCGCCATGGCTCAAACCGTGGTTCTAAAACCGAGTCTCGAATCCACGGTTTAAACTAAATCTTAGAAATCCATCGTAAACGTAAGTCAGTGGAATGGCGTCACACGATATCTCGTCAAAGTCAAAACCAAGCAGACAATCTCAACACTGCAACCTTGTCATGGGTAGGTATGGAATCTTGATAGTCGAGTTTATGCAGCAAAGGACAACAATAAATGCTCACTGCGCTACCCTGACTAAACTTCGACGTGCAAATACAAAATAAGCAACGTGACCTTCTGACGTCTGGAGTTTTGTTGCTGCATGACAATACCAAAACCAAAATCCACTCAAACCCAAAATCTGATCAGATCTTTTGAATGGGAACAGATTGACTACACACCGCACAGTCCTGACTTAGCGCCGAGCAATTTTCACTTGTTCCGCTACCTAAAGGAGTTTCTCAGTGGCAAGCGCTTCGCCACAGATGACGAGGGGAAAGAAGCAGTTGAAGATTAGTTATCCTCACAGGCGGTAGACATGTACGACTTCGGCATACAAAAGTTTGTAGAACGTTATGAAAAATGTTTAAACAAAAATGGAAACTATGTAGAAAAATAGGGAAAAATGAAAGGAATTAAACAAAAAAAGTTTTTTTGAAAAAATCTGTGATGGTATAATTTTTATAAGAAATCGGACCTTACTTTCCGAATAACCCTCGTATATGAAATTTGGTGTTGTAATGTGAAATGGTCTAGAACAGACCGCATGCTATTTCTACCCATCTCTCACGAACAAAATACGCTTATGAAACACCCTACGCTTATAAAACTCCACATTTAGCAAAATGAAACAGACGAGGCCTTGTGTAAGGACAAGAGAAACGTAACATATTGTCAGGAGTATTCCATGCATGTTTATCAAAATTATCCGAAGACAAGGATAAGTACTGCAATAAACAAAGTTCGCAGGTGCTAAATATCGACGAGGAAAGCACTGAAGTATGTAGGTGTTATTACCCTCACTGTTACATGTTTCATAAACTCCATAGTAAACCACTCTTAATTCAATGTTCTGTACTATGTGTATTGATATTGTCGTAATCGGACTCGTGTTATCTCTTAGCGCTGTGGCATCGTCTATAGCACGTGGAAAATGTGTTTGACCTCAGTCTTTTTGAAAAGTACGGAAAATGTGAGTTGCGGCTGACTTTTTACAAACTCATCAGAATAGCTCGAGTATTTGCAACTACCTGTGTCAAACTTTAGAAACTAGACTACAAAACAATAAATGTATTTATTTAGTAATTTTTGAAGGTACATTTCGTTACAGTTAGTGGTTTCCTGAAAGTAAATATATCAGCTTTACTCTACTAGGCAAAAGAAGAGATTAAGTTTACTCAAGAAAATTACACACCAATACTACCAAACTACTAGCGCTCATTAATTATAATATAAAATTAATATAGTTTTAACATGTATTAATATCTACCTAGTTCGACTAACAATTATCTAGTTTTAACATTACTTTAGTTTTACTAGATATGTCTATAACGTGATGTCAATTCTTGCACAAACATCAAGTTCGCGCAAGCAAAGATGAGTGTACTAAGCCAGTCCATGCATAATAGTACATTAACTGTACCTGTATGTTTAGTGTTTTTCTTCAATTTCTGATGTTTCAAAAAGAAATTTAGCTTAAAAACCCTCCTTACGTTATGAAATACGACGGCGAAATTTTTGTTTAAATCTGTTCTGAAGTTTTTACGTGTTGCAATTTCAAAAGAAGTGTTTGTGAAATGAAAAAGGCACACATTTTAATTATATACCTTCCATTAAGCCTGACCATTTAATGTCCAAAATCCAAACTTCATTTATAAATAAAAATTGTCAATTTTTTTTACAAACATCCCTCCTCAACGCTAGTGTATCCGAACTACGTGACAGAAAAATACTTCAGCTTAACGTCTTTATAATTCTATTATGCTCACATACGAATATACATTCCAGGATTTCAAAAACTCCCACCTTTCACTTACTATTCCACAAATAATAATAGTCTAGTTATTTTTTTGAACTTTAATTGATTTTTTAGTTTGAGCATTAATCTGTTGGAATACTAATTCCAAAAACATAGTCGCCAGCCAGGGCACACACCGGTGATCATTTGAAAATTTAATCTAGCTTTATTGAATATGTTCAATTACAAAACTGTTCAGTTTCATGTTTCCTCTACAGTCTCCCATTTCATGTTTCCACAGTTCATAACGAAACAAATAAGAATCGAGAAGCAAATGCTATAAAGCGACCCTCACATATTCAAGTATACATGAAACAATCTTAATAAAAAACACACATTTTCTTATCGCAAAAATTACGTCAATTTATCAGAAAAATCAAACATGGTGGTACCTGAATGTCCAATTCCATTTTCACATTCAATTACTATACTGAATTAACGTTCGTATAATTTAGCTAGCTCGTAGCCAGGCCTGAACTATCAATCTCATAAAATTATTTTCTCATAAACCCAAGTAATGAGTAATTAAAAACAAACATACATGAATTATGATTGTTATATCAAATGAATGTTCCATATATTACATAAAATCTTATCTTACATGTAATAAAAATAATTAGAGAATCCTGTAATTTGCCATAAAAAAATATTGTCCCTTAAAGGCGTATGAACAAGACAAAAGAAAATACATACACACCAGATTTGTATCGCTTATATTTGTCTCAAATAATTAGGGGAAACCCGAATTAGTTTCGATACGAGTTAATTTTGAATTGAGGTTTCACTTCTCACCAAAGATGCATATGAGCGCCATTGTCTCAAATGTTTAAAGATATCATTGCGGTACACTATCCACCGCTGTTTCTGTCTGACAGAAAGCACATTTGTTTGAAGACGCGTAAATGTATAAACATAACTATGAAATAAGTTATAATTTTCACACCAGATACGGGTTCAATGTCTAATAAGACTTGTTTTCCATACTATACCTAATTTTCACATGTACGTTCTTGCATACTATATGTATTATTAAATACGAAAATAGAAGCTTCCATTGAGTGAGAAATAAACTTTTACCCCAAAAATTATTTCATTTATGTTCCAAATCTTATTCGTACAAGAGATATTAGAAAATATTAATTATTTTTAATAGCGATAACATATTTTTACAAATAAATTAAGCATTTTTACTCTAGTACAATATAAAAGTGAATGTAATGAAAGAAAGAATTGTAACTTAACTTCCTAAATATGTCCGCAAAACAATTGTTTAAATGACTACAATGCATCAGTATTTTGGAATTTTTAGAGAATACGTTGCAAATATATATCCTGTTTTTAATGATAGTATACGTTAATACATTAACAAATGTAATCGATGACTAAAAAGAAGTACTACAATAATGAATATTTATCTACTTGTAACATCAGATAAACTTTCGTTTCAATAAATTCACAAAAATCACGAAATTTACTCTAACAATTCCGCTGGGATTCAGATATTTAGGGGCCGTTCAATATTACGCGGTGAAAAATTATAACTTTTAACGTCTTCCCCCCCTCTCCATATCTCTTCCCTCGATCGCTTTCAAGTCCCTTAACAAAGTTCTGCCCATCACCTCAGTTACACTAGAACTCCTTTTATTTGAATTTCAATCATCTGAATCGATGTCAAAAAAAGATTTGTTGAATTTTTAATAACTGTTCACAAAACTATTCTTGCTTTTTTATGTAGTGAGCTGATTGTAATCACTACATACATATTACTTCATTACATTGTTTTTAAAGCTGTATATTGTGACTTAGATTTGTTTTTTTCCTCAACAATAAATTCCTTTTCCTTTTACTAAAACTGGACAAAAACGTCATTGCTCCGCGCGGAACGAAAAAGAGTCCCAAATTTTCGAAGTTTTTGAGCCCTTCCCACCTCAAGCACAAGGAGAAAATCGGTGCAAACTTCAAATTACTCTTTTTACATTTTGTAAGAAGAGATTAAACTATTTCCAGCTTTCCGCGAATTAATCAGAGGCACAGCCATTTTTGGTCTTTTTCCTGGCCTAGGAAGAGTATACCATGTAAATAGAATATCTTTCCTTCACGTTAGTGGCAATGACTCAGTGAAAAATACACGTAAATAAATAAATGAACTTTGTCAAAATAACAGCTGCATACTGCGTAAGACCACGTGGATGGGGGGCAATAAACTCTCCGGAAACAAGCAAGGGACCATTCAATTCCGATCAAGGGCCCAAGAGCAGTGGTGGATTTAATATTTATAAAGGAAATTATTAAATCAGGACGTACTATTATTCATTTATTATTCCAAAGTAAATTGTAGATAAATGTGCAGTGAAAATTCGAGATTAATAAAACAAAGGTATTAATGACATTCCCGCCCAAGGAAAATCCGCCACTACCCTGAGGAAAACCGGAGAAATCCCGGACCAGGATAACCACGCTTGTGGTTTCGTTCAGTGTTGTCTCCTGCTTGATTTTGTGCGTTGTGGTACGCATGAAAAGTTATATATACAACAAATTCATAGCTCCATATCAAGGATGTGTTATCCACAGGCTAACCTAATACAAACGACGACCAAAGCAGTCCGTCCACAGAAAGAAAACTCAGAGCAAGTCGTGTTGCTCTCAGTACGCCGTGAGTGCGCATCTATAGACAAATAGAACCATATCCTTGAGAAAATGGAACGTCATTTTGCGTTAAAAATACCTTCCTTTAGGTATAAATCCTAATTTTATTCGGGTATTTGATTCTTAGGTCCAGAATTTTTATTATTCAAGAAAAATATTTTATTGTTGATAATAACTAGACATGTTATATAAATATTATACTGGAATATGGTTATAAATGAGACCTTAGTAAAATGGGTGGCCCAGCTATCCAGATAATTGAAGTTCTACTGTACTTTCGAGTGCGGACGTTCTCTTGAAGAGCACCCACCTGAGACGAAGGCGAGCCGCGAGTCGTACAGCGCCGCGTTGCAACGCACTAGCAGCCGTGGCCGCAGACGCCGCTGCAGTGACCGCCATGGCCATCGACGTCCCCGCCACATGCGATACTCCAGATATGCCGCTGGCTGTGGACGACGTCGCCCGGCGCCGCGAAGGGTTCGGTGGCAGCGCGGGTGGCAGCAGCACGATGGAGGAGTTTGTTGGCGCGGGGATGCGGGGAATCGGCGAGGGCGTTGTTGTTTGTGGAGGGCCAGAGACGGCGGGTGAAGAGTCGCTCACGGAAACTGAAGGCACCGTGGCAGTGCTCTGTGTTGTCCCTGACGCAACCTACAGAGAGCGTGAGAGGATGGGTCGGTTAGCTGAAGAGCCAGAATGCAAAATGTGTTATATCCATTTAAGCAGTTTTGCAGGAGAAGAAGAAGAAAACGTTTCAAGATTACATTCGAAAATCAATTAAGAATCACTTATTTCTTATTTCATGAGATAATGTAGTTAAGGGTACGTTTAGCAATGTTTTGCTGTTGGTTTTATTTTCGTTTGGAAAATTTTTTTTTAAAGTTTTGGGATATTCTACGTTCTGCACCCGACAGGAGCAATTTTTACTAGATATAACTTGATTTGAAAAAATGGTTTTTTCACTTTATGCGCTTTGTTATTTTTAAAATTCAGTAAGCTAACAAACGGAACATTGAATAAAGGAATTGAATTTTTATTCCTTATAAAAACATTGAATTGGTACTCGATTTAGTAATTAGAATTTTAAAGTCTGCATTTGGCGTATAATGGTCAATGGTCATTTAGTTACTTAGTCAATTGTTGAAGAAAAAATAACAATGGGGTTTTCCATTGAAATTTTAGTGTTGAAAAGTTGGTGAAATTTAAAGTCGTCCTAAAATATATCAACATAAAATCACAGCTTTCTCCTAGGATTGAGTTACATTAACAAAATAAAAATTTGAAAACCATATATTTAAGCTGGATGCAAGCGTATTGTAAACCAAAAACAACATTAGAATGTATAATGGAAATACAGTGCTCCCTAATTTTTTTTAAAGATATTTTGCATTTTCTTCAGAGGCAACGCGCCCTCACAAAAAATAATTTATTGCTATTTCTTCGATATATTCCACGTTTTTTTCAAATTTGTTTTATTGGTTTTATTTTGTGTTAATTAGGTTTTCTTATTATGTTGAACCCGAAAGAAGTACATTCTAAGAGTAGCGTTCTCTTTGTATATCTCTTTGTATAGTTATAAATAATAGTTAGAAGAAAAAACGTTGAATATCCCTTGAGGGATGAAATAATCTATACATATTAATACGCCCTGCTCGTTTTCGAATTATTTTTCAAAGCTTTTATTTCACTTATCTACTTTTTCCTATAAATCTTGCAAGTTAATTTCAAAACAGTTCGAAAAATGGTGGAAGTTTGCTTAATACATGTATGTGTAGTTCCGATGGCCATTAAATGTATTATGTTATAATATTATGTTCGTAAAAAAAATTGTTAAAAATTACGAATTTAAAATATCCAAGACAGTAAAAATTAATTTTCCTTCTTGCTATATTGAAATAAAATTGTGCGTTAGCTTAAAAGCGGTGTTGTCATACGTGGGTGACTGACTTGTCGACACGTTCATAAACGCAGAGAAGAAGCTGAGAGATACGAAACTCATCATTTGTCGGAATGTTGTGATCAATACGGAAACTTCACGCAGTTCACGCTGTCGTTGCGACACACTTGTGAAAATAAGAGCTAACAAGAATAATTTCTTCTTTATTACATTGCTGCAAAAATTATTATAAATACTCACGTATATTGTTTAAATGAAACCTAATTCAACAATAAAATATATATTTTAATTGCTTGCTTTACCAGCAAGAGGAAGCAGAGCGGACTTGCCCTATCTAGAGCATAAGAAAACATGCCAACCGTAATGCAACGTCATCATATATTGAAAGTGGTGAAACGTTTCGTTCAGTAACGTTGCAAAAGTATAATTATATATATTGTTTTCATCAAGGTTTCAAGTTACATTTCTTCCAAATTCACACAATATCGATTCATAGGCCATTAAAACGTAGTCATCGAGAACACAAACACTTTCGCATCAAATAATATCAATGTTGATTTTGGTCACGATTGCATCTGGTCATCTAATTTTGGTCAAATATGTCTGGTCATACAAAGCGACAGCCAATGTGGTATCCGAGAACAAAGCATCGAGTTCAGTTACGCTAGGCATTTTAATATTGTCACGGGTGTGACTTTCTCGTGTTTCTTTAATTACTTATTTTTCTAATTCACTAATGATGTAGTTGCCGTGTACATCCGTGACAATATAGTACGCATTAGCTATTTGGTTATCGCCGCGTCGCAAAGTGGGGTCAAGTGCAAAAAATAAATTTTTCAGTTTGAGATTTCTTACCGTTGGGTTGTCTACACGGATAACTCAAGCATGTTTCCATTCTTGTTTCAATCTTTTACTGCTTTTGTATCCTTCATAATAAAAGTCGAAAAGTCCCCTTCGCACGAGAAGCAAGCATTGAGTTCCCGAGACGAAACCAAGTCCAAGTGTTACAATAGCCGCAGAATCGTCAAAATACGATCGACTCAAGTGAAACAAAATGGATTATGCTTTTGAAGGTATATAAAAAATAAAAAAATGTTTTTGAATTTTTTTCAGCGAACCGTTGAAGTATAAGAGAGCATTCATTCCAAGTAATTTTTGGAGTTTGAAAATCATGAAAGTCTGATTTGTTTTAGCGAAAAGAAAAAAGTTTCATGGAGTTCTACAGGCTAACCTATTGGAGGTTGCAGATAAAATTATCAGCTATCAAATGAAATGAATTTTTGCTGAAGAAATTAGCAGTCCCACGAGTTTTGAATTTTCTTCGAAAGTAACTATGAGAAAGTGTGTTTCGCTGTGCAATTAATATTGAACAAAAATGCTTGTGAAATAGAGTAAGCGGCCTGAAATTTGCCTCCTGGGGGATTTTGCGAATTTGCGTTCCAACCAACGATTGCGAAGCCAACTATTGGAGTTCAATATCTTCCCCTCCACTCCCTCTCTCCTTCCTCCTTTCTTTGATATAACTGAACTACAGTTAAATAAAATACAAAGTTTATCATGGATAATTATTCTTTCTGGAAAATCTATTTAATACATTTATCTGGGAATAAATTTCCCGAAATAAGTATAAACAGAAAACTACGGAAGATATTATCCGAAGATTTTTACTATCATCAATTCCACGTATTTCAAACTGTCGGAAGTTACCTACGAAACCACCAAAATCATGGTCGAAAGAAGTAATTTCTTTATAGTTATTTACATCACCTGAAGGGCTCTAATGACCTTGATGTTGGCAAGCTCTAAAACCCCAATTTTAAAAAAATCCATCAATAGAAACAAGTTAAAATATTAATGTTGAAAAGAGAAGTTAAAAAACTTAATTGTCTCATCTCAAAAACAAAAAAAATTAATATAAATTCAGAAACAAAAATAATATTACAAAAATAGGTAATTAATAGCGTTCGATGTCGTGCTTCATTATTATTTTTGACACATTTTTATCATTGAAGCTTTCTCAGTATGCTAGGAAATAAATTAATATTCTGGGGAAAATTCCGGTTTGCGATATCATGAAGTTCTGAGAAGTATGAGACAACAATGTCTGTCAATGCGTTTTGCGGCTAAGTATTTGTAACATGACATAACCATAACATATAAAAATGCGTACATGATAGCGGTGTGTTATGTTTGCGAGAAAATGTTTCATTAAAATTGGCACTGCACTAATTAGGTTGTTCAATTTTTTTTTCTTTCGCAGACCACCTTCTGACTTCTTACGGAACACTGGTGTTCTGCAAAAACTGTTTGGGAAATCCTACTCTAGTAGATAAGAACCTGAAGACTTCTCTGATGAACATGGACCTTTTTTCTTGTGTATAATAATTATTTAATGGAAAAATGTGTATTTGCAATTGTCAAGATGTATAAATTAATCTCATTAAATTAAAAGGTTAATACATTACAGTTCGATTGTTAAATTTTACAAGTATTTTCATACTTTCAGTCGACATATTCGATCCGCCATCTTGGAATTTCAAAAATCCGTTAGCGGATTCTTAATAAGCGCCAGAACCCCCTTCAATAATTAATTTAAAATCGATTAATTCACTTTTTGACGTTGTTTGGTCAGCTTTTTGGCGTCGTGGTATAAGGAACCTATATTTCAGCCATCTTGCTGTAGCCTTCTTCATAGTGCTACGGTTAGCAGGCCATTAGAACACTGAAGAAGGCCAAAGCAAGATGGCCTTATACTACGATGCGGCAATAACCAAGACATGTCGGACTCCTGTCGCGAAGCATGCGCTCTCAACTTAAATGTAGTTTTACGCACTCAGACCAGGGGTCCAGTACAGTCCCCCTATCCCCTCTGCCTCAGTACGCGAGCATAAATATTTGCATACGTAAATAAACAAAGGATTAAAAAACGAAATAATAAACAATGGAAAGTGGATCATCCAAGAAGAAAACAATAGAGCATTAACCACATTTCTAATAAACAAATAACAAAATATAAAAAATTATTTAAACATAGATTTTGTTTTTTGTTTTTTTTGTTTGTTTGGGGCTTTAGGGCTCGTCAACATCGAGGTCATTAGAGCCCATAGAAATAGGCTGTATGGATTAATAAAATATCATTAAAATAATTACATTATAATTTAATGCCAATTTCATATGCAATTTTAGATAATCTAACCAATTGTTCGGCATCAAAGTACATTAAAAATGTTATTCATTGTTTCTCCAACCAGAAGTATTGTCATTTCTTTCAGAATTCTAAATATTTTAGGTTAACCTAATACAAAAATTCAAATTTGTCTGTCATAAAAAATTATGGATTTGTGAATATGAGCTGTATGATTGTATTATACTGTGATTTTGCGGCGTGTTGTGAAATTTTTGCCAGCGTATCTTCCTATGCACGAAACACAACTGAAAAACCTTCAAAATTGGCATTCGAGATGTTACAATATAAGGTGTAATTTTACAATTTCTTATATCACTAAAAATAACTGTTTTCGGATATCTAATTCTTTAAAATTATTTTTTTTCGAAAGGTCTAATTTTTATTGATAAAAATTTTTAATTCATTAATAACCAAAATTTTACAAGAAAACCTTTCTATTTTTGACATGAACTTACACACTCACTTAGGGGTTAATTTTAGCAGACTTTTCAAATGTTTAAATTACGTTTATATTTTAAATATTTCACTACTTTAAACCGTGCCTTTTTAGTACCACACAGACGAACCCAATTCTAAAAAAGGAAGCCCATTACGATTCTATATTTATAATAAAAAATATATTTCTCGATCCAACAGCAAAAACAAACATGAGCTGTCACTGAATAAAGAAAAGTAAGATGAAAAGGTGGGGATCACTCCACGCCGTTCAATGTAACGCATCGTCACGCTATGTCATTGTCCTTTTGCCAGTCGTTTTCGTAACGTTCAATATAATGTTGTTTTCATCGATAGATGAAGAAGAGCTAATGGCATATCACACACACATTAATAAGAAGCAGTTGTTAGTTTGGAATGAATCCGCTAGGGACCACTGTTGTTGTCTGCTACTTGTTCCATTGCATTACATTGTGATCTGATTCGTAACTGAACGTGTGTAAGTGCTTCGCCTCCCGATCTCCTAGTGTTTAGTTGGAAATTGTTGTATTCCACTTCAATTAAGTTTAACAGCAGTAAAATAATAAGTTTCTAATAAAAGAATAAATGACTTGGATATACTATGGTACATGTATCTTAAAAATTTGAGAAAATATAATAAATGTTGGTAAACATGCAACTCAAAAGTCATATTTTAAAGAAAATAAAACAACTTTACATTATTAAGAGAAAAGAATTTCTTTATCATAATAAATTAAATACTGTAATAAATGGCGTCATTAAATAAGACGTACTTAAAGTAAATCGTAATATGTATTTTATTACTTAAAATTTGTCATTTGTATTTCGATATAATTAATTATTATTTATTGTAATATTATATAATATAAGTTAAGATAAATTACCATGTGAATAATGTTATACTCTTTATCAGTGGCGGATCTTTAGGGGGGCTCAGGGGGCTATAGCTAAGGGACTCCCCCCATAATATTAATTGTTTAATGTGGTAAAGTATGCCTTTATCACATAAACTGGTAAACACAGATGATCTGGAGCTGGGGGCGGAAACAAAGAGACATAAAAATAGGGTTGAGTCCATGGTTTTAGTGTATTCTGAGATGAATAATCGTATTTCCAATGACATTATGTAACCATTCAGACCACATGAGGTGCACGACACCCGTAGAGGAGGGTGTTCGAAAGAGCGTGACAGGAAAAATTATCCTATTAAATGTCCGCTTAGAAAGGATTTTACGAAAATCCACTTCTAAGGGGAAAAATAGAGTTTTCTACAAACTTTATTTTTAATTACATCAGTGAAACTAAGGGATTGAGGGTACACGCAAGTACTATCAAACCTCCAACATTAATGGATAACATTCTCAGAGGATTCCAACGAGCATTTGAGTAAAAATAAAATTGGAGACATATTACAGAATTCACATGAGCAAAGCTGCGAGTACTCAGCTAGTAATATATAAATACTAGATGATTTGAGGAGACCTCCTTGTCTGCTAGGATTACCTAGGTTGATTAAAATATACCACAACAATATTCAAACTCTTTCGCGCCAGCTTCCGCGAATCAAACAGAACATGGATAACCTAGACCACAGACCCGAAAAGGAGTTGTGGATGCCGTTGACGCAATGGATTTTGGATTTTGCGGAATATCCAACTGACCCCGCCATTACATTCCTTTCTCTTTCTGGGCTCTAATGACCTTCGATGTTGACGAGCCCTAAAGCCCCAACAACAACAACAAAAATAACAACAAAAATACCTTTCTCTTTCCCCACACACGGTGTGATTTTGGACTGACATCCTTCGTTTGCTAAGACCGTGACCGTGTATGCCCACCTTAAGAGATTTTTGCGTACAAGTTTGCAGAAACGTAAAAGGCAAACAACAAAGTAGTTCTGATTCTTTTGTTTGTACATACGTGAGTATCGTTGGGGCTGGAATCGAATTCGCCTTCCTTTTGAAACTTTTGAAGAGCTTCCAAGAACAATATCTTCTCATCAACCGGATACAAACTGCTCACATCTCGATGCCTTCGTTGTTTATTGGGGAACTTGCGCCGAGTCTTGAAAACCTCCTCCATTTTTTAATGAAATATTTCCGGTTCAATTTGCTAAATTACACTCATGAGGTGACCAAAATTACAGTGACTCAGCCTTTGCCATTCTGTTGAAAATCGTAAATCTGAATAACTGAAGAATACTTCAGTAAGTACACGAATGACTAAGATTTTATTGATTTCAAACGTCTCTCAGAGATCTTCAGAATTTAACCATTTTCGACACGTTTTTTTAAACTTTTGTGTACCTGCAAAAAGACGTGTTCTACATTTATAAATTTTGTTTGCAATAACAAACTGACATTAGAAACTTTATTTCGCGTAAATGTATTAGGACGTCATGTACAACGAATTCTTCGACAAATCCCTTAAAATTACAACTAGGTATTGCTGAATAGTCTAGCTATTTACATCGTATAGGTGCGTATTATTAAATGTGAAACTATCACAAATTCTTATAATTCTCACAAACGTGTAATTATTTATATGTAATTACCTATATTAAAGTATGAGGTTAAATAAATTAACAGTTTGATTTATGCTCTAATAATTATTCAAAACATTAACTTCTTTGTAAACATGTAAAATATAAACATGCATGTTCTAATTATATTTATCTACAGTTATGGGGCAAAATAATGAAATTTACCTCAATACAATACATTTAAAGAATATATACAAGTATACCAACCGCACTATCCTTTTAATGGCAGCATTGGATTTCACAAAATAATCAAAATTTCAAAAGCTTTGAACAGCAGCTGAATCATTATTTGTTGTCATTAGGGAGAACCCTATCAATTGTTCAATACCTCGTCTCCAAGGGATTATGATAAAGTAAATATTTTTAATGACAAGAATAAAGAATTAAAATTAAATTTCGTCTTAGGGCCACAGAGGAGCAAATAATTTATTCGAAGATTCACCGCTTACCTCTGGTATGTTTACTATGAAAGTAAAACGTTACTCGAATCGTATTACTGTTAAAAACATCATACATCATTAAAATTAATCATTTTATTTTTCAAAGTTTAAACATTTATAATGATTAAATTCCTAGACACTTAACTTATTTTTATAAAAATACAAACCAAGGATTTTTTAATTATTGATAATTGTGCCTTACTTCAAACAACGTTACAAATATAATTAAGAGATGTATCACGTTTTCAAAGAACTGAAAGTAAATATTTAAATATTAAAGATTGATTATTTTGCTCAATTTTATTTTATTTATTTGCTACAACTAACTATTACGTACTGTTAGATTATCTTGGTAATTTTTATCCTGGGGGCGGTCGTCTTTACCTCGTCTATGGACCATAAATTTCTAATCGATACAACTTTCGAAATGGATAATACGTGGTGTTATCTCTAGCTACTCTAAAGTGTTAATACTTATAGACTATACCTATGTCTATTAATTTTTTTTTATAATAACTTGATATCTTTATGAGATAATATAAGTAAAAGGAACCTCTTAACCCTGCCCTACTCTCTGATTACGAAATGTAAGCAATCCAGTTTTAATAAAACCATCATGAAACATCTTCCATGATATTCTTGGATGATACTCAGTAGTTGTATCCATTCAAATACTACCACTTGAAATAATCGGTATGCATGATTTAAACATAATGAATTTGGTTCGTGTTTCGAATCCTGCATGTTGATTAAGACGAGAAATGTGAAATCGCAATGTTATGGACACGAATTTTAAGTCAAAATCGAAACTGAGAGTAAAGGTCATTTATTGTACCCTCAGAAGATGCGTGAGAAATATACGCTTTCCATTTGGCGGTTATGATAAAATGATCTTAAAGTTGATTAAAGAAAAATCTACGCTATCTCTGTGGCGGCTATTAGTTGAAAAATACAGATATAATTGCGTTTTTGTAAGGATATGTAAGAACTTATTTCCGTATTTACGATTTTTAAGATAAGGTTGACCGTGTGATCAATGATGAAATAAATAATGAATAAATAAATTTGTATAATATTAAGGTAAGATTTTAGTAAATACCGAAGATATTAGTTCTGTGTTTACTAAAAAAACATTTTCACAGAGGAAACTTTTATCCGCAGTTTTAGACAGTGCCATGTTGTCAAGTTCCAGCTGCTTCCACGTGATATCGCACTCTGAGTGTACACCGCCAATGCCACATGCCTTGTCCCGTGTACCCGCAAAACAAATGTGTACATTGCACTCACAACAACGCGAGGTCAGTTAAATCGGTCCAGCGACCAATTAGATGAGCATCGGTTGAAGAAACACGCATTAGTGTCACTTCAAAGTTAATGCCAAGTGAAAGTTTGAAATAGATTCGAAGTGTTGTATAATAGTGATTTTTCAGACAACTAAATTGAATCTATAAAAGTACATCCTATTTACATATAGGATCTAATTGAAGTAACAATAATTACTGACACATCAAAGATCTGAAATCTTCATCAAAGAGATTTTAAAATCGAATAAATAGCAAACAAAAGGCGTGAAAGAAAAGTTATACTTCCATTATGTTCAGGGGTTCGTAAGTGACATAGTAAGATCTAGGTGGATCAATAGAGGAATGGTTTTTTCAACTGTTTTCATAGATTACACTTCTCGGTTAACAGAGTTG
Organism: Laupala kohalensis; assembly: GCA_002313205.1. Classification (NCBI taxonomy): domain Eukaryota; kingdom Metazoa; phylum Arthropoda; class Insecta; order Orthoptera; family Trigonidiidae; genus Laupala; species Laupala kohalensis. The sequence continues at coordinate 792,850 of NNCF01129018.1, forward strand.
TAACATTTTTAGAAAGGACGAAATTTGCAAAAGCACAGGAAAATTAAAAACAAAAAATAAACAAAAAGGGAAGGTGAATTTTACTGAGTTAGAAGAGGGTATAAAGTATTCTTAATAAATTCGAATAATCTACTATTAATTCTACCTTATATATTATTAATAATAGGCCAGTAAAATAGTTTCTTTGATAGAATAAATTCGGACAAAACTAGAAATCGTTTTAATATCATCATTTGGTTCCAAATACATGAAATCTGAGTTTGAACCTACCAAGGAGGTGTGCTTAACGTTTGGCAGCCAAATGTTTTCATTTTTTTCGTCTCTCTCTCTCTTTTTTTTTTTTTTGCTTATATATCGGAAGCAAAGCATCGTAAGAGCAAAGCATTTTACTCTTACTAAAATTAAAGAGCATTCAATTCTGCGCCGAATGTAAACCTCAAACATTGAATTCAGTGGTTCAACAGTTTTTCCGTAAAGTCCGATCAAAAACACAAATTTTTAGCAATTTTGCGGGAAAATTTGTAATAGTCATTTTCTAACCTCTCAAACTTTGCAATGCATTAAAGTTGTAGAGATCCAAAAACTTACTTCAAAAACGCTAAATCTCCCAAATGTGTTCTATTTTAGAGTTTTCTAGAGACATTTATTTTTTAAAAAAGAGCTTTATGACATTTTCACTTGGCCACATCTTTCTAAATTCTCGATGTGTATAGTTGACGAATTACTTTAAATTTCATTCCGAAAAGCATTCAAAATAATATTTACTTCACTTTGCTCACTTACTGCGTATAACTTAGTACTTTGTAATTTTTATGTTTTATCTTCAAATTTCTTTAAATATCATGCGAAACCAATGGTTTCCAAACTCTTGAAGGAAGTAGGTACAAATAATTAAACCAATTTTTTCGTAGTATTACTTTAAAAACTATATTTTCCACAAAAGAGTTGAAGGAAAAATTTTGGTAATGTAACAATATTTATATATCATGCATGATAATGTAACTTCATTATCCGAATGTATTTCCATAGAGCGTAATTTGAATGTATTATAATGTATTATATTACGCAGTTTTAAAGAGAACGAGGGCGTCTTGGGGTTGTTGGTTCGCCCATTTCTTCAGGTCAGCGAATAGTAACCACCATTTCTTATTCATGTGGTGTTTTACACTATTAGAGCTTTCGCAGATGGTGGAACATTTTAAGCCGAGTTTTCGGCTGCTGTACTTCTCCAAGCAACCCTTAAAATATTTGTACGGAATTGTGTTAAGTGATTTCGGGGGATGCAGGCTTCCTGGTGGTGATTTTAGCGAGTAGGTCATGACTTGATGATCTTCACTCCCGTTCGAAAGAATTTATGACTCGTCCATACCATTTTTGCACTAAGTGGTTTGTGCGCAGAGATGGGCTGCTGCAATGATGCCACGTCGAATCTTTGAGCAATTACCAAACAGTGAGAAGCGGAGATCATCCAATGAGCATTAATCACCTTCAGTAACACGTCCCTCTCGAAACATATCAACGACATTTTGCAAATCTCGGTGACTCTCAAGTGTTACGAACTTTAATTACTCTTGACGAAAAAATACGGAAATGAATGTGCGAATCTGCCCAAGTGGGAAGCATACCCCACGTTGGAAGCCACCGAACTAAAGTACAGTAAGCTCTCCGTTATGCGGCATAATGTGGAGACAGACAAGGTCAGATGCCAAAAGGACCGGATCATCCAGACAGCGATGATAACTTATTTCTTACGCACCTTTTCTCAGAATGTTCAGATAGAAGTGAATAATTAGAAGTCGGTAATACTAATAAATAACAAATACATACAGAACAGCACGAATGAACCAATTATGTTGGATAATAAGAAAGGCCGAATTACCGGAAGCTGGACTATCGCGAGATAAAGAGAAAAAAATGCAGGGCAGATAAAAAAATTTCATTTACTGTAAAGAGTACAGCATACGTTAGATGGAATAAGAAACAAGTTCAATATATCCTAGACAAGTACTGTTGCAGAATACTCCTCTGCTTGTGTGTTCCATTTCCAAAACACGGGTGCTCCCATAGTGGGCTGTACTCGTGGAAGATAGGGGAAAGTCATCCAAGATTCCCCCGAAGAATTAACATCACCTCATCGCCATTATTCTCATGTGTAAATAACCCTCTGGACGTACGTCTCGCCCTACCCAGAAACCAGGAGATGGATCTGGTCAGACAGCGGACTGAAAGACAAAGATCTATGTAATAAAGAGAGCTTAGAAATCCAAATCTATGTCGAGGAAAACTGTATAAAAGCTATGCTTTCTATACCTTATTTCAAAGTGACGTTACATGACGAAACCTATTTCAAAGTGTGATACGTATCATATAAGACTAGACAAATATTTCGATGTTTGAATTTATTAAGTAAATCATAAATTGCTTTGAAATCTCAGGAAGATGAATGTTTTTTTTCTTTTTCTTTACAGCATCCGTGTGTAATATCCTACTATTGAGAGTATCAAAACATTTCTGTCTGGCGTGGTTTTCCTTGGATATTGTTTTGTTTCGTGAGTTTATGATCCAGAAGGAGAGGGAAGCTGGGGCAGATCAGATCGAGGGAGACTTCTGTCCTGCTTCTCGCTCTGGGCGATGGATGGGTGACGGAGGCGCTGGCAGACAAAGGCAAGAGGGTTGCCGTGGTAACAAAAGACGCCAATCGTTCCGCAAGCAGGATGTTGTGGCGTATGTCTGGGCAAATGCGGACGTTCTAAGTTCAACATCGGAGCCCTCATTTACGCATCGGCAAGCAACACTGTGCTGCCCTCCACCTGTTGAGACTACCACGTCAGTCGTCGAAGCTTTAACTAATAGCTTCGCTCTTTTTGCTGTTGACATTAATTTACTATGTAAACACGCCAATGCTCAAAACGTTTTATCTAACCTCTCGTTTTGGTTATATGCAAATCGTCTCTTCGTAAACACTGACAAAACAGTTTCTATATCAAACAATAGTTCACTTTATGGTTGTCTGGTGTAATAGAATCACTTGTGCTTATTTTTACAGACAACAAAAATGTATATGCTAATATTTTGTAATTTTTTCAAAGATGTAGGGAATGAACTAAGGAATTAAATGTCGAGGAAACACATCAGTAACTGTAGACTTAGTTCATCTTCTCTTTATTCTTCCAGCAACATTAAGGGCGTTGTGTTTACGTTTCGGGAATGGGTTTATTCTCTTCTTCAGAACTATAAATATAATTGCATAGACATATATACATATTATATAATACATATGTCTGTATAATTATATTTATAGTTCTGAAGAGAATAAACTCATTCTCGAAACGTAAACACAACGCCCTTGATGTTGCTGAAAGAATAAAGATAAGATGAACTAAGTCTACACTGTTAATCAAGAGTTTCTATATCATTTCACAATTGAGTTCACAAAATCACATTTTTAGGTCTCCATATTCAAGACAACCTCAAATGGAATTGTCACGTCGATATTCTTAATTCCATTTCCCGTTACGTATATTTTGAAAACGTATTCTCCCAATTTACAATGAGCCTTTATCTTCTGGGGTCATTCCGGTCAGAGCATACAAACTTTCAAAATTCAAAAGAGGATTATTCCAATAATTTGTAAATCTCACCATCGAAACACTTGTAAACCTTTATTAAAGGAATAATCTATTTTAACGCTTCCCTGCATTTATATTTATGAATCGGTTGTGTTTGTGAAGACCAAATTACTAAAGTGCCACCCTTGCTTCATACGAAACAGTCTCGTTCACAAACACAATACTAGCAATAGTAATAATATTCATCGTCCAAGAGTGTTAACCACTCTTTGCCAAAAGGGGCAGATCATTCGGGAATCGTTCTATATAATTCCCTTCCCAAAGACGTAAAATATATTAATAAATTGAATTTCTTCAAATCCGCGGTTAAAAGCTACCTACTTCACCAGAGCTTCTACAATGTAAAAGAATTTATTGATTTTAATAAAAGTTAAATTCGTTTTGTACTTTATCACGCCATTAGCTGAGTCCTTGCGGCTTTGAATTTTGTTTGTATCGAAAACTTTATTCTTTCTTACATTCCCTTATATATCCAGTGAGAACGTTATATATTAATGTTGGAAATTTGATAGTAATGGTGTATATCCTCTGTCCCTTGTTTTCACTGATGTAATTGAGAAAAAGTTTTTAGAAAACACCAATTTACCATTTCACTCCCTTCTGGGAAAAATTTCCGCAGTGATAGAACATTGGTCTCGTTCAGACGAAAACTCTTTTAGGGCAGCTACAACGTAAGCTGTGGTAGCTAATGGTGCTGTCTGTCCGCTAGGTAGCCAACGCGTGAGCTATCACTGCTAACTTTATGCTGAGCTATCCAACTCATTTTTTCCGTGCACACAATTATGTCTGATAGCTCAAAGAGTAATATTCTAAAAGATTAAGAACCACTATGAAACACCCCTTGAGATACAACGTCAATTATCAGAAAAAGATCAAAAATATTAAATAAGAGCATTAAACTGGTATATTAGGGGATCTGAGATTTTCCATAATGTGTACAATTACTGATTGTGTAAAGAATGGTATGAAACAAAATTAGGAACCACCATGAACTACCCTATGAGATGTAACACACAAAATGTGGTCAAAAGTCGGAAAATAACAAAAGTATTACAACAAAAGCATATAAGTGTCATAATAGTGATTCAGTGATGTTTCATATTGCGTACAACAATTACTGATGGTGCAAAGAGTGATATACTAAAAACATAGGAAGCACTATAAACCACCCCTTGAGGTATAGCGTCTAAAATAGCGACAAAAATGAAAAAAAAAATCAAATTTGTTTTACAACGTTAAATTTTATATCGTTTAATAGCTGATTAACTGGCGCGTCTAACTGTGTTAATTTCCTGGAAATTGGTTAAATCTGGCGTTTTCTGTCACCTATTGAATGTAAAATTTGTATGATTGCAGATGTCCTTCAATTACAGTTTTTAGGTTTTGTAATGTTTTAGAAATAAATTTATACTACCCTTAGCTGGATTGAATTCACATTTTTCATAGGGATAAATAAAGATATTTACTTTGGTTATTTTTATGTTTTATTATAACTGGAATTAAATTAACTGTTTTTGTAAGGTATCTTTATGCGAAAAATATTTTTATAAAGAAGTGTTTTCGGAAGCTTATATTTAAGGTAGAGTTTTAAATATGTGTCGGGGCCTGTCGCGCAACTTTTAGACCACAGTGTTATTATATGATGCATGTAGAATAGATCCCAAAAGAAAAATTTTGCCCAAAGTTACCCAACGCTATTTTATGAACATTTAAACTAGTGGCGTAAAACCATTGCACATACTTTCTCATATACGCTTCTCCGTCTGCAGCATAGAGTTAAAAAATTCTATAGCGAAAGGGTCATTTCTGGCGTGGTCCTCCATATTTTGGTCCTTCCAATGCTCTGTTCATGCTCAACGTCGCTAGATGAACTTATTACTGTCTTATATGTGAAATTTGAGAGTAAAATAAACATTCAGAATAATATTTCAAAATAAATAACGACATATCAGTCTTATAAATATCGTAAAAGTGTTGTGTAAATGTAATTTCGTTGTAGACAGAATTTTATGTATTTTCGAATTTGCAGTGCGTTTTCTGTCCTATGTATTTTATCATTATCTTATCTTTCATTTCAGTTTACTAACAGTGTGTTCACGGTCTGCTTGGTCCATTTACACTGCTAAATATTGTTCAAGCTTCTTGAAACAGTAAACAAATGCGTAAATGTAGCAGATAGAAATTATTTTAGTGCGTCTATACAAAACTTTCAAGCGAAATACTGCTAATGCGGATGTAAAGCATACTTATTCTACTTTACGTACAGAAAATGTAAGCAAAATCGTTCGACCAGTTTTTGAAAAATATTTTAAAATGTACTTTGACCTTCATGTGAAGTACCCTTTGTGTTCAAGTAAAAAGAAAATTGTAAGCACGTGCATATGTTAGAAGTAAATTCTACCCTAAATACGAAAAATGAAAAAAAAAATACCATTCAGTCACGAGTGCTGGGCACAGACGGACAGACAGACAGATGGACGGACCGGACGGACGTCCAGCCAAGAACCACTTTTTCGGAATCAGAGGTCTCCAAAACGGATATTTCAGCAAAAATCTCGTTTTCGATTTTTTTTCACGATTACAATACTTTCTATATACTACGTATATGGGAAAATAAAAAATAATGCGCTGAATTACGTTCATAAAGCATGTTTGCGAATCGGATTTTTGTGAAGAACTCTACTGGGGCATATGTAATACCATTTTCAACAAGTGCAGGTTGAAAATGGTCCTGATATCTTTTTTTTTTCGCTGAGACATATTGGCTATTTATATGTCCTGTCAAAATATTAGCGACGATAGCACACTGGAAGGCACAGAAGAAAAAAATCGAGAAATTTACCGATTTTTGGCGTCTTCATTCCGTTCGCACTTTGGACAATCATGAGGAAAGACAACCCTTTCCTCTACCGGCCGAAACTGTTTCTTGGGAAGGTCACCGACTGCTGTCAATAGGCCGCATTACGTGCCGAGATATCGGGTCTATATAAGTCGATACTGAAACTTGTTAAAATAACCAAATCTGTAGCATTATAATTAATATTTTTTACACATTTGTGAGACCTTAATTTTTGTTAATTTTTCTTTCTTTGTTTTGATACTGAAACAAGTTTTGCTTTTATTTTATAATTTAAAGAATCAATAGCATTTTACTGCAATATAAGAAAAGTGAGGTAAGCAAACCCAAACATAAACCAAACTATATTTTGTTAATAGTTCGCTTTAAAAACAATATATCAAATATAATTTCAACATTCATGACGAAACAAATGGTAAGAACTGTATTGAAATAAGTTCTTTCGGTAGACGTCAAGTAACGCGACTAGAAAAATACGGACACCTTATATTTATGACTTAACTTTTTGAATTCTTTAAAAATATTATTGCTTGTTTATATTATTAAAGACGTTTTTGAAAACATTAATTAAACAGATATCTTTCATCTCAGGCAAAATTTTGTTATCGCGTTGGTAACAAGCACCATTGTGCAATTAAATAAATATATGTGCATTACACGTTTCTGTCTATTTTATTTTCCTGCATTAAAATATTATTAGCTGCAGAATAAAAAATATACATTACCTTGACGTCATCTTTTCTCAGACGTACAAGGAAATTCAAGGGTAAAGTATGTATCCCAGAAAACTATAAAAACGCACTTAAAATAATATTAAAAACGGGTGAATTTTTTGTGGAACTAGTTAATTTATTCCTGTTTTAAGTGTCAAAAATGAGAAAAGGTGGAATAAATTGTGATACATTAAAATAAAAATACATAAATTATAGATTTTACTTGTATTCCTCTACAAATATAGAGAAAAGAAATTTGAACTTTAATAACGCAGTTAGCTGAACTCGCATAGTTTTACTATTTGACTCGTCTGAATCAGCTCCTCCTTTTCGCGGGTAACAGCACTGTTTGTTTGCATTTGCTTTTCTTCCTTGAATGGTGAAGACACCTAGAAATCCTACGAATCACAGATCAGCCACGTGGTTCGACTGTCGCGGCTTCGTAGTTCAGGGTTGTACAAGACCCACAAAAGTTGCTCATCGCCGTGCAAAAAGAATCAGTTTTCCCAATTTTTTTCAGTGCCTTAAGGCGGCTCCACACATTCGCTAATCGGCGAACTCCGAGCAACTGCTCGCCGAATAGCGGCTAGTGTGGATGGGTCGCATCACGAACAGCGGTGCTCGCCATTTCCGGCAGCGTGTCGGTCTTTTGAGACACATCAAAGGAAGCCGAGCACAGGCGAATATTCACGAATGACCTGTTCGTGGTACTGTCCACATATTCGTGCTTTTACGAATACCGAGGATCGCGAGTATACTAGTCGATACGAGTATAAGAGTCGATACGTGTATTATTACGGGTATTTAGGAGTAGATTTCAAGATATTAAAAAATATATATTTTTTTAATTTTTCTCCTTATCGTACAAAGTAATAAGTGTTTTTGGTAGTGATCAAATAGAGAAATTGGAAGTAATAAAGTGGTGATGGAGTAACTTATATATTATCCCCAACGTGGTCATACGCAGTTTGCAACTGCTTTTTGACAATAAAGTTTATTTGATGTGTGATTTAAACACATCCACAAACATTTCTATTCACTTTATTTTACTTTTTTATTAAGCGTCCTAAAGTTTCACAGTATTGCTATATTAGCATTATCTATTTTTTAGTTGTATTAGCATATATTTCCTGTACACGATCGAATAATAATGGCAATTTATAGTGAATATTAATAAAGTGAAGTTTGGTGAAATGATTGTCTACAATTTATAACCGCATAACCCACTCATAATTTATTAAGAAGACAATCAGCAAATAGATAGTTTTAATATGAAAAATAATTGTTTCCGCTTTTAGAGGACAAATACTCCACAGTGCGACGCCGAGAATGATGGACTCGTATCTGGTATGTCATGTTCATATTTTTTCCCTAGGTATGATGGGTTTTATACGGGCTGATTGTGGACTTTGACGTCTTCGAGAACGGCGACCCAGAAAATTACGATCTTAACACTAATATCCATCACTTTCGATTGTTTTTATATTTCACTCCTTCTCAACCCCATCACAAAGGGTGTTTATACTTTATAAGGAGTGATCGTTTACTTATGTGGCAATGCAGGGTCCCTTTACTTCAGATGTATTCAATGCCATTATCGGTCGTTTTTTAAGGGTGCTACGGGTATATTCTCTAATGTGGACAGATTGTGAACTTAAAAAGCAACGGGGATTACCCTATTCATCTTAACGGCACCGAAAACTATGGTTTCAATTCTATATCGGATTTTTCAATATTTTTACATTGTTCCCCTTTTCACCCCCTCACTAGGGATGTCAGGGATATCCCCACAGTACTTGTCTGATAGTCAGACATCTATGTACCAAGTTTGACATTGCTCCTGGTAATCTAGAGATATGGTGGGATACATACATAAAGCATTCCAACCTCTATTTCACGCAGTTAGGGGTGGATTTTTGTAAAATACTTTCTTACAGAATATCTGTACTCTAAAAGGAACCTACCTGTCAAATTTCAAGATTGTAGGCTTTCTAGTTTCGAGATTTTGTGAATAGTCAGTCAGCACGTGAGTGGTATTACGCCTTTATATATAAAGATAGCTGTAGTACTTTCAAAATAACTGATAGTAATTTCAAAACTATTTTCCTCCATGCTTGTTTTGTGTTTTATTATAAGTTTCGTTTTATCTGCATTCAACCTTGGCACGGTTATGTACATTAATTCTGTTGGCCTATCCTGGCCAGGTTTTTCTCCCGTTTTCCTTCGTTGTCCGATAAAAATATACACAAAAAGGAGATGCAACTTGCAAAAGGTCATGTATTTCTAATTTTTGGTATGTAATTTGTGCAAGGACCCTAACTTAAAACCCAAGTTTGCAACCTCGACGCGCCATCGTGCGCCACCTGGAGCAGAAAAAACGTCAAAATTTTTGACACCATCGTTGATTTATTGAAATAACTCCCTAACGATGCATTTCTCAGAAAATATTATTCTTACATTTTACGTACTATAGTAAATTTATAAGAGAATGGTTGCTATATAAACTTGCTATACGAGATGAAATAGTTATTGAGAGATACCCAGTTTTAAAAATGAACATTTTTTTCGAAAATTGTAAAACTTGTCAATTTGCAGAAAATATTGCTAAATTGTTATGTATTATTATTAATATTATTATTGTGTCATAAAATAACAATTATCCTTGAGATAATTGTAGGGTCAACTAATTGTAACGTCGGTCCCAGGACATGCCATCAATTTGTGAAATATTAATATTTCTTTGCATTTTCCAAGCCGGATGCTTTTAAGAATCTTACAATAAGTGGCCGGTCAGCGCTAAGACGGACGTGCGACGAGCTTGGGATTCACCTTAAACCTCTTCAGTGTTGAGGTATTGTTTGAACGAACACCTTTCACTTTTAAGGAAAGTAAGTACAAGTGTATTCGAAGAATGCAGCCGGCGACGTTGACCCACTGGAATTTAGGTGTACCTAAAGAAAAAAAGAATTCTACGAAGTAATGAATGAAGTACGTGCCGAATATAGAGCAATGACAAAGGTGCCTGCAAGCGCTTCGGTGACGCCCATGGCGGTTTGTTCTCTGCGGCGCAGTCTCTGCGTTCCTAGAAGCCAAAGGGGTGACCCAAACTGAGTGGTTTCAAGGTGTGGTGGCGAAGGCGTGGTTATTTGCTAATCACGTGACTTCATCTACTATATATTGGGAGGAGTGAAGATCCTAGTCGATTCTTTACGAGGGAATGTAGAAATCCGTCAGCAATGACATGTGACTGAGCTAAGGTTGCGGAGACCAGATGTTCGTTATGCTGCTGCGGTAGTCTTAATGAAGTCATTACTAGTTGCGAGTGTCGTAACTAGTATCAGTTAGTTGTTGCGGAAAACAACTTATAATTTGGAAGGTTCAGATAACCTGAGGGTTTTTACAATTTAGTTATCTTCAACAATATTTAACCAAGAATAATTAATGCTCTCTGATAGCATTATTGGTGTAATAACAGATTATTAGATGTATTAATGATTTTTGGAGTTTGTTTCTGTTGTAAATTCAGATTTCTAGTTAATTTGTAATAAATCATTATTTATTGTTATTACACGTGTGTTGGATTGCCTGGGAAACTGGGCTGGTGGCAGCGACAAAAACTACCATAGAGATTTTGGTATTTATGTGGATCCCGCTTCTACCAAAGAAAAAATAACATCGCATCAGGGCTGGAGGTGTAATGTTACACTAATATAACAAAATAAAACACGCGAGATACCGATAAACTCTATACACAATTAAGTCTGTGCAATCTTTAAGAAAGGCTGAAAACTCATGTGGTTTGTGTCTCATTACCTATTTGTACTATGAACATATATGAATAATAATAATAGTTATTATTATTATTAATATAAGATAAGTAACAGTATGCGTAATGTAATGTTGATGATGTTGTAATGCTATACAATAAGCAATATTGCGTATGAAAATATATTACGTTTAAATTCAAGTATTTTAAATTAAAAATAAAAATATAATTTTAAATAAATGATAAAAGGAATACAGGAAATATAGTTGAAATTAAATTATATTTAGAGTTTTTGTAGAGTTTATCTTTCGTGATTGCTTGGTAATGGTGTGATGATGATAAATTTATCAAAATAAGACCAAATAAGGATATTGTTAAATTGAAGTTTTTATTATGTCGCCCTTCTATTGTTAATAAAAATGACAATTCGACAGTTGGACGTACTGACAAGTTTTGGTCTAGTATTTGGCGTGGTCAAACTGTGGAACAATCATTGAAAACCTATGAAAGGCTGCGATGGGTTGAATCGAGGTCGTGGGATTACGGAACCTATTCTCACCCGATGGACGCTAGCGATGATACACCTTCAGACTATTTGTGAAGAAGTTGAATCGTATGTTGGTTTTTCATGGGTAACAAGTGAACAACACGTTGACTCACGCCCCACACGTGTCAAGCGAGATAATGATGACACTAAAAAGTCAATGGTTTAGACTGCACTTACCATTTCTCGAAAGTAATCAGTTGATGTCCATAAGCACTGGAATGGTTGGCACAGCTAATGCGATGTGTCACCTAGCTCACAAAGTTGGCTTGGATGGAATGCCAAAAATGTTGGCAGAATATACGGAAACAACACATTCCATCGCAAGGACAAAGTTGTCACACTTACTTCAGCTACCAATGTGGTGAAAGTAGGAAAATAAAAACTCGACACTAGATTCACTATTACTCTTCCACAGAATGTGTGTGGCTAAGCAGACGGATGAAGACCTCAAATACATTTTCATTTTCGAACTTACACTTTTCCCTCTGTCACTGTTTACAAAAGAAGACATGAGGAAGAGAACAAAATCTTCATTCCGTGGCGCATTTGAATCTACGAAGATTGACAAAATTCAGGATCACAATAATTTTCAGTAATCAACGGCAGTTATTTTCTACATAAACGTGTTTGGAAACTATATTCGAATTTTGGGAGCATTGCAATTGGGTACCTGAGATACTTGCAAACTCTTTTTGACTCCAATGTTTTAGTAGTGTTTGATGGATGCTCTACACATCCTAACAACTGTACTAAAGTGTTCACCGAGCTAATAAATAAACCTGTCCAGTTATAATTTTCAATTAGGCTGCTGTTCCGCAAATACCACAGAATAAATTTTTGTCCAATGAGGAAAACAAAGTACGTTTCATTGACTTCTCAAAAGAGTAATGTTAGAGACCAATATACTTGTTGATCAAGCAGAAGAGGATGTCGATTTACTAATTAGACAGGCTGCTCTTTCTGCGGCACCGCGATAGGACAATACATTTGCTCTTGGTGAGGATGTAGATCAGTCAGTAATACTGACAGGACTAGGGCCTTCAACAACCAATGTATTCTTACAGAAATGTGGAAGAGGAAAATTGCTTGACTTGTTCTATTGTACATCATCATTCAAACACACATTGTGGCATCTAACATTCTCGCATTCAGCAGATGTGACACCACGTCAGTTTTCTTTGGTTATAGTAAAGCAAAGTTTTGTTCCGTCATAAACAATAACTCAGAACTAGAAAAACAACAAAAATGATCCATAGATCCTCAAGCTTTTGCTGAACAGCTGACACGGACAGGAGAAACCTTCCTAATTCCTCTGTATGGATGCAATCCTTTACTCCAAAACCTCAACGGGTGCCGTTATGATATATTCACCAGGGCAGCTGCGAAAACAAAATTAAATCTTGCCCATTTACTCCCCACAGAAGATGAAGCACGACTTCACATTCAGAAGTTACCACCAGATCCTGAAATGGTTGGGGTATGAGTAAGATCCTTTCAATTGAGGATGGGTCTCCAACAACCTCGTCCTTTTACCTTGCGGACTGGAGATTGACGCAGTTCCTGAGACTCTTCTAAAAATTATTTGCTGCGAATGCAAGAAAGAATGTAATTATTCTTGTGGTTGCCGAAAGGCAGGACTGAAATGCTCCTCCCTTTGCACCTCTAGCATGGGTCAAGCGCGTGAAAATGTGCCAGATATTGAACTGCAGAACATAAAAGATGATGACGATTCAACTATTGCATGAGTTTGAACAAGTAGAAGACTTGCAGATGGTAAATGTCACTAACGACCAGCTGAATGATACTGCAGATGTTCAACCTGGTCCCTCAAAAAGAAAGGCAAAGAATAAGTAAGGTAGATTCAATGTGATTTTATTTAATGCTTCATTAGTGGATGTATTTCAGTAAGGATTTGATAATATATTTGAATTCTGTGTATATATATATATAT
>NNCF01129021.1:3339-15481 GCA_002313205.1 Laupala kohalensis
ATAGTGTAATTAGTATATGTTTAATCCGCATTATCGGTAAAGTTTGGTATAGATGCAGTGAAATAATTTCCACTCGCATCGCGTACTTTTTCGTTTAGCAATGGTATGAATCCAAAGAGTGTGTTTGTAGATATGTCATTTTAATGTTATTTTTATAGGAGAATAGAAGATAGTGTGCATCTCATGTTTTTCATTGTATTTGGAATCTTCCACCCACACGAACATCCTTAGTCGCGAATTCACATCCAATGACGGTGTATCATTTTGCGGCGTTTGTAGGTGTACACTATTTCTTATGCTGAACTTTCTTGTTACATTTTGCTTAGCTCCGTTTTTTATTTTTCCATTATTTTGAGGGTAATGAGTGATACCATTTTGTTTATTTTTAACTATTGTTTTGAGTTCAGTGCTATATGAGTTGGAAATGTAGAAATAGTATTGTAAATATTACATTTTAAACTTTCAAAATTCTTTGTCAAGAAAGATAAGTAGAGTAACGAAATAGCATGAAGAATACAAAACACTCAGACGCAAGGATATTGAAAAAGTATTATATTTAAAAGAGTATCACATATTTAAACAAAATTATTATTAGATGCAATTAACGTTTTTAATTGAACTATGAAATTTAAAGGAAGAGAAAGAGAGAAGTAGGAACAAAGAAAGAAGACAAGAATCTGTATCAATGATACGGCCTACTTTTTGGATCGTGACTCTTATAAAGAGTCACACAACTGCTGCATCGTTACTATTCATGGCATAGTGCTATGAACAATTCAACGAGACATTGAACATGCTTGTTCACATAGGTTTTCTAAGTTTCAGCTATTCTCACTGCATCAATTCTTCGAAGCTGTTACGAGGAAGCAACTCTACCTTCACGCAAGAACACAGTAATTGCGACCATGGCAGCGAAGGACCACATCGCTACAACGCACTACATCATTAATAAGTATTAACACTCGTGTTGTCGAGATTCGCATGTAGATTAGAGGTTTCACTCAATCTTGTGCATCGTTAAAATCCTGCTAAATTCACGGGTATTTTAACCATTTATTATGTCTCGCAGGTATTATGTATATGAAATCCAAATTTGTTACGGGAGGTTTAACTCAAAAACTTGAGTTCTAAAGCGGTCTTTTTTTTTTGCGTAGACCAGATGCGGTCACGCTTCACCTTTTGCTTACTCACCACTTCGTAATTCTGTTTTAACCATTGGGAAAAGGCTTGTATAAGGGATTTCCGCAAACAATGGTTTATATTTTATGATAAAGATTTATCCATGTAGCTCTGCTGAATTCAACATTCTCAGAGCATTGGTTGCCCACAACAGCCAATTTCGAATTTGTTTCTCAGGAGAATATTTACGTAATTCTGTTTGTGTAATTTTAAGGGAAGTATATGTATATCTCGTTCAATAAATGTTTTTTGTGAATCTGAAACGTGCCTTATAAGAATCTGCTTTCATACTAATCTATTATGCTTGTTGAAACAAACAAGTCCCCCCATATCCTCTCCTGTGATACAGCGAATGGTTATTCGTTTGTAACATATGAGACAAGGCTGAAATTTTTAATAAAGGGGGAGTGATAACAGTTATTCAAAGAGAAACTCCGAAAGTCGGAAGACTTTTAGAAACGGGTCGAAAATATAAGACGTTAGTGATGAAAGGAGGAATTTACATAGAGGTGAAAAGTTTTCGAATATCACAATGTAGCACACCATTTAGGTTTTGCAAGTGTCATCTATTTGCGCTTACGACCGGAAATTGTGGAAGTAAAGAATGCTAGACATAAGTGTGAAACATGCCCGAATAAGACGAAAGATACATTTTGCATAAATTGTAAAGGAAAAGGACATGTGGGGATAAGGTAAATGATGTAAACTACTCAGTGTATGAAACAGCTAAGAGATTGATAACCAGTTGAACGAATTATGGGGCCACCACTTCAAGTTAGTCAAATCACTAAATTGTTTTCTTTATATTTATTTTATAGTTTAAAACCACAATATGAATATAAATTAACAATAAACATGATTTAGTTTGTAAATACCAATAAATAATATAGAAGAAATAATATTAAGGAACTCGCTTGACTTGTCTGAAATGCGTATCCTGGAGCATGTGCAAACATGGAGGCCGAGCACAACGGTTTCGTTATTCATGCACATCAACTCAGAAAAAGCAAAATAGCTTTCTCAAATGTCCGGTGACCTAGAGACAAAAGTGATGTAAAAATACTACAGAAAAGTTTCTACGAATCGAAGTAAAATTCCATCACATTCGTGATTAGAAAATTGGTGTTTTTTTTTATAAAAAAAGTGTTTACTCCATAAGACTTATAATTCCTATTATTTTATATAATGCCCGGTGATGTATGCTTTTCAAGTTGAAATCACATAAAATGTATGGTACTCTGTTCATTTATGCCAATTTCAGCTATTTTTGTGATATAATTCTACCTACGCTAGTACTACCGTAAGCTGCTACAGCAAAATGGACTGAGATCTATTGTTGCGTCACGTGAAAAACAAGACTATATGGATAGAAATCGAATACATGTGACATGCTTCCAAGAAAGATATTTGATGCGGGGACGCTCTTCACATAACAGAATATGAGCACAGGATACAGGAGAAGGAGGGTGGGCGTCAGAAGTAATATTAAAGTAATGTTGGATGACTTAGTATAAAGTATAAATTTATTGTCAAAAAAACAGTACAAACTGCGTATGACCACGTGGAGGAAAAAAAACACTAATTTACTCTCCGGAAGCAAGCAAGGGACCATCCCATCAATTCCGATCAAGGGCCCTAAGGCAGAGACGGATTCAAAAATTTCAGCAAAAGTTCCTAGATAAAATAAAAAGTTGGCTGCGAGTTATAATACTAATAGTATGTCAATATGTTTGTAATTTTAAGCAAAAAATTACATGTACAAGTTATTATCGAACTATAGATTATTCTGAGTATAGTGTTTAAAAATCATAAGAATTGAAATAACACTAAATTCACGATTTATTGTTACAATAAACACGCCCCTAGACAAAGCCTAGAGAACCTGTATGATAAATCCGCCTCTACCCGAAGGAAAACCGGAGAAAAACCCGGGCCAGGATGGGGCTACAGAATTTATGTACACAAACGTGCCAATGTTGAGTACACATAAAACTAAATTAATATGAGCCATAAGACAACACAATCATGCAAGAAAATAGTTTTTGAAATTGTTATAAGTTGTTTAAAAAGTACTACAGCAATGGCGTGATAAAGCACAAGACGAATTTAACTTTTGTTAAAATCAATAAATTCTTTTACAGTGTAGAAGCACTGGTGCAGGAGGTAGTTTTTAACCGCGGATTTGAACAGATTCAATTTCATAATATCTTTTATATTCTTGGGCAGGGAATTATATAGAACGATTCCCGAATGATAAGGTCCTTTTTGGCAAAGAGTGGTTGACACTCTAGGGCGATGAATATTACTACTATTGCGTGTATAGTGTTCGTGAACGAGACTGTTTCGTATAAAGAAAGGGTGGCACTTCAGTAATTCGGTCTTAACAAACACGACTGTTTCATAAATATAAATGCAGGGAAGTTTCATAAATATAATGATAACGCAATATATGATAACATTCAAGATAAGGGAAGGAACAAATTATACAATAATAAGTGGGTAGATATTTTTTCATTTTTAAAATTATTTTTAGATCATAATTCTTTATTTGCAATTTATTCATACAAGAATGTTTGGCAAATATTTTGGTAAGTACAGGAAAAAATAATGAAAGGCTGTAGCGGCGTTTGGGATTCAAAAATGGGGAGAGGCAAAAAAATATTGACAATTTTTATTTACATGATATTTTCTACATATTTCCACTAAGTACAACTTAAATATTAACACAAATCGAAGGAAAACAATTGGTGCTTTCCACATCACTTTTTTGTAATTTTCTAGTTTAAAATGAAAAGTTTATCTTTCCTTACAAAACTGTGGGGCGACTGCTCTCTCCACACTCTCCCCTACTCGCCGCCACTGAGTTTCGTAGTCACTCAGTAGTGACATTTTGAATTACAAAGGCAAAAAGAAACAAATTAAGAAACCAAAACAGCTCTAAGAGGTGCCTCTCAACATCTAAACGCTAAATCAAAACCGTGGTGGCGTTCGAGGTCTCTTGCATGTTCGCTGTTGTCGAGTACATTTAGGATGAAGAAGTTTGTGTGAAAGTGGAGCCTTCTTATGTATTTCTTGCTGAATCTGGCTATTTCTTCTTTGATGGTCGGGAAGTGCAGGTCCTGGTGCAGAGTTGTGTTCGTATGAACCACGGGGCGTTGGCAATCGTGCGAAGAGTTTTAGATTGAAACCTTTGTAATATCTCTTCGTTCGAGTTGGACGGGGTTCCCCAGAGCTAGATTTCATATGTCCAAATTTGTTCAAGGATAACTTTGTAAATAAGTATTTTGTTGTTTAGGGACAAAGTAGAACTTCTACCTAGTAGCCAATAGAGGTTTTTAAGTTTGAGGTCCAACTGTTTTCTTTTTTTCTTGACATGTTCCTTCCAGTGAGGCGTCTGTCGAGAAGGTGGGTAGAAGCGAGGGAAAAAGAAATATTTGCCAGAAATTAAATTTATTACCATCCACACAATTTGGAAATTGTATTAAAGATGATAGATTAAAGATGTTGCTCGCTGTACAATAATTTCAAAATGTTATCTCAAATTCAGGTAGAGTTTGAGATGAGCGTGGAAACCATTTCAGTACGCACTTTTCCTCTGATGAATTGAAATGAGCAAAACATGTAACTGTATTTATTAACACACGAAGAGTCCTTTTCCCTAATTTTACCAACACAATGAGATTATACTACCTTCAAAATTTACAAAAATGCAGTTAGTGAAATAAATAATCCAACATACAACGTAGCAAAAGGTTTTCGTATATGTTTAACAAAGAGGGGTGTTAGAGATGTTTACATATCGACGTCAATACCATAAATGACAGAGATAACTACCTGCAACAATATAGATGAATAAGTTGAATAAAATTTATTTAAATAATTTTTTTTAAATAAAAGATCACGGACTATGTAAATTTGTCCAAAATGTTTTCACTTGTATTCCAATTATTTTTTTACCATATAAATACGTTTATTGGGGTTTGTATTAGTAGTATAATTTTTGACTTACATTGTGGGTCTATGGATATTTAAATGTTGAAGACAATTATAAATTATAAATTATAAGGGAAAACAATTATAAATTTTTTTTATTTAACTCAATGAGAGAAAACACGATTTTACATCTTACTCGACGATAGACATACTTGTTAACGCAAAGCACCCGCGAATAAAATACTTATAAATAATACTATGACGCAATATTATATTAGAAGAAAATAATTCATTTTATTAATAATAATTGATAAAAAGAAGTGATGTAATTACTATATTTAATTATTACAAAAGGTGCTACTTCTATTTACATCCATTATATAATGTAATTAAATAAAGAATTAATAACATACGACCAAATATGGATGATTAATATTTATATTAATATAAATATTATCCGTCCATAAAAGGTCTTAAGTTGTTTATTATTTATTTAATTACAAAAGATAATTCATGTCTTTTTCATTTTTGTACATTTTAACATTTACATCTCCTTTGTATTAATTCTCAAATTGTACGTATTTTCATTGCGCACTTATCGATTCTGCGTGACCTATAATTCTTTCTTTCTATGAAAGGTCTTTTCTATCTATGTTACCAGGATGTTTCCGCAAAAAGCGCTCTTTAAATCACCTTCAATATTAGGGTTTTTTTTCCGGCATGTCGCTACAAAATCTTTTTTTTAACCTGTTCATAAAAGTCCTTTAAGATATTTTTCGTCTGAGGTCAAATAGTGAAATCTTTAATTTGTGTCGCGAAATGACAGGGTTTGCTAAATGAATATTGACCAGTGAAATCGATCCCACCACAATGGAACAACTCACAAGAGGTAGCAACAACATTCCTTCTTCATCAAATTCGACATTTCCTCTGAAATTTAGGAACAAAAAAATTATTCATAAAATATACAATATTAGTTTGTGAACATAAATGAAAATATTATTTCTTTCCCTGTCAGACTTTCCAATTATGCACAATGTATGTGGGAAGTATTATAACCGTCCGAAGTAATAAATTGAGATCTCGTCAGAGCTTTATGAATTTGATCCACGAGAGTGTATTTTCAAATTTTGGTAATGTCCAATGTCGGTTGTGTACAGGTCTCTGTATGTTAATAATTTCCCCCCGATAACTCACAACAAATGGATGCATCGAACCAAAACTGAAGGCTTGAATTTGATATCTTTGGGAATAGAAACTTATTTCTGAACAGCTCATATAACTTAATTTGCACTCTGCGCCAATCTTCCAATTTCTTAAAATTCAAAATTTTGAAAATATGAATATAAGCATTTTGATTGCTTAGTTAATTCTGCGTACAGAATGCTAATCCACATTTTGAATTNATAATGTAAGGTTGCTGATGTTCTTAAATTACAGTTTTTAGTGTTTGTAACGGTTTGGAAATAAATGTATACTATCCGTATGGATTGCGGGATTGACTTCAAATTTTACACCGGGATAAATAGAAATATTTTCTTTTTAATGCATAAGATTTATAATAATTGGAATAAATTAACTATCTATAGATGGTATCAGTGTTCGAGAAATATAATTTTGAAGAAATGTTTTCGGAAGTTTATATTAAAATAGATTTAACGTAGAATATATGTCGGGACTTGTCACGCAACTTTGAGACAACTGCATTAATATATGATGCATGTAGATTAGATCGAAAATAAAAATTTTTCCTCAAAGTTGCCCAACGCTTCATTATAAATATTTAAAAATTTAATGCGGTTGAATACGCTTATGAAGAGTAATTGCAAAGAGTGAAGGTAAACACTAGATTTTTATGAAGAACTCTTCTAAGGTGTCATATAATTAATGTTTATAGATCTAACTGATTTGAAATATTTGAGAAGAGCCAAGCAATTAGGAAAGAGTCGGGGGGGGGGGCAAATAGAAATAGACCCCCTTTGAGGACGATGGGATATGCATTGAGGAGATGTCCATATATCAGAGATGGAAAGGATTTTACTTCGTGTGATGAGTTTAGAGAACCTAATGAATTGAGAGAAAAGAGATTATTAAGTGTTCTGTGCTGCTTGCCCAACATTTACTGATTGAATAAGTCCAGAGTATTTCGCGGACCCTTCCATTCAATGCCCTTCACTGTCTGCAGGGAGTAACCTTCGAGAAGAAGTGTCAACGATGTTATTAATTCGTTAAGGATCGTCCGTTAAAACATGAACGTTTCGTAGGCGCCTAATGATAAGTTCCAACATGTCATCACAGCAAGGTTATGTCCGGCACAGAGTTTAAGTTGTATTACTGAGCGGAAAGCCGCAGTGTACACACTTCCCGTAGTGTCCTTAGTTTTGTATACATTGTGCTAAGTTTTGTAGTGGTTGGAGATAAATTGAGAAGCGTGGTTATTAAGTGAAATTCTTTTCCCTAAAGTGTGAACATTTAAAAAATAGATGAATATTGTGCAACGAGAGCTCGATAGTTTTTTTCTTTGGAGATTGTGCATCGATGATTTTTTTCCTTATACACGATTATGGACATCGAACAATATCAGTTATCTCTCAATAAAATCTACAGTGTCTATTAGAAATCTACAGACAATAAGGAGAAAAAGAACGAGCACCGAAATATCAGATAAACACTCAATCAACATACTTTAGTATATAAATACAGCAATTATTACTTTTCTTTACATTAGTAAATCGTTTTATGTCATTTTTAGTCAGTTAAAATTTGCAGTTTATTTGTTAGATTGAAATTTACAAAAAAAATCCTAAATTGGTAAATTTTTGTATTAATAAAAAGCATCTAAAATGTCAATATACACTAACATACTTTATAAACACATTTTTTGCAAATGTATGTATTATAAAGTAATTATGAGCTAACTTTTGTCTATATTAACCTTTGGCTAAGAAGAACTCGAAAAATAATTTTGTCCGCGTTCAGAGGACAAATACTTCGCATTGCGTCGCATCTTTTTTGAGACACAGTGAAAACGTATTGCGCATTAAGCGTTATTTCTTTCCAATTCTTTCCAATTCCTATGTGTAAGGGAAGTATTGTGAAATAAATTTGATGCATCTTGGGCCGCCTTTTTTTGTATCACCATACGAGCAAATAGAGTTTGAGATGAATAATAATTTATGCAATCTGTACTTGAATGTGCGGAGTGTGTGATGTGTGTACCATGTATTGTGAGGATAAATGTATTTATACCTATTATTTTTTAAAATATGTTATAACGTTTGAAAACTATAATATATTATGATTTCTTTTCTGGAAGTAATTTCTGTTTTCTTACAGTTTTTTATTACAATGTGGGGTTTATGGTGCTATGACCTTTTTCTTATAAAATATAATTCGAAAGTTTAATGAGACACTCCACATTATTTTAGCTCATTTCAAGTTTTATTGGAAAGTTTCTAGTTTACACAGTATTCAAAACACCCATAATAAAATAATTACAGTAGACAGTTGTGTTGAAAGTAGGAACTCTTAATACCGCTAGACAAAACTGTAAAGAATGAATGCATTACTTTCGAAGACTTTTAAAGCAAACAGCAGAATTACATTTCTAATATGGACAAATACAACACAACTGAAAGTCAAGAGTGACTCAGAACGCTCACAAAATCCATAAATTTTGATTGTATCAAGAGTACGGTGTTTATTAGAATGTGTAGGAATTGCAGGCTGCAAAGAATTTTATTAGAGCCGCGGCAGTGCTATTGCCATTACGTAGACTCACTATCACATAAAATCTCTTAAATTTAATTTAATTTCCCTTATAAGAAAGCAAAGTATTCGCTTCAGCGAATTTAAACCCCTTCTAATTAATTTCTAAATCATTATGAACATTTCATGATTCAAAATTCTAAATCCCAATGAAACGCGTTTTTTAAATATTTCTCTTTGAAATGGACGAGAAAAGATAAATGTTTTAAAAATTTTAACTTTCTTACTAATTGCAAGGTGCTATAAAGTGTGAATATCTATATATGATTACAAACGCTTCCTGATGTGTGGTTAATAACTTCCGTGAAAATTTTTAAATTCTATATTGTTGCAATACTGCAAAAAGTGTTATGATTATTGAAAATTAAGTACTATAATAACATGATAGCGAAATAACTGGATCCCCATCTTAGCAGAAATATGGTTTTTGTACAGTAATGAATAATATAGCATACATTTAGCTGCCTAATAAGTAATGAGATCTTGAATTGGTCGAGCAAGTCTGCGACCTTGATCACGTGTTCCGTACAGGCCTTACTTTTATACACTCGACTAGATATTGTCAATGTTACATTTTTTATTTGCGTGTAATCAGAGAACAACAAAGCAAGGTTTCATCATGTATTCAGATCATGAAAGTTATTAAGAAAATCTGCGAAAAGAAAATAGAAATTAATATCGAAAACTATTTTCTAAATAACTTTTCTGTTGTGTTAATTTGTGTTAAGATAAAACCTTTTAATTGCGTTATCCATTTCTTGCTCTGAGTGTGCATTACAACCGGACAATACGTCATTGCTCCGCGCGAGTTCCCCATTCTACCGGGAGAATGTTCCAAATAAATATATTATTTTTGTTTCATGCACGATTCGTGTATAGCGAATGTTTACCGCAAAACGTGACCAAACTGCAATGATTGAATACAAAAATTCTAATATAGCTACAAAAATCCTTTTGAAGTATACTAGAAGTATAGCTACAAGAATCCTAATGTAGGTGTATATATATATATATATATATATATATATATATATATATATATATATATATATATATATATATATATATATATAAGAATGTAATAAAATTTGGTTTCAAAAAGAAGTGCCGACGCTCAGAACAAGTGCTAGCTAGGAAGGGACGATGACGAATGCGGCCTAGCAATAAACAATAAAACCGAGGTCTTCAGAAGCATACCGCCCGCGCACATAGAGAAGGGACAAAAATAACAAAATGTCCGACAGACCATCATCTCGAGGAAAGAATCTTAGCAGTAGAGAGAGGGCGGTGCAGCCAATGAAATATCAAGGGGGGAGGAGTCAAATGGAATGATTGGAAACATGAAAATACAAAATACATCTTTTGGGAAACTACCAATTAAAATTAAGAGGGAGAAAAGAACCGAGATCAGGCAGCAAAAGCAAGGACTGTGAAGAGGGGGAACGTCACGTGACGCAAAATTATCTATAAAAAATTAGGGCACAGCGGCAAAAAGGTGAAGAGAGAGGAGAAAATTTTTGGCAGTGGGTAGTTGTGGAGGAAGGAGAGGAGAAAATGTTTAGGAGAGTGTATTTGTGACAGTTGAAATGTAAAACATTTTGAGACAGTGTATTATGTGAACGTGAGACAGTGAAAAATTAGCATCAGTTTAATTGTTGAGACCAGATGGTGAAAAACTTGCAACATTTCATTTGTTGAGTTAGACACTGACGAATTTGAGGGAGTTCATTGTTGTTCGATTGCAGTGTAAAGATTGGCGATCGCTATTTGCTGAGACAGACAGTGTTAAAATTGCAACAATTTATTTATCGAGTCAGCCAGTGAAAAATGTACGAGATTTCCTGTTTGTAGATTGAGGTCACAGAAAACGGGTGGTTGAAATAGACAACTATACTCGTACAGTGCAACTAATTAGGTCAAACGAGTGAGCGATTCGAACAATGCGAAGACATAACATTTTTAGGAGTTAAGGAGCCAATAAAGGTAATTTTAGCCAATTAGCAAGTAACGTCATAGTTTAGACAATCGAAAGGAAATGCCACTGTAATCCGTCAGAGGAGATGCGAGGCGCACTCATACAGTGAGTAGTTAGTAATATTAAATGTGACTAAAGACGAAAGCAAATTAAGGCGAAGTGAGTCGAGAAACTCCAAAATGTGGCGGACATAGAAGGTGAATGGAATGAAAAAGATCGCTTAGACAAGAAAAAAAAGGGGGACGAACATTAGTGTGGTACGAAGAACGAGTCGCTAAATCATGAACACAAAATTGAACAGATCTTCATCTCGTCCGACATCACCAGACAGCTTGAGTAGTGTGTAAGAGTGTAGAAGGAAATTGTTTTGTTATTTTTGGCCTTGTGAACTATAAATTGTGACATAAATGTCAGCAGGCCGTGTGCTACAATTAAAGTGATAAATTGTAAGAAGGGGATAAAGAACAGAGGAACCTCCAATTAAGAAGCAGAGTGGTGAGTACCATGTAAAGGAACTTTACAAGCGCAGTAGGCGAAGTTATGTGTAGTGTTATAATAATTTTCCAGTGTAGTGTATATTGTGCGTCAGTATGAGTAATAAAATGTTTTGTTCATTGCTCGAACACCAGATTGTTGTGTTTTCATTGTGAGTGGCTCCCATAGAAGTGAGTATTCGGTTCCCTCCACTTAGTAATTAAATAGATTTATTTTTAATTTTGAAAAAAAATTTTTTTTACAACAATTAATTTAAAAAAAATGTTATTAGTTAATAACAAAAAAATAAAGTCACTATATATATATATAGAGAGAGAGAGAGAAAGACTTAACAGGTTGTTTTTAACAAATAATTTTTTTAATTGTTATAAACAAAAAAAATTTCTAAAATTTAAAAAAAATAAAAATAATTCCGTAAATGTATAGTTTTCACTACATTCTAAGGGGAGGGAACCGAGTACTCACATCTATTGGAGCCACCTACAATAAAGACACTGCACTCTGGTGTTCTAGCAACAAACAAAACACTTTATTATTCATAATGATTCTAAATTAATTGATACACATAACACTGGTAAATGGTCATAATGCTACACTGTACTTCGCCTACTGCGCTCTTGGAATGTCTTATTGAAAGTCTTTTTACATAGTACTCACCAAAATCTTCTTGATTGTGGGCTCCTCTGTTCATTGCACTCTCCTTACAATTAAACACTTTAACTCTTGCACTCGGCCTAATGACATTTATTTAACAATTTATGGTTTACAAGGCCCAAAATAACATTAACAAAT
>NNCF01129022.1:0-10551 GCA_002313205.1 Laupala kohalensis
GGGTTTCAATAAGAAATAGGGAAAGGAACAACAATATATACGATTGCTGCGAGTTAACGTAAAACGATGGGTGGGTTCAAAAAAGTAGAACTATAATCGAAACTTCCTGTCTAAGACAATTGTGGAAGACAGCTCCGGTGAGATCTGATTATGAATTATTTATTCATAGACTTGAAGATACAGATAAACAAAACATAACGGCTGAGAAACAGTAAAATAGGTCATTAATCGTGCAGAATATTGTGGCAGGAGACTGGGGGCGAATACCGTACATAGACAAAATAGACAAGGTAGCAACAGCAGTTACGCTTGTTGTCGACTTGGGGGATGGAAATTAAGGAAATTTTGGGGAGAGGGGTTCGGGATTCGGGATTCGTAATGCCTTATGTGCACAGAACAAGAAGATTGGTTCCACATTCTGCTAAATTGCGTTAACACTGAAATAGGTCGAAAAAAATGGCTTTTTGAGGACGGATACAATCGTAAACCAAGAAATTACACTCTAGCTCTTGAAATTATGAAAGATAATAGAATCTCCGTTACTTTACTCCATGGCAAGTTTATGAGGATGGTTTGAAAAGAAAGGAGGCGGAACTGATGAAGGAGATTGACCAGAATGAACACACTTAATTTAAATCCGTTTAAATTATTTTTGTTATTATTATTATAAGTGATAATAGTAGTAATAGTAGTATTCTATTTGTCTGTTTTCATTGATTTAAAAATGTTTGCATATATATAGAGGTAAATATGTAAAAAAGATTTATTTGGGTATGTTGGTATGTATGCATATGTTATTTGCCCTGCAGATAAGTAGTATACTTTCTATGAATTTATTTGATTCTGCCGCCGAATTTTTTGGTTCTGTTACAGGTTTGCAGTTACCAACCTGATTCGTTTTATGCTTAGCGTGCTTACCCTAACCGTAGGTTTTCCGTGGTTCTTAATGTTGCTTAATAAACGGAACAGTCACTTAAATAATATAACATTAGCTGAGATTAAAAATTAAAATTATAGTAAAAAAATAGCCATGACAGTGACTTTTTTTATTATAATTTATTAACATTTATTAATTTCTTTTTCCGCTACTAATATCATTTACCTTCCAAATCATAAATATACTTTAATACCTCTAATTTTAGTTATTGTTTCAGATCATTCAGAGTAAATACTGGAGTATAGTATGCACAGCCCACGGTACACTTTAGGGCCTCTGTAAGTCGCACGGGTATTAAGCCCCTCCATATATATTGTTTCTTGTTTTTGTTGTTAAAATAATGCCCTATTAAATTGAACAGATTGTAAATGCTAACAATTTCGGAAATACGCTCACGTGGTAACGCAAGAATAGCCGTCACATGAAATCTTGTATTGATATTTTTAAAATTTTATTTTGAAAACCCGTATAAACAGTGGAAACACCATAGAAAAAGGGTGAAGTGACCATCTTATTTATATTTGCGGGCGACCGTTTCGTATTGAAAAACCCATTACTGAGTCCACTTGCCGTGATGAAACACCATGCGATAATGGATTAAGACTGGCGTTATGTTGAAGAAACTTCCTTGGATTCACTGTTTGTCACTGACAGATGCGTTCATGTGGCACATGGAATGTTATTCGTTTCGATTTTGTAGTTCGTTCTGTTCATAGAATACGATGACTGTTGCATTTCTTTTGTGAACGGAATGTATGTTCAATATCTGAACGCTGTTTCAGAATATCATTTTGGAGTGAGGTGGTTTTTTTAGTGAGTATATTGGTTGTTTTGTATCGGATATCATCCGCCTTCTTCAGGGACATTCTGTTTAGCACTCTCCACACAAACCGTGAAGATACGGGGAGAGTTTTTTAATCCATTAGTTTTAATAACGAATGACGTTAGTAGAAAAAGACAGAAATATATATACTGAACAATTTGGGTGCATGATGAACCAGAGCTCTAATTTACAATCAACTGAGTTATGTAATTTAATATGGAACATGGAATAATTTATAATCGTTTATTTATAGTGCTAAGAAAAGTATTTCGATGTCAGTAAATTTCACTTCACACAATTGACATAAGAAGAAGAAAACAAACAGTTTATTTCTTCTAAAAATTTTAAAACCTCCTAATATATATGTTACTTTTGTTACCGTCTTGTGGATGTTGATATTAAATTTAATTTATGATAAATAATAATTCACTAGTATTTTTAAATTAAATGTAAAGTAAGAAAAGAACATTTTGCTACATTTCTTTTTGGAAACGAGAAACACCAAAAGATCTCTTACCCCCGCATAGCCAGGAACGTCTTGTGCTCCATTTGCGAGAAGTATCTCCATTGTCCTCGTATGACCTTCTTCTTTCCCCTTCGACGCTTCACGCAACGCGTCGCTTAAGGCGTCAGTTGAAAATTTCTTGTGACGCAGAAATTTAGATACCACTCCATGGCAACCGCTTTTTGCTGCATCTCTGAGAGCTTTACACATCCACGAGTATTTTGATTCTTTCTTGAAAAACCGACGAACGGAATCCTGGAAACGAAATTTATTCATGTCTCAACTATACTGGAAACTTTGCCTATTATTAAAGAGTCATTAAAAACACGCTTCAGGAATTTTACATAGTTTAGTTAATTTAAAATGACGAATTACATTTCTTGTGTTTGAATATACATTGCACGAAATTTCTTATACACAAGTTTTAGAACTCCGCGTTTATAATTGAAGGAATATTATAGCACATTGTCAGGAACCAGAATCATAAACGAACATATAACCAGAAATGTATCCCGAAGGAGATAAAATGGCACCAAGTCAGGGTAGAACTCAAGACAAATAGGCATGTAAGACGTTTATTAGGAGATTAGAGAAAACGATATAAGAATTCGGAAACCAACACAAAATTACTACAGATGTTCAAACTCCTGCCGATTATCCGGTGAATGTAGTGTAACTGGAGTCTCACAGATCCTCGCGTAGGAAGAGACGGGTCGAGATGCGTCACTGTCATGTAGTATTCGTATTTTTAAGTGTGAAAGGAACGCTTTCTGAATTAGATCAGAGTGATTAATTTCATGGAAAGAATATTCAACTGTGATTAATAAATAAATAATTTATGACTTACGAACTTTCACGAATGATGATTTTTTTTTTTCATTTCTGTAACACATCATATTGACTCGTGATTTTCATCAAATGTAAACAAATTGTAGCAAGAAATATCATCGTAGCAACAGAAAAATGGAATGTAAATAGAAATATTAAACGTAAATATAAACACAAAATGCGTTTGCAAAAAGCATAAATTACACAATCACATTATAATTGCATTATATTGTAAATCCACTATAATTTGTTTTGTCAATCAGAAAGTTAAACAACCCATTTGTCATTTTTAGAAATAATTTATTTATGAAGTATTTGCAATTCGTTTGTGCGATTGTATGCTTGTTTTTTTTAGTTTCCGTTCGTAGAGTATTATAAGACTCACTATTACGCATTTATCCTGATTGGAGTGATGCGTCCTTTGGAGAGAATCCGTTGCATTTAGCTTTAAAAGGACATCATCATAAAATGGTAGAAAGACTGTTAAAGCGGGAGGTGAGTTTGCTCTTTATAAGTAACCTAGTAATTCTGCAATGATTTCAAGGAAGTAGTGAACGAATATTCGATTGCGACCTGTGACGTAGTGCCTCAGGCACTCGCCTTCTACCTCTCGAGACGCCGGTTCAAACCTGGCCCGATAGTAGGTAGAGGTCCGGTACGGCCAAGTGGTAGAATCCGAGGTGGTGGACGGAGCGGTAATCCCATCAGATTTCGTCCGTGATCTACCGTTTCCCCTGCCTATCATTCCACCACAACATTCACTCATAATCATTCACGCTTCATATCATTCATCATCGCCGCTTCAGGGGAGGCGCGGCACGAAGGGCATCCGGCACCCTAGTAATCCCCAGCCAAAACCACTGGAAGCTTCATAGACCATACCCATTCGCCGACCCCACATGAAGTGGGAAAACGCTGGGTTAAACAAACAAGAAGAGGTTACTTTACTATTTTCTACTGATTTGAAATTCGTTTGTGCGCTTGGTTTCTTGTATTTATAGTTCCCTTCATAGAGTATTATAAGTCTGAATGGTGAGAAGCGTATTAAAAATATCTTATTCTCGGTGGGTTTGGGGGTATTATCTCTTCTAAGCTCACTAGGAAGCAGAGCCCGTGCAATCGTAAGCAAGTCTGCATAACAGTGGTGGTTTACTTAGAGAATCACACATTCATCAAACCGGAAAGAACTTAAAATTTCTATATTTTACTAGCTTTGCTTGATCGGGGGTAGGGGGTTACAGCCCAACATTTTAAAGTCCTTCTGGTTATTTGTTTACTTAACATTCTTTATACTAAACAACTCAACAAACTACCTGCAGGTAATGTACTATTTCTATTTTGGATATCATTGCATTAACATATTTCATTACAAGAAATTCTTTCTTCACATCACTTACTTCGTTGTGTTATTGAAGTGAAAAAAATACACAACATTACATGTCCATTACAAAATAATACTCATTTCTCAAATGAATGCAAAACCTTTCAGGTAAGGATTGTTTATTTTCGAAATGCAATATTAGTCACTCTCTTAATAGTCGGCAAGATGTGTAACATTCCAAAACGATCGATTCCGTAAAACAATTTCTTGTCCCAAAAATTTCTAAAATAACCTGATTGAATTATTTTTTATTTTTTTAAATTATTTATTTAAAAAATCCGTTTTAATTTGGACATATGGAATATATTTCAAAAATGCTGATACGAATATTAAAAGTTTAGTAAGCATTTAAGCACTTGGGGTAGATTTTGTTATTCATTTCACTGAACAGAATGTGTAAAGGAATAATTTACACTAGTTCATAATTCAATTGTGCACGAAAAGTTTAAAATGTGTCGTGAAGCTTAAAACAGGCAACGGAAGAGAAACGAACGCTTTCCTGAGGCAGAAGCTAGTCAGCATATAAACTGGGTGTCTGGGGCAGGAGGACAGTGACACGCAGCGAATAGACCGCCACTCGCTCTCTCACCCTGCCTCGTCCGACTTGGCGGAGACGACCTCTCACCAGCTCTTAATCCATTGACCCTCTGAGCCAGTCATGTTAAGAGTTTCTCCGATCTCTCTTAGTCCATTGGCCCTCTGAGCCGTCCATGATAATTGTGTATCATCCTACTCTACTCATGATCCTCTGAACGTCCGCCGTCTCGTCGCGTACCCTTTGAGTCAACAGTGGTTCAGAAAGTGGTTCAGAAAGCGGCAAAAAATTGTTAAAAATGTAAAAATTTATTTAAATTAGGTTTACAGAAATTTATCTGCTTTAAAATTAAGAATATAAAATCTGTTTAAAAAAAACAACAAAATTCAACATTGCGAATGCAACATGAAAGTTAAAAAGTTTCATATATTTTTTAGGAAAGCAAATATTTATGTTAATCTTATTGNTAAAAATTCTCTATTAATGTTTAACAATATTAATTTATCAGTCTCACTATGAAAAATATCCTCCTAAAACACAAATTAATGGAGATCTTAAGTTGGAAACTCAAAATTGTTATTCCTATTATTGATATTTTTTAGGCGTAAAATCTTCACGTAGCGCAACTTTGCGGAAGGTACTTTTTTCAAATAACACAGACACAAAAAACAATAAAGAATTGATCTCAATCAAAGACTAGGCGTATGTATCCTAATGTATTGTGACGAGTTGCATTCGAATCTGGAGTCAAAATTGCTCCATCGTCATCCATTTTCTTTTAAATCAAAAAGAACCACATTTAAGTGGGAAAAATACGAAAAATTGTGCTTTCGGAACGTTTAGCAAGACTGTGCAAATTTACGAATAAAAGATTTTACGATATGTATTCTAATGTGCTGAATCCGAATATTCTTCCAGTGTAGATATATCTACCTGACTTTTTATATCGCAAAGAAAGAACATTATGTAACAGAAGCACTGACGAGTCCTGTTATGTTTGTGGGAAATTTGAAACTAGCAAAAATCGAAGGGACCTTCTTGAAAAGGTAAATGATGTTCACAAATATTGCTTCGGTTTCGAGGTAGAAAATCAAGATAAGAACTGGGTAGCCGATATGATTTTCAATATTTGCCGAGCTACTTCATTGCGATGTGAAAAAAGTGGAAATGAAAATCAGTTGAAATTCACACAGCCTATGAAAAGGTTCAAACAATCAAGTACTGAAATTTTCGACCTCTTCTGTATGACTAACATAGAAGGTTTTAATGCATGAAACAAGTCTAACATCTTGGACTCTACTATTCCTTCAGTAAAGAGACCAACATATCTCACAGTTGCCCAAGAACACATGAATATTCACAACTCGCTTGCGGAAGAAAAGAAAGCTCCGATGAACAAAGTGAAAGTGACAGAGAAGGTGATGAATATGTACCAGCAGGTAAGATTAACACTCCGGAAACTTTCAATCAGAAAGAGTGTAATGATCAGATAACAAATCCTGGCTTGTCTAACGAAGGGGCCGAGTATCTAGCTGAGAAATTGAAGAAGAAAATCTTGTTATCGACAGGAACCAGAAATTCGTTATATAGCTATTCAGAAAAAGAGTTCCAGAAACATTTAGTTAAAGATGAGAAAATTTCATTTA
Source organism: Laupala kohalensis (assembly GCA_002313205.1). NCBI lineage: Eukaryota > Metazoa > Arthropoda > Insecta > Orthoptera > Trigonidiidae > Laupala > Laupala kohalensis. The sequence goes on from NNCF01129022.1 coordinate 6,656, forward strand.
CATAGTGTTCAGACGTAAAAAGTTTAATGGATGACTCAAAGCTTATTATATAGATAAAGAGTGAAGACTAGTCATTGTCACTTCAAAACGGAACCTTAAAAGTTGTTCCTTAAGGTAAATATTTTTACTCAGAGAGCAGCGGGTCTCATTGGATCCCTTTCCCTCATTCCCTTTTGAAATAATTGACTTCAAGTTAATATCGTCTAACTTTATCACGCACCAATTACGTTTGTTCTTTCGCATCATTTGTACATCTCTTCCTTAGCCAGGATTGTATTACGGATCTAATTTATGCGTAGCGTATATAGCTTGTTATACATTCGATTTAATTGTAGTGCGTCATGCAACCAACGGTTTTAGTACAATGTCTTCGTCGTTTCACACGTTTCTCTGGTTTCGAACGTTTCACGCGTTTCAATCGTTATTGATGTTTAAACCGTTTCACAGCATTCAAATGTTTAAGTGGTTTATACACGTTTTTAATATTTCAAATGTTTCACGTACATACCTTGTAATGTCCCGTCTTGTGTTTTTCGACTGGGTGCATTTACACATAAAGTAAAGTATTACCGACGTATGAATGGTTTGTTAAACTTTTTTTTATCAGAGTGCAGATGTTGCTTGCTTCCTCAAACGGACATGACTGGTACGGTGCGCGCACACGTGCAACGAAAGATTGCACTCTTTTTCAAAGCGCGGGCTTCGTTAATAGCATGTGCCTATGGAATCCTGTTTTCTAGGCCTTCACAGTGTTGGGGGCGGAGGGTATTTTCCCTTTTTTAGGGTGGACGGAAGTGTATTTTTTTAGTATCGAAATTTTTTACTTTTTCTTCGTGCTTATCATCTAGCCGGATCACTCCCTGCCGTCTGGAAGAGGCACCCCGAAGACCATACCCAATCCCGACGACCACCAGGCAACGGTTCTGTCCGGGGTGTAAGTTGGTGGAACTTGTCCCGCAAGGAACATTGGCCGTTACTCGTTAGGGAAACACAAGCTGACGAGGAAACCTTTTTTAACACGAGCCGAGAACCGTGCAAGGGGCCTGAACGGACCCGCCGTAGTGAGGTAAATCTTTCTGACAGCGGTGGATAAACTGTGATATATTTCACCAACTAGAGTGCACTGCTACCGAGATACGTATCCTGCCCAGATCCTAGATACAGCTGAGCAAATAGAAGGGATGTCTCGAATAGGTGGGACAGGCAAACATAGTTTACCTCGGGCCGTTACCCATCGAACGCTCGGAGATCCAGTATGATTTATAAATTTCGTAACATGGAGAGAGGGCTAGCCCTACAGAACAGCTAGGTGCATAAAGGGTACTCAGCACCTTAAACCGAGTAGGCGGGGTAGAAGCGATCAAGCCCCAAGGTGGGTGACCCTTCACTCGCCTAGCGCAATTTAATTGGGTTGGCCTCTGCCTGGTAGGCCCACCTGAGGTCACAGGTAGGAAGCCTCGGCTTTTGATCAGTGAGCAGGATTGCTGCTCGGCTACTGTTAGAGCATATAGTAGTAGGGAGCTCACAGCTAGACGTCTTCCTGTGTACGAGTGTGCATACTGGAAGGTCAGTCTTTACGGGTCAGTAGTGCTCAATCTGTACGAGAATGGAGGCCGCTGGGCCCAGAAGTACGGGGCCCGGACCGCAAATAGCACCGACCGGATCGCAAATAGGAATCCGGGTCTATAGGATAAGAGGATGAGGGTGCTGTCCGGCTGACGTATCGGTCCCGAGATGTCACAGAGGACCTCAACCACGACAAGTTGTCATGATCGGCCCGTAACTGGCCAGACATTCTTTGTTTGAAACAGGAATTACTCACATTTCTTATTAGTCCTTGTGTAGCCTTTTGCCACGTCTACGTCGTGGCGGTCGCAGTCCATTCACCTGATGTCCAAAGATGAGACGTCTTTAGTTGCGAGAAATGAGGAGACCTTTAAGGACATGAAACTTCCTTTAGGCAATTAGCGCAATTGTATTCTTTCTAACACCTCCCGCTTAAAATTGTCAAGAGGTTGTATTTTTTTACAATACATTAATAATTTTTTTTTAAGAATACACAGCTTATGCCCCCTTGAAGGACAATTAACTGATATCCTCTCATAAAACAAGCAGTTTATATATCTTGGAAGAGTCAGCTCATGAATGAGAGAAGATTCATCTTATAAATGTGGAAATGGTGTATCCGCTTTCCTAGAAGGTTGATCTTGCAATTTCCATACTCGGAGAGGAAGCCAGGGACACTTGTATTTTTTCTTCCCCGGAGTCCTTATCGCAGTGGTCCTGCATACTCCTGTTTTCCACAGACATACACACCATTTGTGAAAACGTTACCATAACTAATCAGCCTTGGGTTAAGGAAAATGGCGCCTCGTCCACGGGTTAACAGTTTCTTCGAAATGGTTGAACGCATATCCATGCCCTGTTCCCCCCTCGTGCGTAAATCCTGATCACCCTTTGTAAATGTATTTTGTTTTCAGAACCTATTTTTCCGTCCCGTTTTTACGTAACATATTTTTTATTTATTTGTTTCCATACATTTGGAAGATCTTGCGCTATAAATTACTCATTTTTTTGTACTATCTTTTCAGTATATTCCAACGTGTTGCCTTATTTGTCGGAACGAGCTCATGGAGTTCTCCAGGGTTGACGACTATAGTTCCTGTGTACTTGAGAAATTCTGCCCGTTGACTCGGCGTCTCGTGCTGCGTCCATCGCGAAGTAACCTATGATACCTGAGTCCCCCTGGAATGGCTTTACGATTCATTCTCTATCTGCTGTGGCGCCTCCTCTCACACAACACATCGCCTGCATTCTGCCCGCGATACGTCACCTGGAGGCTAGGAGTATATTTCCACTCAACCATTGACTTAAATCAAGAACCTCTTGTAATGATTTTGTAACATGTTTTGTACCAACGATGTGTGTACTATTCCACGCGTTTGCTCTTGTTCTCTCGTGGTCCTATATGTCAGACGCCTCGGAATCAAATTCAGCCGCATTTACCCGGGACCTTTCCGTGGGTCGGGACAGTTTGTCGAGGGAGGGCTATGTCACGGGTGTGATTTCTTCGTTTAATTAAATTATCCATTTGTATATTATTTTCCTTGGTTCGATATTGCGCCATTCATATTCCGACAGACTTCTGTTTATTCGCGACTTATCCGTCTTTGATCAGCCATCTGCGGCGAGCGCGTGTGTTGACTGTTCTTGTCCAAATTAACGATCTTTTTGTTTCCAGCGGGAGGCCACGTACAAGTTTGATTATTCTTCGTGAAGCGTACATCGATCCATCGACTGGTTTTCGGTTTTCTCTATACATCAAGTCACCTCCCACGCACTTACTAGAGCGTCAATGCACTTTGCACCCCTCTCCTCTCCCGTCGTCTGTGATTCCCTATAAATACAACGATCTACGAGGGCGTAGATACTTAAGACATTAGAATTCAAGTGCGATTCGTAGGACCGGCGTGACGTCACCCACGTTGGCCCGTGTTCGAGTCCTGACTCCGTCTCGAAGGCTATAGACTCCTCCTCGTGGAATCCGTCGAATGCTGACTCTGACTCGAAGTCAAGTCATTTTGGTTTCGGGCTTCATTCTCCGACTATAATAGTCACCCTTATGTACGCTTCTTAGCAAGACAGGCCGCAAGCCCGCTAGTGGTACAAACTCATATTCCGTGAAGAGATTCCACCAGAAATGTTATGTTGTGTTCAGGGACTAAAAATATCTATTATGATAAGGGACCAATATTCTTAAGACTACCCTCTCAAGTGTATGACGGTTTATTTAAATAAACCCGACCACGTGTGACAATTTATTTACAAAATCTGCTTATTTTAATAAGTTGAACTGTGACATTAATTGCGAACACCATGAAATATATATAATAAGA
>NNCF01129026.1:419-25018 GCA_002313205.1 Laupala kohalensis
GAACTTCGAAATTGTTTTAAAACATATCACACACAAATCTACTAAATCTATCGTTATATGTGGTGATTTCAACATCGATTTCCTGAGTACATCCGACTCTGCACATTCACCAGTTAATCGATTCAAGAATCTTATCGACTCCTTCAACCTTATTACTACGATAAACGACCCCACTCGCCTCTCCAGCTCATCTCAAACATTGCTAGATCAAATTTTAGTCAACAATGGAATCTCGTATCTCACTAAAGTGTTTATCGCCAGATACAGTGATCACCTTGCTCAAGTATTGACAATTAATAATAAACTAAAACCTCCTAAAATTCTTTACAAATTTACAAGAGGGTTTAATGACATAAATAAATCCATATTTATAAATTATTTGCGTGAAGAAACATGGAAAGATGTGTACAATTGCCAAAACACCGACGACAAATTCAATGTATTTATTACAATATTCCTAAAACATTACAAGTCTAGCTTTCCCATAAAACGCAAGTTAATTAACACAAAGAAATACAATAGATGGATCACCCAAGGGATAAGGATTTCTTCAAAAAGAAAACGCCGTTTATATTATCTTTCAACACGCTATAACCAACCATACGAATTCCATAATTATTTTCGTAAATATAAGACTATTCTCCGAAAAGTAGTCTATGCAGCTAAAGTAATGGAAAACGACAGGCATATACTAAAATCGAACAACCGGATGAAAGCCATGTGGAATATTCTTAACAATTACACGTCAACTTCTGAAAATCACGAAGAAAATGTTTATTTACTAAACGATGGCAAAATCGTATCAAATCCTCAGGACATCGCAAGTTTGTTTAATTCTTTCTTCTCAGAAGTTGGTATAATAACGAACTCAATATATCCAAATCAATGTCCTCCAATTATATCCACCCACGTACCCAATTCTATGTTCACTTCCGAAACTAACGCCTGTGAAGTCATGAGAATCATCAGCTCCTTAAAAAACAAATTTTCAAAAGGCGTAGATGATATACCTGAATTTATTGTTAAATTTTCGTCCCCCGTTATATTAAACCCACTCATAAATATTTTTATTAGTTCTTTATCGGAAGGGGTGTTTCCTAAAATATTTAAGAGAGCTAAATTGAAACCCTTACACAAGAAAGGAAGCAAACTTAATATTGAAAATTACCGACCAATATCTCTACTACCCACTTTCTCAAAAATCCTAGAAAAATTATTCTATAGGCGTCTTCTAGATTTTTTATTAAAAAAATATCATTCTCTCTGACGATCAACACGGTTTTTTCCACTACAAGCGCCATATTTTCCTTCTTAAACGACGTTACCACATCTCTTGACCGTGGAGAAAATCCTCAGGGTGTTTTTCTTGACTTATCCAAAGCATTCGATTTCATCGATTATGGAATTCTTCTTTCCAAATTGCATTCTTTAGGCATTCGTGGACTTCCACATCAATGGCTAACTTCTTATTTAAAAGATAGATATCCACAGGTCGAAATATCCTATAATAAAAATAAAATACTTCAGCGTTGTCTTTCAGAAACAAAGCCACATAGTTGCGGAGTATCCCAAGGATCAATTCTCGGCCTTATACTCTTTTTATTGTATGTGAACGACATGTCATCATCCACATCAGATTGAAAAATGATTCTTTTTGCTGATGACAATAATTTACTATGTAAACACGCCTATGCTCAAAATGTTTTGTCTAACCTTTCGACTTGGTTTCATGAAAATCGTCTCATTGTAAACACTGACAAAACAGTGTCTATGTCATTTCACAATAGTATCACAAAATCTTTACCCCAGGTTTCTCTTTCTTTAAACGGAACACAATTAAAAACTGTTACGAATACAAAATTCTTAGGTCTCCATATTCAAGACAACCCCAAATGGAATTGTCACGTTGACAATCTTAATTCCCAATTAAGCAAATTGTGTTACGCACTCCGAATCTTAGTTAACGCAGTTAGTCCACGTATTTCCCGTTGCGTTTATTTTGCAAACGTTTACTCCCATTTACGTTGCGATATTACCTTCTGGGGCAATTCCGGTTAGAGTATTCAAACTTTCCGAATTCAGAAGAGGATAGTTCGGATAATTTGTAAATCTCACCCCCGAAACTCTTGTAAACATTTATTCAAGGAATTAAATATCTTAACACTTCCCTGCATTTATATTTATGAAACNCGGTCTTGTTTGTTAAGACTGAATTACTGAAGTGCCACCCTTGCTTTATACGAAACAGTCTCGTTCACGAACACAATACTCGCAATAGTAATAATATTCATCGGCCTAGAGTGTCAACCACTCTTTGCCAAAAAGGACCGCATCATTCGGGAATCGTTCTAAATAAATCCCTGCCCAAGAATATAAAAGACATTATGAAATTGAATATCTTCAAAACCGTGGTTAAAAACGACCTCCTGCACCAGCGCTTCTACACTGTTGATTTTAACAAAAGTTAAATCCGTCTTGTACTTTATCACGCCATTGCTGTAACACTTTTTAAATAACTTATAACAATTTCAAAAACTCTTTTCTTGCATGATTGTGTTGCCGTATGGCTCACATTAATTTAGTTTTATGTGTACTGAACTTTGCCATGGTTGTGTACATTAATTCTGTAGCCTTATCCTGGCCCGGGTTTTTCGGGTAGAGGCGGATTTCTTATACAGGTTCTCTAGGCTTTGTCTAGGGGCGTATTTATTGTAACAATAAATCGTGAATTTAGTGTTTTTTCAACTCTTATGATTTTTAAACACTATACTCAGAATAATCTATAGTTCGATAATAACTTGTACATGTAAATTTACAAACATATTTGCGTTAAANTAATATGTATTATAACTCGCAGCTAACTTTTTATCTCTTTTAGGAACTCTTTCAAAAAAATTTTGAATCCGCCTCTGCCTTAGGGCCCTTGATCGGAATTGATGGGATGGTTCCTTTGCTTGCTTCCGGAGAGTAAATTAGTTTATAGTCCTTCACGTGGTCATACGCAGTTTGTACTGTTTATTGACAATAAATTTATAAATTTATATGTAAATAATTTATATATTGTTGTAGATATTGCAATTTCATTAACGATTCCTGTTTGCATTAAAAACCGTTTGTATTTTTCTTCTATATTTTATGTCAGTTGGGGTGGCTCAGTAGTAGAGCGGTGACTTATTAAGTGGTCGACCGGATTCTAGTCCCGCTGACGCCATGAGACTTTGTGCTTATGCCACATAGATTTCTCACAGATATCTAGGCTTACTCTGGCTTCTGTAGTATCTGGCTGTACGTACCGGGTGTATATCAGGAATCAAACAGGCCAGAACGTGGTGCGTTGTAATAGGAACAAGAATATATCTTATAACCTTTAATTTGTGGGATTTATCTTGTACCACACGTTTAAAATTTAAAAGAAAATAGTATGCGGTGCTCTATTGTATTTCGTAATAATCGTTCAAAATTCTTATTCTTCACAATATCAACTTCCACAAAAATACGAAGGCAGTTCATGCCACATCATGAATGTCGCTCTTCTTCTTGGGTTCCGGCATAAATTCTTGGGTAGTAGACCCTTCTTGAACTGGCCACCATACGCGCACTATTGATAGACGGCATGTTTCTTTTAGTAGTACATACTATGTCATTTCGTTGGTACCATGGCGCAAGGCGGTGAAAATTTTGTAATCGGTGTCGGAGATTTATTAAAAAGTGGTGATTATGTTATTTTGACCCAACGGTAATTCGGAGTAGTTCGAAATCCCAGACCCAATCATTACGGAGTAGTTCGAAACGAAAGAGTTCCAAAAATAAAATTTTCTTTTATTTCCTTAAGAAAGAAATTTTGCTTTCTTCGTAGTTCTACTCGAATTGGATATTGTATAAAATATTGTTATGGAGCCGTAAATTGTTACTAAATTGTATCATTTTGCAACAAACTGTCTAATCTCCCGCATCTTGAAGATCCAACCCTCTTCGAAAATAATTTCTTGAATCCGCCGCGCCTACACCGTATTGTCTTGGGCACGTAATATCTGACAGACCGGTTAAAGCACAAGTTTACGGTAGACTTCGCAGACTTCTGACACCCGATAACATCCCACCTGGTAACCATCTGGACGATATCTCAAACTCTCGTGGAAGGCTCGGTGCGTTATAGTCAATATACTCATAAATGATAAACTTTTTCTGTGATGGTCACATAATACGTTAAATACAATTTATGTCGCACGTTTTATTGCTCCTTAAAATTTCCATCATCATCCAGTACACCCTGTAGTATTTGATTCATCTAGAAAATAGTGTTACGTATGGAAACAACATTTCCAGTTTAGAATGAAAATAAAACTTTTCAATGACTTCAAGTTGTATTTATATATCTTGATTTATTCGAGAGAAATATAATTATTTATATAAAACTAATTTTTGAATTAATTGGAATATACTTTACAATGTAACGAAATGGAAGTTAATGTTGCTGAGTTTTTAAGAAGAGACTTTCATCCATTTTGTGTGTATGGGCCGAAAGTGTCATACCACAACTAGATCACATTGCTGTCATCCTGAGTGGCTCTTCTATACCCTACAAACCTCAGACCCGTTTCCCTATTGTATGCAACCTTTTAGAATAAAACGCTATAATACCCCCCCCCCATTTTTGTTAATAGTTTTGTTCATTATTATTACTTTCTGATGGTGGAGAATCGTCCACGTTTGCCCTATTTTTCTTAGATTTTTCTTTTTCTATGTTAACTTTTTTTCACGTTTATTTCATTTCTTCGGTAAATCTTATGATTTGTCATTTTCGTGTATTCAGCTTCCGTGTATCAGCATGTATCGTGTATCATGTATTTAATTGTTTGTATTGTAGTGCATTTGACTAGGTGTATTCATTGAAATAAAGTCTTATATTGAGACTGAAAAATTTGATAGTTGATTTGTAAGATCTGTCCTTACGAAGGAACCATTAATATTGTTATTTAATAAGATGTCCTTTCGAAGGAACCATTAATACAGCAAATGGGTTGATGATACCCAGTGGCAGACTATAAGGAAATACAATAATATATATAGTACAGAGAACTGAAATTAAAAATGGTTAAATGAATGATTAAATTATACGAATAAATTAATATTAAAATATTAAATATAAAATCATGTGACCATGATACAACTAAAATATTAATCTATTTTAATAATTACTTTTTTAACATTTTACGGTTATTACACGATCCGAACACTCGATTTACTCTTTTAGTGCACCTCATTTCTCGTTCCCTTTCTATCTCACGGATTTCCCTGTTATCACTTCACTACCACTATCTTCACGTGTACGCTAACGCACCCCTTCTTCCAGAACCTAACCCTGTAAATAGATGCCGAGTTCGAAATCTTCTCCACAACCGATGCAGGCACTAAATTCTAGACTCTCTCATTTCTCAATAGAACGATTAATTTTCCAACGTCGGTTTCTTGTTTCCTAGTTCTAAATTTCAAAATATAATCTTTTCTACGTAACCGAGAATTATGTTCCAATTTTTTCGTTTTATATATCCACGCGGGTTCATTTCTGTAAGCTTTGAATAAATTGACGAGCCTAGATAGTTTTCTTGGACTTTCTAAAGATTCCAAAACTAAGCTTTCATTTAATTCGATCTACAATTAATAAATTTAAGTGTTTTTCTCTGTATTATTACGAGATGAATCATAAAATAGTATGCTGTCCAGTTAGCTCCTTTTCGCAAGCTTGCAAGTGTGCAGATGAAGGAAAATCTAGAAAACCTTCTTATCTTGAAACATCCTATCCCCTTTACTGCGCTTTGGGCTGAGCGGAGCACTCGCCCACTGTTCGTAGCGCGCTGCGGAGGCAGTGGAGGAGGCAGCGGCGAGACGGCACGTGGCTGGCGATCTTTCGATCTCTCGATCTCTCGCTGTGGAAGGAAACGGCTGTGGGTTGGGATGGAGGAGGGGAAGCAGCCGTCGCGTCGGAAACTCTTATCGCGCGCGTCTCGCGGAGGTGCGCAGCAGTTACGCGAGTATCAGATGCGCGCGGTGCGTGAGCTGCCGTCTCCGCTGTCCGCTGCCACCCTCATCCCTGGCACCTCCACCCCTACCCCGGTCTCCCTGTCAACTCTCGGTCCCCAACCCTCTAACGCCCGCCATCCAGGCAGCGTTTGTGGACTCCCAGTTCCCCGGCTTAAGAATATTCTTTTATTAACGTTCAGAGATAAATTTTAACTTTTCATTTAGTCGAGGAACACATCAAGCAGCGTTTGAAGTAGATGTTTTGAGGGTGAGTTTTGTTCTAGGTGACCCAAGTATTAATGGATTAATGCATCTTGAAATTATAAGCTGTGAATAGCGTTCCCACATTTGCCTGTGCATGAAGAAGTGAAACAAGCAAAAATCAGAGTACAAATACCGTAAATGTGAAGTACCAGTATCCGAAGCAATTCTAGCGAAGACAGCTTTCGGTAATTAAGATTTATTTATAAATATTTAATCACCCCTTTAAAAGACTGAAATTTTATTGAATGAACTTGTTTGGACTATCTTTTATCATATGTATGCTGACCGTGCGTATTGTATGAGACTACCTATAAAATAAAAATTAGTTTTCGGGGGATACCATTCTAAAATGCAGTCCCAAGAAGCTTATCCTCTACAGCTATGTCAGGATTTTCCTGGGAAAGAATAGTAAGTATCAAAGTACGCATTGTATATCCCGCAACATCAATATTTTTCGATATTTTTTTATCACTACCGTGAAATATTTCTCTTCCTAAGTCAAGTCAAATTCCAATCTAATATCGGAATTTAAAAAAATATTTTAGGGAGGTATTTTATCTTCGTTGTTTTTTTAATCGACAGTCTCTTATACATGAGGGATTATTTGACCATAGTAAGTTTTGCTTACGGGATATTTTTCGAGCGTTGAAGGTTGTAGAACGAAATGTACCATAAATAATCAGAGAGGATATTAACTGTTGGACATAAATAACTCAGGAGCTGAAGATGGAGATATAACGTATTAGTGAAACAAAAAATATTGATTTTAGTCATGTTCCATCATGAAGTTTTCGAACAACCCCATATCTAGTCTTCTAATTTATCTTTCCATGCATATGGTCGAGCCATTGTAACATCTGGACCAGTGCATAGATAGATTTTGAAATATTAACACTTTCAAGTACTTGGCTAGTCAGAAATTCCTAAGGCGATTAAGGGCCGGGCCCGTCGCCGCCAAACAAGGAAAAATACCGCAACTAAGACTTCCCGTATATTGTGAAGAGGTTGAACAGTTCCCATCTACTTCTGGAAACTGAGATGAACGCCCTCAAAGAAGAGAGAGTGTGGAGGGAATATTCCAGGAGTTGTCAAAATTAATGGTCAGCCGAAAGGACGCCGTATTCTCAGTACAGTGGCCAGGGTGTAGTCACGTGACCTCCGCTCCTGTATAAATTGGAAGGATTGCAGATCCTAAGTGCCTTTCATACTGGAGACTTTCAGACTTGAGACTTCTGCGGAAGTGTATGAAAGTACGCAGGTTATTTGACATGTAACTTGGTCAGTTTTGGTCGTCAGACCACTGAGAATTGCTGCGGTAATTCTATTACATTGCTATAGGCGCGAATGACTTAGCTTGGAACAGTTAGTTATTTCGGGATAGCAACTTGGAGACTTTTGAGATTCGGATAATCTGAGTAGATTTTCCGAGTTAATTCATAACACCAGTATTTATATCTGTGTGTAATTGTTGCTTTTAGATAGCAATATCTTGTAATAACAAATTCAAACTTGTATTTATGATTTGCGAGTTTGTCTACATTTGTAAATATTCAGATCTCTATTTAATTTGAATTAAATATTTACTTGTTATTACACGAGTGTTTGATTGCTTGGGGAAACCAAGCTGGTGGCAGCGAACTCTACCATAAAGGTTGTGGTTTATGGTTGAATCCCGCTTCTACCCAAAAACTACGCACATCGCATATGGGCTTGCGGTGTGTTGTAACAGCCATCTTTTGGAAAACGCAAAAATTCCAGTGTTTGTTTCCAATGCGCTGAAGGTTTAAGAACCAAGTGTACGAAAAGAAAATAAGTTCGTGTACAAACTAAAGAACCAATGGTGTATTACAATATTATTGATGATCAGAATTTTCTCTCAACTGTTTAGAAAGAAGTGTACGCAATTATTTGTTAGAGTTAGGGAAAAGAAAAAAAGATAAGAGTCCATAACTAACAAATTCACTAATATTTTTCCCAATACAAATGAGAGGTGACACACCTAACCGTCGAAGTGGAACAATAATATGTAATCATGATTTCCTCCGATGCATGATGTCCCAGGTTGTGAATCTAGTACGAGTTTCACGATCGTTTTCTTTGTTTGAGCAGAAAATTCGGGTATGAATAACTTCACTAGTTAACTCACTATAAGTGGTACATTTGAAGATCATATTTTATCGTGGCTTTTTTTATCCACTGTCTGTCAGGAGCAGATCCAGCGAGTGATCTTTCTAGTTTCGTCTTTCGAAGAATCACCCATTTTATTAATAATGGGAATAAAATACATTTATCACAAAGTTTTTAGTTTGTTTTCAGACTTATACTAATCTTTGCGTGGTTCTTTTGAAATACACTTCTGTGTACAATAACATTGCGCTGCATGTAACAATCCTTACCATATGGGACGAAATGCATTGGAAATAATAAGTAGTGACAAGAGATGTAAATCTCGGAGATGTTAACTAGGAACAGGGTTCTGTATTGAAAGAAATGGGGAAAAAAATTAACGAGTTGAACGCGATCCTTTTTGTATTTTACAAAGTCAAGTCAAATTCCTGGGGGGCGGGGCAAATTTCTCCTGAATTTGAACGTGAAAGATGGAATTTGGTTGATGTTCATTAGTCATTTAATAATGCTATTGGCCATTCCAATAGCTGAAATTAATTAGTCTCTTCCTCCCGTAAGTAACATGCTCGTCTCGTTTGTGTGTGTCGTCATTAATTTCAAAAGTTCATTAATGTTCATAAGTTTCAGAAAGTTCACATTAATGAACAACCGGAAAACAAATGTCCATACCTTAATCGCATTATGTTGATACATTATCTCTACGTTTTAACTTCACAATTTATGTGACAATCCAACAGTGATTCTACATTTCCGTGGATTTCAAAACGAAACATAATACTTAGTTATATTCCTCGTTTTTAAGACATGGATCCTGGAATATTTTTCATTCACACTATCCGCGATTAAGTTTAGTTCAATCTAATTTGTTTGAGGTATGATTTCCATTTTTTTTCCGCAGTATATTTGTTTTGTACTAGCTGATTATCCGGCGTTGCGTGGGATTTTTCTTATACTCTAATCTTTTTTACCCAGGAAAAAAAATCTGTCTATCTTGTAAGATCAATACACTTTTTCTTGCTGACTTTTTTAAAGCATGTGCAGCGTCATAATTTTTCAAATTCATAATAATACAAATTTTATACAAAACTTGACTGTATACACGATTCCATCTCGCGGGAGCCGTGTCGGTCAAATTTTCGCTTCCGAGGCATGTCGCGGCTCATTAAAATTCTTGTAAAATTTTAACTATTCGTCGAAAATGTACGATTTAAAAATGTTTTTAATATTTGTTAAACACACAAAACAAATAATCCATTCAATTTGATGATGATTAATTTTTCCTTCTTAAATTGAAGTATTTTAACACTTCTATTTTAGTAAGGTTTTATCGATAATTAAGGTTAATTTTTGTAGATAGACATATGCTGTCGCGGACTTTTTCGCAGAACTCTCGGGTACCAACATAATTGCTATTCAATATGCTATTGTGGCAGCTGTCTCATATTTGAATGTAACTTGGTCTATATGTAGGTTTATGTAAGTGAATATGAAAAATATTACTCTTAAGATCACAATAGTTTTCAAATAACTCGGGATTGAATTAAGCGTTTTTGAAACTGAGAACTACATATTCAGGAAAATGTATATATTTGCACTTTCGATGGTTGTGTGATGACTAAAGTTTTTATTTTTCACTTATTTGATTTATTTATGTAAAAATGTATGTTTAGGCTACAAAAAATTAATGCCAAGTGGAAATTCAATTTAAGTTAGAAGACATGTTTAATACATGTACCAAATATCATCTTGTTTTTAAATTAAAACCGTATTTAAATAAGTACAATTAAACACAGTGTTAGAGCACTTGCAAAATCTCAATACAGCGCAAAGTTTTCATTGGGAAATTACATTTCATCCTGTTTTATATGACTACGAATCTGAATCTTCATCTTTATACAGTAATTAGAAAGTCAAAAGAAACATCCAAATCTAACCACATTAGCAATGCAGTTAATACATAACAAATACGTTCCTTGGCATTTCATCTATTTTTGTTCTGTTTTAGATACTCGACGTTGCATGTTGATAATAATGTTAATTTTATTTTTGCACTTTGTTTATTTGTGGAGACAGTTTCACGTGAGACCTATTCTCAATACATCTTTGTTACATTTATTTCCTGTATTAATACATTTTAACAAATATCTCACAGGAGAAATTCAAAATTGTTTACAAGATTCAGGAAAATTTAAATATGACCGATATGGATTTAGAATAAAACCACAGACGAGTGCGTGAATTGATTAATGGATATTGTGAATATACGACGAAAGAAATGCTGCTATGCTACCATAATGCTCTTTGTCTTCACTAATGTCTAACGTTGGAAGTCAAACAAATTAGGAAACAATAATCTCAACTGACTGTAGATTTCCTGGATTTCCTTTAGTGTCGAAATAGAAAGCTTATGAAAATATAGTTATGACTCAACAATACAAGAATAATAAGTTGCGTATTTTGAAAAAAAAAAAATCTGAATTTTTTCTCTCTCGACCTAATATAAAATTATAAACGAATGTTGCACCTTTATTTTACTTCAAATGTGAGAGATAATGGGACATTACTGAGTGGAGAGTTCACTACGTTTTGCGCATGAATCTACTTGTTTTTCAGCCACCTGTGTCACCTTGATGTGGAGGTGGGGTCTCCTTTTTGAGGGTCTTCTTTTTCACATTATTAGTGAGCGCATGACAAACATAAGTGAATTTAATCATTTCAAAAGAAGAATTTTTTTAATGATCGGTAACTGTTTGAAAAAAAATCATTTCAGTGATGGAGCGGTGGAACAAAAATTTTAGCATTTTTGTGAATAATAAAAAAGATTTTGGAATTGAAACTGTGTGGCATTTCTTTGACACCTTTGCTATCAGCCTTGAAAAAAGACCCTGTGGTGATGTAGGTGGCACAACAGAACACCTTGAAGCCAAAGCATGTCACCAAAGACCAGATGACAATTAAATTATGACAGCAGAATACTTGTTTAACTTGGAAGAGAAATATTTCTTGTGTAAATTATCTGTTTTTCTGTCAGGCACAAATAAAAGAAACTAAGACTGAGGCACATGAACATTACACCAAATGCATGAAAATTTCGCACAAGAGAGAAAATCTCTCTTTCATTCTGGTTTTCTGTTCTGGTTCAAAATCACTACAAGTTTTTAGAGTTTCTGGGTCAAACAGTGCTTTCAAACACCTGTGAGAACTAAACATTATTTTGTATCGAGAGATTATGTTGTACAAGTATGTTGCTATAATTATGATGTAAAATGGTGGATACGAGGTACGGTTATTATGAAGGAAAAACAAAAAACAAAAACAAAAAAAACGATGCAATTGGAAATTGCTTAATAAAGTTTATGCACCCTGCGGGGTCTTCTAACGATTTCCACCGGTCTCGAACATAATATGTATCGTTGATTGCATACATTTGTTTGTTTGAAAACAGGACTTAATCACAATAATGCAATCGCCCAAATCAACAGGGGTGGTCAGTATAGTCAAAGAACAACGAAGAATATGACAAAGCAGTGCAAAATAAGTTATGTAATCGTTTGTAAGAAAATAGTTAAATCATATTCTTAGAATTTGTGTAAAACTACAATAAATAAGTTAAACAAATAATTTATCGAAGTAAATAATTTATGCTCGTAATCAGTAATTAATTGGGAAAACAAGTTAATATTTCATAGGGTACAGAGAGTGAGGACATGCAGACCACGCGACCCAACTATCTCCTTCATTGCAGAGAGTGATGTAGACGATCAAACATGAACTGACAGAGACTCCAACTGCGATCAGTTCGTCTTCAGCTGCCACAAGCTCGCTCCATCTGCGTCTCTCTCTTCCGTCGTTTGAAGAAAGATCTTGGCACCCACATACACACTACTGAGAGGACTCGAATCACCTTGTACACTACTGATAACAAAAAAGAGCCCATTTATTTGTCTAAGTCCCACGCTCTGAGCAGTTTTGGATTTGTTAAGTTTGCAACGCCTCTCTCCTGCTCCTACTCCTTCCCCTTCGACTGGGGAAGTTTCGTTCGACCAATCGCAGGTCTATTTGAAATTTCTCCCATATTTGGCAGACTAATAGAAGATATCGTACTACTTGTAAATCGTAACGAGATAAAATGTTTCATTACACCGCTATTAAAGAAATATTTTGTATTTTTTTATTATACACATTTTGGACTTCTATAACAAAAATATTGTGTATATTCTTGACTTCAATAAACTTTACCATTTTCTATATTTAAACGACATCTCCAGATTCGTTGTCTCGCAAGGTCTTCATAGGCAATGAATAATAATAAATTTATTGTCAAAAAACAGTACAGACTGCGTATGACCACGTGGAGGACAATAAACTAATTTACTCTCCGGAAGCAAGCATGGGACCATCCCATCAATTCCGATCAAGGGCCCTAAGGCAGAGGCAGATTCAAAAATTTCAGCAAAAGTTCCTAGATAAGATAAAAAGTTAGCTACGAGTTACGTAAACGATATTAGAGTTTTTGTAAAAAACGTTTGCGTAATACTGTGATAAAATATAGTTTTTAACAGAATTTGAATATAATTGCAAGATATCGTATGGAATTGGTTTAATTCGAATCACAAATTACTTATAAATATTCCTATAATTTCTTATATTTTTACAGTGAAGTAAAGAAATCAAATCTCATTGCCTACAAGTGATGTGTATTGTCGAAAGTAATTTCACGTAATTTGCGATTCTCTTAAGTTTTTCATATATGTGAAAAGGAATTAAATAAATATAGAAAACTATTCCAAACGGGATTTATTCCAAACCGTTAACCATATGTTCCTTATACATACTGTATAATTGGAAAATAAAAAGGAACATCCAAATCAATCCACATTAGAAATTTGAGTGTTTACACCAAAATTGCAATTAATCCATAACAAACACGTTCCTTGGCATTTCGTCGATTTCATTTTTGTCCCGTTTTAGATGCACGACACCACAGAAGTTGCGCGCTGTTAATTATTTTAATTTATTAATTGATTTTATTTTTGTACTGGATTTATTTGTGTAGTTAGTCTCTCGTGAGACCTGTTCCGAATACACCGTTGTTTTTTATTTACTTTTTATTTCTTATAATAATACATTTGAACAAGTATCTCGCACAAGAAATTCAAAATTGTTTACAAGAATGAGGAAAATGCGAGCAATATGGATTTGTAAAGATTTAGACCATAGAGAACTGCGTGAATAGATTTATGGATATTGGGAATAAACGACGAAAGAAGTGCTGCTGTTTCCATTATGTATTTTGTCCTCACTGATGTCTAACGTTGAGAATCAAAACAAATTAGGAAACATAATAATCTCAATCGGCTGTAAATTTCCTGAACACTTTTGTGTCGAAATAAATGGTTTATTAAAGTATAGTTATGACACCGTTATATAATACAAGAAAAATAAGTTATTAATTATGTATTAAAAAAATATATTTTGAAAATTGTTTCTGTTGACCTTATATGAGTATTGTAGATCAAAATAGTAGTATTGTAGAGTGTTTCAAATATAAGTGAAACTGGGTGAATGGGAACTTGAGTGGAGAATTCCTACTGCTTGATTACTGTAGACTCAAAATCACTAAACTTCTCCAGTTTTGGGTCAAAACACTGTTTTCAAAGACCTGTTTTCTCTGTCGGATCAAGACTATTTGTCGCATCATTTATCGGATATTTGTCTATCGGGTGTTTTACACCTTTATCCTCCATAATTCTATTATATGCAAGGCATTTATTTAACAGATTTCTAAAGTAAAAAGGCAATATCGGTTGACTTCTTTTGTTATTTTCAATCTAATTTCTTGTTATGAGATTTTTTAACTTATGATCCTCAACACTGCATTGTTCAAAGGACGAAATATGTCGTTTCGAATAATTCTTGAAACGAACCGGTTCCGATTGAAAAATTAAAAAATATATTCTTTCTTCACTTCATACAAAAACACATTTCTTCTCTTCACTATATTCACAGACTTGTCTTTTACATGAGCACATATATTGTTTACACATTCTAACATTATATCGTTCCATCAGTCTTATGTATATAATAAGATGTGAAGATTCGTTTTCCTACTTGCATACGTTGTTCAAATACAAATGCCCTAATACTCCTTGGAATCTGTTTTCTTTTATCAGCACCAGCAATATTATTAAGACATTATTAAGACTGGTTCCCCACACAGTCTTCGCGATATCGTTTCCGAAATCTCCAGTATAACTCGAGTGCTTCAACAACTTTCGCCTTAAGGTCTCAGACACCATCATCATTGCCTCCCTAATCACCTCGATAATGGGTCTTTTCATCTCGGCTTCTACAATCAAAATAATCTCTACCATATCCACCTTTTATCTTCCTTCTCGTGGCCTCTTCCAGATTCCTTCTACGACATTTTCAGTGTTCCTTTTCTTGAAGCACCTCAGTTCGCACAAGATATGTGCCTCTTTTTTGGGAGGGCATGAGGTTGCTCACTTTTCTCAGAAGAAAGCGCTGCCGTCGCACCAAACCCAAGGTCATAGTTTCATTTGGTACTGACAACGGCAGCCATATTGATGCTCTTCGTTAGATAACAATAAAGGAATGAACGGAGACCGATTCGTTCCTTAAGGGTGAACGAAATATCACATTACTATGGTTACAAAAAGGACGAAGTATCAAAATGGACGCTGTGATTCACATGGTTGCAATATAGTCCTATTGATGACCACCTGTGCCAGCAAAGCGCTCTTCAAAGATTGCCAGAACTTTATCTATTTATGGTCTTGACCAAACCAATGGAGAGAATCTAGGAAGAACGTGGCCAATCTATCTCGCCACCGAGGACCGCCTTTTTTCCGATTTGGTGATTTTCTTATACTTATAGAAACACTCTTTCGGAAAAAATATAATAAACAAAATGCTCTTTCATAAAAATGCAGCAAAGATATTTCTACACAAATTTATTGAAATTCATTTGTAAAAGGATTGAATTTCATTCGCTCCAATCAGACAAAAGGCGCATACCTCCAGTTAGCTGCTCGACATGCATCAGCGTCACTTCCTGCACTGACCACCACCATTGCCACCATATCGATGCCTTACGGTAATTGCCTGTGTTGTTCTCTATTATAGAGTGATCGGAGGAGCTGCTCATACTTCACTAATGTATCTCAAAGGCAACACATCTTCCAAGGTTTTGAGTGTGACGAGAAAAATAAATGTTACGAGTTACTCGAGGGTGAAGGAATGAAAAACGGTGATCATATATCGAGGACTGCACTTGAAGAGAATAACAATTTTGTTCACTTTATTTCAAGGAATATAAAATGACATTAATCAATAAACATTTAAATTATTTTTATGGATTTGTACTTGTAGTTTAAAGACATACAAGTATATTTATTTTTACGCTAAACAGCGTACGCTGATTAGAGAACCGAAGGAATAATTACAGGAAGATTCTTTTGATTGACTATTTGTTTTTTCTATGTTTTCAGGGTTATGCAATTTTTTGCTAAACACCTTGATTAAAGCTTTGTCAGTAGGCTCTGAAATACGCAACCTTTCATTACTTTCGTTTGTTTTCGTACTTAGTGATAAGACCCTGATTTCATTGAAACGGAGATTGCCTATGCATTATATATAATTGGGTTTATAAATAAAATCATCCAATGGACTGAGTCCAATATAGTTCAGTAATTTACCCAGCAATCCAACATCTCTCAAATTCCCAATTCCTTTTCTCCCTATTCATTGTAGGTGGAATACCTCGCCATGAGACACATTTAAAATATTAGAAAATCTCGTTAGGGACAGTATCTGTGGACTATTTTTTCTTCAGGTATTTCGGATTTATTTAGTGAGGAGTTCCAGTAATGTGTATTTTTTCTTCATTCCTCAGTTTCTTCGTCCAATTCATTGTAACTGGTTCAGTTAGAATCGTTACCAAAAGTTAATTAAACAATTTCAGCATTGAAATGTGACTTTCTAACGTTCAATTATTCCTGAAGGATTAAGAGAAAAATATTTGATGTATAATATTTAGAAAGTGGGAATTATAGAGAAAAGAGAAAACATTTTTATGATAACTTGAAAACGTTGCTTTTACAATGCTTCACGTTATTACGGCGCATAGAAGAAATAATGTTTAAGACGATGTCCCCGACTTCAACAAAATATAATGAGTCTGAATGGGTGTGATGGATGAGATTTTCGTAATTCTACTAAAATATAGAAAAAAATATTGAAATTACATATCTTTTAGTGGTACGGAAGCAATTTTTTTTCTCGAATTTATTGTCCTACAGTGTTGCTATAGAATATTTTTTGCAGAGTCCTCTTATGACCCTCGGATCTCCAGATCTCTTTCCTCCAGAGCAATGGGTTTACTCCACCGCGCGTGATCTTAAATTTTACGATGCGAATCGCTTCGTATATACCGTTGGTGGTGGTAGTCTGTAAAATAAGCGATGCCTTGCTTAGTATGGCGAATGGGAGCGCCAAGATGATAATTCCACAAACGATACGAAATCTAGATGCTAATCACGATTGTAATATCTCACGTCGTATGTAAGCGAGATACGTTTTCTCTGGGGAAATTACTTGCTTCCTTGTTCTTGATAGTGAATTGCTCGTGCGGTTGCGTCTGAGAGAATTAAAATCTTGGGAGAAGAATGGGAGATTAGTTAACTTGTTCTGATGACAGGACAAAGGTGATTATGCAAATAGATCAAAAATAAATTCTGAACGCACTTCATTATGATGTCTTCGAGGTATGTAAATGAAATTTGTTTTTATTTCAGAAAAAAGTATTATTTATATTATTCTATGAATCAAAATGGTATGTTTCATTTTATCCGTAAATACAATATCCTGAAAATGAAAACTTTCGAGATCAAAGCCGCTGTTATTTCCGAACGCGTGTCCAGGAGGCAACGGTTATTGCGTTTTATTTTTGTAACGTAATAATGAAATGTCTTTCTTTTGTACCCCCTGAATCCAATGAGAATTGATTCAATATAATCATAATCTTTGGCGATGCATTTACCAGCGTATTGCATGCTCTTGCACATCGTATTTCAAGCTTCAGTTAGCAGTTATTCAACGATATCCGGCTGAACCGCGCAGTTCAAACGAACGATTCCGCAGTATTCGATGCTTCATCTGAACCCCACTGCCTCGCCCCATGTGCACAATTCTCAGCTATTACTATCACGACCTACGTGGCGTTCCATGTCACTATTAGGAGCCGGAAATAAGGTGTAAAGTGGCTTAGGGCTTAATTTTTTTTCGGAGTCTTCCCTTCGCGGTTGTAATGGAATTTTTGGGGGGATTTTGTGAGGGGCGAGAAGATGAAGTAACGAATAATTTGGTGAAACCAAATTTTGAAGACACATTATACGACTGATAATTCTTGTTTCATAAGATTCTTTGTACTTTTAGTGAGGATATCTCCTCTAGCCTTATGTAATTATAACTGTTTTGGCTGAAATGATATCAACTATTCATATATACTTGTTGAGGTATTGAATCAATGCGGTATGACTAGAGAGAAGCCGGGGACAGAAAAAAAAATTTCTTCGTTAAAATAATCGAAAAGCAAGACGACGAAAAGCAAAATGTTTTAGACGGCACACCATGCCTAATGTTTAAAATACAGAAAAAAGGAGAAAAGAAGTTCTATCTGTACATTCTTGAAGCTTTTCTTTTCTGGATGCTGTCGGATTATTCTCCAAGCAAGTTATAGAATATTAGGACACAGGATTCGTCGTGCATGTATGTATTTGCTTGTTCATTCCCTCCCTTGCGTTATAACCAAATTTATCTCCTTTAGGTCGTCGTTCGGAGGGTGCGGTGGCGCGCGAGCAGTCTCCGAGTTTTCCCCCCAGAGGGCAGATCCATCGCTGAGTAATTTCCGGTCGTTTTGGTGTCGTCTAATGTACGACTCGCGCCGAACCTTCGGGACAGGAAGTTGAACACTCGCTCTTCGAGACGGTGCAAGCGAACGTCGTTGTGTTTATGGCAGGGCATTTCTGCGCGTGATTCACGTCAAAACGTGATTTTCAGTACTCGCGTTCTTTTAAATAGGAAAATCCCTTTCCACTTTTATCTCCGTTTCCCTTTCTGTTCAAAATACTACAAATACCCTATATCGTTTGCTTGTTTGTTTGTTTTTTTCGTAAATTATGAGTCCGAAAGTTTATCTCTGTATTAGGGACACTAAAGATTATTACGCTGCATAGAACACTATGTCTCTCGTTAATACAATTTCTTCATGGGAGTATTGTACAAAATGATCTAAAAATATATTGCTGTTGTAAAATTCAAGTAATGTATTCCTTCATTTTGTTTTACTATAATATAATCCGAAATATGTTAATTTGTTTTAACTATACATGTTAGAGAAACAGAGCTTATAAATATTTAATGATTGACGTTTGTTAATCGAACGATATCTTCAAAGAATGTTGTTTTATATATTCTGACTGACATTTCTGGATATTTATTAAAATAACTAAATGCAAATTCTTAACGTTTGGATGGAATACATAATTTATTTTGATTGTATGATATAGTTTTACTCCCAAATATGTCAAGAAAATTCTTAAGATTGTTTTGCAATATCCCATTCACTAGTTCATTCATTTTCTAGGTAAGAAGTGGAACTGTTGAAGCAGTAATGGTTGTGTTGTCCCTGGAAGCAACACAATGTTGCTTGACATCCTTAGATTGCTTTATTTTTAAGTATTATTACTAACTCTCTAACCACACAATGATATTTTCTTTTTTCCTTGTGTGTGTTCTGTGCCGGATATTCTGTATCTTTTCGCGTATGCATTTCTGCTATGTATTAGACTTTTAAATATAATCATGTCTCACAATATGTATGTCTTTATTGTAATGCGTAAACCACCCCGAGCAATGAAGTTTTTTTTTTGCTCTCATAACTCCTTGGCTGTTATTTATTGGAAACTTGTAAGTTCTATGACTTGTATTCTTGTTATTGACTTGCAGATTTGCATTCTTGTTATTTACTCTTCCGCTAATTAAATAGTCATTTTCTTCTGTTTCCTGCTTTCCTTCTAAATGATGTTAAACATTTTTCAGATGTATAATTAGTTGTAATCTTTCGTAGTTATGAGACTTAACAGAAACAAATTATTGATAATTTATGTGTCCTTAAAATATTTTAAATTCAATTGTGTATTTCATGTTAATAAGTTCAGTATGGTTATGAAGCAATATCTTAAACTGATAAAATACTCCCATTGACATTCATATAAATTTCGGGAACCCGGACGCCATAAAGTTCCCCACTCCTATGCCTACAAGTCTGGTCGGTACACAACACTGCTACCTGCTTACACGACACCACCCGTCTCTCATCTACCTCTTTAAGATAACTTACATTTCCACATTTCTGAATTAACTTTATTTTCTTCGCATCTTTTCGTGAGCGCTATTTCTATCGGTTCCTACTCCCACCCATTCTCCATCTCAGGTCTCCAGTACCTTCACCTCCGCCGCTCAAAACACCACGCCCTACAACTCATCTGAGGCGGAGGGCCCTGCGTCTGAACCCCCTTTTCCCCAGCCCCCCTCCTCCTACGCAGAAACAAACACGCGCCCACAAATACGGGAGGCCTTGTTTGCGCGCCGCCCTCCCTTCATATCCATCGGCCGTCGGAGCTGGATACACATGCGCGCTCATGTGGAGGAGGGAAAGAAGGCGGATTCACGTGTTCTTCCGAGGAAGTGGATCTACGCTACTAAGCAACTGTTTCCATGCTGGCTATTCGCGACATATAATCCCCGACGAGGGAGCAAATATTACTTAATTATTTGTATATTCGAGAGAAATCACGACCGAAATAACATTCTGGCACGAAATATTTTAGATTAACTAAATCATTTCAAAGTTTTGTCATTAACTTTTGCTAATGGCTGATAATACGAAATTTTAGTCATGTGGATTGGAGAAAAGTCATTATTGATGAGACTTTATACAGAAAAAATTTCTTCATACTTTTTCTGCCCTTCGATCGATATGAAATTCTGGAATATCAATTTACGTACTTGGAAGTACAGTGAATATATAGGGTTTGAACGTCATACGAAATTACAATAATACGACATTAAATTTCAAGATGTACGTGATAAAATTTTCATATATTAGTAAATATCTCGTTATTCTGAAAAGTTACAATGTATTATTACGTAAAGAATTGATTTTATTGTTATACTCATAATTATCCCATAATATCCCATGAAACGATTATCAAAAGATATCCTTCTTCTAGGTAGGTTAATGTATAAGACATACTTTTTAACCTAATTTATCCTATGCATTAAATGTCTGCATATTTTAGCTTCTTCATTTTCAGACATAATGAATTAAGAAGAGTCTCCCCCCCCCTTTTTTCCCTTCTAGTTTTGAGAATTTAAATGTTCGTGAAACATACGTTTACTTTCGTAGCAAGATACTTTTTAATAGTTTAAAAAATAAAGAAACAGTTTAAAATCTTGCAAGTTTAAAGTATTTGAGGGAGGCACAAATCCTTCGTCGTAAAATCCCACCAAAGCTGAGCGTATTGTGGAAAAGAGAATGCTTCTGAAAACTCATATTAATAATAACCGACTTTGCTGTTTATTTTACGGATGAAATACTGTGAAAATGAATATGGCTTGGAATGAAACAACCTCAATTTCTGGTGAAGTTTCTCTCGTAGGCAGTTTTAATTACAGCTTCCCTTTTCACGAGCATCGTATCTGATTCGAATTAAAAAGGAGTTACGTTTCTTCAGAAAGAAATCTATCAACGCCTGCGTCACACCATTTTTGAACTATTATTTTATATGATAAAAACATTAAACTGAAATAAATGTACCCTAGTGTGACTCTGAAATGTTTATCTCTTGTAAAGATTTCATTTAAATAATGTTAGAGCGTGAATAATATCACACTCACCCTACAGTTTCCCCGCGGCACGATGTAACAAAATACACGCCCGTTGCTCTTCATCTAACGGAGTAAAGAAATATGTTGCCGAAAGCAATTAACCGCTGGGTGAACCATTCGAGTCGAAACAACCTCGCCATTTGAAGCTTCAAACCCTTTAGATTAAAATAGTCAAAGGTTTTCTTCTCTGTTGGCGCAAATTGTTAGTGATTTTGAGGCCAATTTTGAATATTCTGAATACGAGGTAAACGCAGCAGACTATAGAAGAACAATCTTCAATGGTTAATAAATATGTTTGAAAACGACTGGAAATTCAAAAATTGCAATCTAAAATTTAGCATGTGTTCCAGATAAGGTTTATCAAATATTTAATTTTCCTACTAAATGGATGTTTATAAAAATAAATTTACAATTAAAAAAATAAACGAATATTAATATGGGAAATGAAGAGCTTATGGAATAAAATATGGTATTCGACGCATTTATTTAGTAATGTCGTGTACTGGGAGACCGTCTGGGAAACAGCACTTCGGTTCTCTTCTAGCTTCACATCTGACCTCATATCATCCAACTGCCCCACTACCCACTCCTACGCCTCTTCCTGCACCTACCTCATCTCCTCCTCCACCTCCCTCTATTTCTACCTCATCTCCTCCTCCTCCTCCACCTCCCTCTGCTCCTACCTCATCACCATTTCCTATTCCTATCTCCACACCCATTTCTTCTCCTTTCCCCGTTCTTTCACCTACTGCTTCCTTATCTCGCACGTCCTCGTCTATTACTCCTGCCGCCCCCATACACAGTTACAACTTGCGCTCAGGAGTACGATGTAGTAATCGAAGGTGACAATCGCGTTCAGGTGCAGTGTGCGGGCTTCATCCGGAACTAGAAGCTGTACCAATTTCAAATTCCTCTCCACAATCTAACGTCGATTCCATTTCTCGTGAGTCACAAACTCTTTGAGAAAATAAAATAATTATATTTCATCATCATGTCCAATCCCTTTCAAACAAATTGACAGACATTGAAATTCTGGTACACGAAAGTCGATTCGATTTGCTATGCCTCACAGAGCATTGGCTTTCAACTAACAACATCAACGATACTGCTATTTCTAATTATTATTTAGCAAGTTCTTACTGTCGGCAAAATTTTAAAGGCAAAAATCCCCACGGAGGTACGTGTATCTACGTTCGTAATGATATTTTATCTTCTCCACTGACAGGCTACGAGAACTTCTGCGTAGATAGTGTGTTCGAAATTTCTGCAGTTGAACTGACCGACACCGGTATTGTTGTTTTGTGTATTTATAGACCTCCTCAATCAGATCTTGACATATTTTTTCGGAACTTCGAAAATGTTTTAGAACATATCGCACATAAATCTACTAAATCTATCGTTATATGTGGTGATTTCAATATCGATTTCTTGAGTACATCCGACTCTGCACATTCACCAGTTAATCGATTCAAGAATCTTATCGACTCCTTCAACCTTATTACTACGATAAACGACCCCACTCGCCTCTCCGGCTCATCTCAAACATTGCTAGATCAAATTATAGTCAACAATGGAATCTCGTATCTCTCTGAAGTGTTTATCGCCGGATACAGTGATCACCTTGCTCAAGTATTGACTATTAATAATAAACTAAAACCACTTAAAATCCTTTACAAATTTACAAGAGAGTTTAATGACATAAATAAATCCATATTTATAAATTATTTGCGTGAAGAAACATGGAAAGATGTTTACAATTGCCAAAACACCGACGACAAATTCAATGTATTTATCTCAATATTCCTAAAACATTACAACTCTAGTTTTCCCATAAAACGCAAGTTAATTAACACAAAGAAATACAATAGATGGATCACCCAAGGGATAAGGATTTCTTCAAAAAACAAACGCCGTTTATATTATCTTTCAACACGCTATAACCAACCATACGAATTCCATAATTATTTTCGTAAATATAAGACTATTCTTCGAAAAGTAGTGCTTGCAGCTAAAGTAATGGAAAACGACAGGCATATACTAAAATCGAGCAACCGGATGAAAGCCGTGTGGAATATTGTTAACAATTACACGTCAACTTCTGAAAATCGCGAAGAAAACGTTTCTTTACTAAACGATGGCAAAATCGTAACAAATCCTCAGGAAATCGCAAGTTTGTTTAATTCTCACTTCTCAGAAGTTGGTAAAATAACGAACTCAATATATCGAAATTAATGTCCTCCAATTATATCCACCCACATACCCAATTCTATGTTCACTTCCGAAACTAACGCCTGTGAAGTCATGAGAATCATTAGCTCATTAAAAGACAAATTTTCAACAGGCGTAGATGATATACCTGAGAAATATCCTATACTAAAAATAAAATACTTCAGCGTTGTCTTTCAGAAACAAAGCCACTTACTTGCGGAGTACCCCAAGGTTCAATTCTCGGCCCTATTCTCTTTTTATTGTATGTGGACGACATGTCATCATTCACATCAGATTGCAAAATGGTTCTTTTTGCTGATGAAACTAATTTACTATTTAAACACGCCAGTGCTAAAAATGTTTTGTCTAACCTTTCGACTTGGTTCCATGCAAATCGTCTCATTGTAAACACTGACAAAACAGTGTCTATGTCATTTTACAATAGTAATACAAAATCTTTACCCCAGGTTTCTCTTTCTTTAAACGGAACACAATTAAAAACTGTTACGAATACAAAATTCTTAGGTCTCCATATTCAAGACAACTTCAAATGGAATTGTCACGTGGACAATCTTAATTCCCAATTAAGCAAATTGTGTTACGCATTCCGAGACTTAGTTAACGCAGTTAGTCCACATATTTCCCGTTGCGTTTATTTTGCAAACGTTTACTCCCATTTACGTTACGGCATTACCTTCTGGGGTAATTCCGGTCAGAGTATTCAAACTTTCAGAATTCAGAAGAGGATAGTTCGGATAATTTGTAAATCTCACCCCCGATAATATTTTGTACATGTAATCTTGTAAACCTTTATTCAAGGAAATAAATATCTTAACACTTCCTTGCATTTATATTTATGAAACGGTCGTGTTTGTAAAGACCGAATTACTGAAGTGCCATCCTTTCTTTATACGAAACAGTCTCGTTCACGAACACAAAACTCGCAATAGGAATAATATTTATCACCACTTTTTGCCAAAAAGGACCGCATCATTCGGGAATCACCA
>NNCF01129026.1:25097-58962 GCA_002313205.1 Laupala kohalensis
AGAATTTATTGATTTTAATAAAAGTTAAATCCGTCTTGTACTTTATCACGCCATTGCTGTAGCACTTTTTAAATAACTTATAACAATTTCAAAAACTCTTTTCTTGCATGATTGTGTTGCCGTATGGCTTATATTAATTTAGTTTTATGTGTACTTAACTTTGGAACGGTTGTGTACATTAATTCTGTAGCCCCATCCTGGCCCGTGTTTTTCTCCGTTTTTCCTTCGGGTAGAGGCGGATTTCTTATACAGGTTCTCTAGGCTTTGTCTAGGGGCGTGTTTATTATAGCAATAAATCGTGCATTTAGTGTTTTTTCAACTCTTATGATTTTCAGACTCTATACTCAGAATAATCTGTAGTTCGATAATAATTTGTACATGTAATTTTTTGCGTAAAATTACAAACATATTGACATTCTATTAGTTTTATAACTCGTAGCTAACTTTTTATCTTATCTAGGAACTTTTGCTGAAATTTTTGAATCCGCCTCAGCCTTAAGGCCCTTGATCGGAATTGATGGGATGGTCCCTTGCTTGCTTCCGGAGAGTATATTAGTTTATAGTCCTCCACGTGGTCATACGCAGTTTGCACTGTTTTTGACAATAAATGTATTATTATTATTATTATTATTATTATTATTATTATTATTATTGCATTATCAATTGTTCCCTCAGGACGTCTCCTTCATTTTAAAGAACATCAGCTCTCTTTAATAATGGAAATGGTGTTCAAGGGATGAGAGGACACTTTTCTCCGTAAATTTTCTTTCTGTTTATTTATAGTTGAAGTTATTATACCTAGTACTTTTTACATCTTTATTATTTATGAGCTACAGCTCTGTTATCGAAATATGTCGTCATGAGACTAGAAAAGATAAAGTAAAATATTGTATAAGAATAAAGTCTCTAATATAATAATAAAGAAGATTGACAATAGGATACGTTATAAGTTAAATAAAAATTGATTTATAAATTGATAAATATTTACATTGGGTAGCAACTGGTTGGCCTAACAATACGCATATGTAGTGGAGCCTAAAAATGGAACGATTGCTAGATTACGAATTATTAAGAACATGACACGTAAATGCGGAATGAGGGAGTGTCGCATGATTTGGGGAGAACCATCGTTACTGATTAGGTGTGTATACGTTATCTTAACCTCTAATTTGAGGAGGGTATCGATATTTGTTTTGAATCACAAGCTACGATAGTAGTTGGAATAGGGATGGAAAATGTAGTGAACAGAGGTCAGATGTAACATTTGGGGATGAAGCCAGAGTTTGTGGTGGCGTGCGCCCCTGACTCGAGATGAAGCGCCGTTCACCCACCGGAAAATAAAAGAACTTCAACCGGGCAGCTCCCCGCTGCCTCACCCTACCACACCCAACCGCGCCTTAGCACTCACGCCTGCAGGCGCAGTGGAAATTAGGCAGTCCTCTCTTCTCATAAGCAAGGAGTAGGATGGTGGGGTTTTTGCGCGAAACACCAGCTGCTTCTGGAAGAGAGAGAGAGCTTGGGAGGGATTGAAAATAAAAACCAAGGACAGAAGAAAAATAGAGCAAGAATAAAGATGTATGTAAACGAAGCACATGACAAGAAATAGTAAATGCTAACATGTACTGTTTGTATTGGTTCGACTATGGGATGTCTGAATATATTCTGTTGTGTGTTGTTTCATTTTGTAGAAGAGTCTTTACAGAGCATTTATGTTTTTGTTTTTTTTCATGTATCCTGAAAGTTTTTGCTTCATTCTTATTTGACTTGCATGAGTTTTCGTATTTTCGAAGTATCCATTGGAATTATTAGTATCGTGTAAATGTTTGATAAGTGATTTCAGAGAATGATATCTATGGACGGACGGGGATGGTCCTTAGGAGATTTTTATCCTCTTTGATGCCACATTTATAAAATCCACTTAATAGAGTGGTGGGAATTGATGTTATATGATATTTCATGTAAGATATATCAAAGTTTTTGGTATTGCGAGAATATTGTGATCACCGTCAAAAGATAGTATTGTTTTTGCCGTTTCTATCTACAATTTGAGGTAACATTCAGCTTGTAAGGACAGTTAACTCAATATTACAAATCTCAAAATCAAATTATGGATGTACACAACCTAAAGATAATCCTATGGTGCGTTGTTGGATATTTGTTAATAAGAATGATTTTTCATGAGTAAAGGCACATGATTCCGTTTAATTCTCATATTTTGGGTAAGATTCATATTTTAAAATGTGTAAGCATACAATGTCACCTGAAAATGTTTCTGCGATGAAATCT
Organism: Laupala kohalensis; assembly: GCA_002313205.1. Lineage (NCBI taxonomy): Eukaryota > Metazoa > Arthropoda > Insecta > Orthoptera > Trigonidiidae > Laupala > Laupala kohalensis. The sequence continues at coordinate 27,384 of NNCF01129026.1, forward strand.
GCGCACAACAGGGATGAGGGACGTGCAAAGAGGGAAGTCATAGAAGAAAAACACTCTTGCCGTGGAAGAAATCAACTTCTACTTGCTGTCGACATATTTAGTGAAAGGCTGTAAACTGTATTTCTCCAGAAGTAAAGTATTACGAACATCAAAGGAAATGGAAACTAAAGTAATTTATCTACCAGATTCAGTAGTTGCGAAAGAAAAATGTCAACCAGTTATTCGCATACATGTTAAAACAAAGAGAAAGTCGGAACTAAACGCGAAACTTGTCGCTTAGTTGTTGGGAGGAAGAGATGGAGCAAAGGGAGGAGGCACGAGGACTCCGGAGCTCTTCATCATACGTGTTGTGGTAGCAACGCGAAGTACGGACGGGGTGGGGAAGATTGAGACGAGCACGGTGCTCCGCCACGGCGAGGCTGCTTCCTCCTCGGAGTCTACGGAGTTTCACTCGTTCCTCAAGAAATGTTGCTACCATTAAACACTTAAACATGTATCCCGAGTACTGTCTCGTTACTATTTTTGGCCACTTCTCCACCTAAACCTTGAACATTGTTTACATTATTTTTAATTTTCATTTCTATATTTACAAAGTATTTAATTATTTCACTCTCATACTTAGTTCTTCTTTAGAACTGCGTTACGAATGACCTACTTTCTTTGAATATCATTCTACTCCCTTTCCACGATACAAAAAAAAAAAAAAAAAACATCTCCGAGGATTTTCGACCTACAGAAATGGACATTTCGGGAACGACAGGACTTAAGCGTGGCCTTCTGCTTAATCCGACTTTACGTGCGTGCATTACACTGCGACCTAAGCCGCCTCTGAGACAGCTTTTGCTGGAGATGCAAAGACGGGATGGAGGATGGGGGAAAGGGAGCGAGGGTAAGAGGAGGATGCAGAGGCGTAGGAGAGCGAGGAGGCAACCGCACGCGCGCGGGTTCGCCCGCCTTGCTATCGAGCGACGTTGCGTGCGACGCGGGAGGAATCCGTCTCTGTCGTTGTCTGCTGCCGTTGCTTCCGCCTCCCTCGCCCTGCCTCTTCTATTTCGGGACCTTAAAACACTCTCCACCTTGTTCCAAATATTTCTCTTGCCTCTTCTTCACTTCGCTAGCATGCTTTCGCGTACTGCGAAAAGACGGAATGTGTCCCGAATCGTATATCTCTATGTGAAAACTCGTCCTTGTTCATATGTCTTTTACACTGTTTACAACTGTTTGATGTTTTTTTCTCTTGCTCTTTCTTTTAACCAGCATGGCAACCTGGGCACGTAAGGGGAGAGTGAGTTTTGATGTACTGACACACGCCCCCAAGATGAATTAATTAATAAAATATATTTCAAAGTAAAAATATACATGCTTCAGTTAAGGAAGAAAGAATATCCCATTCGTGAAAAAAGTGGAATGTATCACGATAGTGTTGTATTTATTCATTAAACGTTTTGTTAAAACACTTCCTCTTCACTTTGAGTATGTTACTTCCTCTTCACTTCGAAATAACTCGAAAATAGGATTTATGTCACCATCTGATAGAAAAATTCTAAACTGTGATTTACATTAGTCGCGTAGCAATATTCAGAAAGCTTTACCAAAATTGTTAGATTAACTTTTTGCTTTTGAACATGTCGTAGAATATTTGAATGAATCATCAAACAATTGATTTAAAACATTAACAATTAGAAACATTAAACTTTAGTTTTTCTTCATTTCCCTTCTTATTTATATTGTTTATTGTGTTACTGAAAATCTACAAATTCGCAAAATCTATTTATTTAAATAATGAAAAGTTTATTTCATTGCTTTAAATATGCTCAATTCAATTTTCTTAGCCATAAATATACATTGAGGGAGAAAGACGTCATGGGAAGTTAATTAATGTTAAATTTTTAATCATTTCAATTGCACATTGCACGTAAATTAGTTAAAACGTGAAAAACAGACAAAATCTGATAAAAAGTTTTCAACGGGAAAATTCTGTGGAAGAATACATTTCGTATTTTAAAACTAATCTTTGTTAAAAGGCATTTCAATTTTTTCCCCTAATATCTTCGTGGGCTGAAAAATAGAAGTAACTTTAAAGGTAACATAGTCTCGTAAACATTTATGCATGTCTTCACGTTTGGGTTGTGAATGAATGTAGAAGATTTTAGTAAATTTTAAGTAAAGAATTTAGAAGATTGTTAATAAGTGAATTTTTGGATCTGCGCTTCAGTATTTTCTGTTACCTTTGTCTTCTGTCTTTTGCTCCATGATGCCTGCCAGACACCCCTTGTACGAAGCGTAGCAGAGAGGCACGCGCCGGTCGCTGGCTGCCCTGCTGCCGGAACTTGGTAACGAGGTTTCCCCTAGGGCTTGGGCAGCGCGGTGGAGACAGAGCGGGTGCCTCTTGCCCATGGTCCTCAGTGCTGTCCCTCCCTGCGGTTGTCCTTTGCCAACGTTCCCTTCCGCCACCAGCTTCGCTGCCTCGTATTAATGCCCTCCTTTCAATATGGAGGGTCGGAACATCGATGTAGGTGCTTTGAAAACTGTGATTTTATAGAGGGAGGGGAAATTCATGTGCGATATAATTTAAAAAAATTATTCTTGATTTCAGTCGAGGAAGGATTATTTAAATTCTTTAAATTAAAAAATAATTAAATCAATATTGTTATATAAATTGTTTTAAAAACTTATTGAAATGGAACTTTTTTTTGCTCGAATAGAATCTATTAATATTATATCCCGAATATCTCAATTGACAAAAAACTCGATAAAAAATTCATAGATTCATTAAAACTGAAAGTTAATATTTGAATGTCTTGAGTTAAAAGCAGCTCCTGTTACTCGAGAGGATAGGTTGACTGTAAACTTCTCTTTTGTGAGCAAATGCACCAAGATGGATAAATTGGCATATCATACATTTGCTTTTTACCCAAGAATTTGACGTAACATTCACCAATGAAAGTCACCTTCTGGATCTAAAAAAACACATACATCCAGTTAAAAGCATCGGTTGGTACACATTTTGACTGGCGTTTTCTTTTATTTCCGTGATGCTCAACCAAACTCTAATGATAATTTACTATTATAAAGATGATATTGCCATTGGCTTGTCATTTATGAATGCATTGGCTTGTCATTTATGAATGCATTGGCTTGTCATTTATGAATGCATTGTGAAACTTCCTGGATGAAGTGATAAACTTGTCGATGTCTCCGGAGCAGTCTCCGGTAAACTGTTCTCTGTTGTTTCATCCTATTTCGATTCCATTTATTCTTGCTTTCCTCCTTTATGTGCTCCTTTCAGCATCTCTGTCCCCTTGTGTCTCCAAGCTACTGGCGTTGCTTTATTCTCCTGCGATTATGTAGTTGTCAACCCAGTTCCTGTCTCTTTCAACCAACCTCTCCTTGTTATCATATCTCTGTTGTCTCTTCCATTCCCTTCATCCCTTATTCTTGTAGCACACTGTCTTGTATTATAATGATTAATGGAAAAAATAAAATAAAGGCAGAACACTCCTTCGCTTTCAATATTTTCTCTGCCCCTCTCCTATTGCTGTTTGGTGATACAAACGATTGATTGCTTTTCACGGCATTACTGTTTTGCTGATGCAAACCTGTTGATAAATTAACGATACTTTTGGTATGTGCTTATAATCAGGGTGGTGATTAGTTATAATAAAACTAAATGGCATTAAGATGATGTTACATACATACTACCGTATAACACACACACACACACACATATATATATATATATATATATATATATATATATANGTTGTAAAATACTATGATTTCTATTATAAAATATATTATGATTTGTCATAAATATAAGAAAATATTAGATTATTTGAGAATTGAACAATTTACTTTTGTAATTCTTTATTGAGTACTCAAAAGAACTTTTGGTCGCTGTTAAGCTTTGAACGTCTATCGTATCGCCTCCAGATTTTTCCCTTTAATTGGACGTTAGCTGCTGCGGTGAGGATGGGGTGGGGGGAGAAACATCTGGAGAACCCCCGCCCTCCCTCTAAGTAATTTGTCGCATTGCCTGAGTCGAGAACTTTCCGTGTGGACTCCACTTCGGAGACACGTCGAACAATTCGAGAACTCCTCTGGCGTTCTGGACTATTCCCACTCGACTGGTTATACGGAAGAGTCTCCCTGTTATTCAACAAAGGAATGAGAGTGTCCATAGTAATTTTGACAGGTCATCGTTGAATGATTTTTTTATAGCTAATAAATAGAAATCCATTATATTTTTTTAATGAAATGTTTTTGTCATATTATCTAGATTTTAATAGTTATCATGTAGTAAATTGGATCTTAAATAGTAAAAAATCGAATTTTTATTTTTTCCTACTTATTGCTAGACATTTTTCTGGTATTTGAATTAAATTTTCTTTTAGTGTAGCACGAAAGTTTTTATATTTTCGTCAATCTAGATACAAAGAGATTAAAATGTGGTCTATTTGTACTTGTATAATTGTATGTACATCTAATTGAATGTACTGTGATGTACAATATGGTTTGGTTATATCAGAGACAATTTTTCAAAAAAAGAAGTAATTTAGCTTATTTATTTCTCAAGACAGGGAATAGTATATAATTTAAGTTGATGAATTATTTTTTTCTAATTAAATTTTGTACGGATGTATTTCGCTGCTGGGGTTTGGGGGCTTCTCGTGGGGTCTCTTGTATATCCTTCAATCATTTGTGTCGCGGTTTTCTCCCTCTACTGCGCTTTATTTGTCCGAACCCTTTCCGTGCAGGTTATACCGTCGCTTGTGGCTTCTCGATCTCCGTACATCCAACATTTCTCCCCGCTCCGTTGCTCTCCGCGGATAAACTCGTTACGGGTTGGTTAGGCCATCGTGGTCGGTCTTGCGATCTCGTCCGTTGCTTTTAATTAGCTGGCCTCCTACCCGCTGCCACTCGCTTCACCGTCTCCGTTGGTGTGGTTTCCGGGCACTCCACTTGCCTACGGTTCTGTGTTCATCCCCTTCTTCTGATTTGACCGCTCGCCGCGCCTCGACGGCCGAATGTGAATCGCTAGCTATATCGGTTCAATTCTCAAGGGAACCACATCCGAGTTCCCTTTCCCATCTATTTGACCCTTCCTCATTCTTTTACGTTCCGACTTGCTTCATTTAAGATAATATCCTGGTGTTGCTGCTTCTATTTCTGTTTGATCTATATCATCGTAATTTTTTCTATGAACTATTTATAATACTCGTATGTATTGCTTACAATCTAATCTTGTTTACAATTGTTTTTTCTTCTTCTTTACAATTTCCTTTGGGAACGTCCGATCGATAATCTTTTCCTTTACATTGGCTAATTCCGTAATAATTTACTCTATTATGTCGGCAATATTTCTTACAATTTCTTATGTTGTCTAATCATGCCTTTATCATTGTCTATTTTTTTAAATTTATGTTTTTATTATTGTCTTGTTGTTTTTTCGATCTGTACAAAGTTGATGACTCTTCACATGCCTTGTTCATGAATAAAATTCAATTAGCAAAATGTATCTAATATATTTTTAAATAGAAGTTTTCTTTGTTAAATATTGTGGTAAAGGTTCGTAATACTCGTATTGACATTTATTAACCATTTTTCTGTATTTTTTGGCGACAGTATTGACAAAAATATCCCTTGTTCCTGGTAATAAAAGACCGATCGTATCTCTATCATTCGAATCGACTGGTAGTCATAAATAGGCAGTTTTTTGTCATCACAAGTGCCATTCACTACTCATCGCGTTCCGATGCATGTTAATGTGAGAGTATCTGGCAATGAACGCTTCCGCTCTCCTCTGCTGGAATCTCTTGGGGGTCATACTTTACATGACCTAAATATGACGCGGTAATGGAATTCGGAGAGGACTGTTGCCTTGGAGGCTGAAACAGAAACATAGTGGCAACAATTACGATGTGTTACACGTCGCAAACACTGAGGATATAGCATCAACGAGAAAACGCTACTTCTGTTTACGTTCTTGCTATTGCTCGTTTGAATTCTAAGATGTAATCCTTATCCTTCAGCACATAGATGTTTCAATTCTTTGCTTCTCGTACTGTGAAAACAAAATTGTTCGTAAGAGAATGTTCAAAATTACCATCCATGTTTCCTCTTGGTGGAATTAATACTTATTTTCCGTTCTATATGTACTATATGTACGTGAAGTTGGGTAATCTTGATCATCTTTTGTTTCCAACTAGCTGCTAGCCGTCGTACCTCACTTTCTTTTTTTTAGTAAAAGCAACTAACCAACATTTTTCACGTTATTCAATTTTGAGAAGTTTTCTACATATACATACTGCGTTTGGGCAGTTTTAAATCCGTTCAAATTTGTTGTCTTAAAATGCAATTGATTACATTCTCATATATGTATCAGAGTACGTGTGAAAATTGGATATTGATAAATTGTTTTTTCGTCACTTACTCTCATTTGTGATTCAGTATTCCCTTCTCCTCTTGTTCCCTTCTCTCTTTTTTTTCTTGTCCTCGTTATAAGAAAATTTATCAAACTTATTTTACCATATTCAATCTCCTCCTCTCGCAGAAAACGAAAAGTTTCCTCTTGGCGTAGCACTTGCGCCCCAACGCGCTCTCCGTGCGTTGTACGTCCCTCAGCTATTCATCATCCGCGACGACCACTGTCGTCTCCGGCAGCGTTCGTCCGACACACGCGTCGCCGTGCCGCCCTACTACGTCAGATGGTGCAGTGCTGCGACTTTGGGGTGCCGGGAACGGCGGAGGCGCCTGGGTCGTTACTTATAGGCCTGTGCCATGTCGCCATGTTTGACCCGGTGTCGCTTACATGAGTGACACCGACAAGTACCAATTATGCCACTACTGTGCACTCGGAAATTCTCTCCCCGCTAAACACATTGTTCACTTTAGTACGTGAACATAAATGTGAAGGAAGTCTGAGAAATTGTTTAACAAAAATGTATTTGCAAAAATTTGAAAAGAATTGTTTGCTACAAAATGGTCTAACTTCAAAAGTTATTTCTTCCTTGTGATTCGCAAAACTTCTTGAGTAATGAGTTATAATATTAGAATTGAGACATATCTCCATAAAAAACTACTCAACATCTAATATTCTACTATTCCTACAAAATTCCGCTCATTTTATTATGTCTTCCGATTAATTAAAGAGACAATCGTTTCTATTTTTCTGCTTATTATCACAATATGGCATTAATTTTTTTTGAAAAAAAAAACGCCAGTTTGCGTATTCAAAACATTTTGCTATTCAGGGATTTTAAATTTTTGCTCCGCTTGTTTGATTAGTACATCAATTTTAATACATAATAACTTTCAAAGTATTAGAAATTTTCAAAATATTTATTTTTGGAAGATAGGAAACTACAGTTGCCTACTTGTCTGCTTGGTTAACTACAACTATAATTTTCTAAATTTTTGCGTATGGTGTTAAAATACCATTGAAATGAATTATATTTACACTATAATTTACTTTTAAACGTGTATCATTTCGGCGTTTACGTTTGTAGAACGTTTTTTTGTTCCTTCTAGTAAAAACATTTTGCCCGAAAATTAGTTCCTAGTTTTATGAAAGCTGCATATTAACAAGTGGAGCGCGCTCAGAAAGTGGACGCTTCTGAACGCACACACAAAAGACAGAGTTTTGCAGCAAAATTATTTTGGACTGTTCTATTCTTTTGTCTTCTTTTATCCTCGACATTATGCACCCGGTATGGGGTAAAAAAAGTGAACGAACTTGTATATGCACGTAAAAGTCCATCAATATTCTGCTTTGACGTCACATACTGTATGCAGTTTCCATGTACTTCCTCTTGAACACATGTTTTTGTCCGTAGTTTCCATAGTACTGAAATTCCTTTGATGTACTCTATGATCAACGACTATGATTAAAGTTCCTTCTCAGTCCTTACAAGCTCTTCAGAGAATATTGCGTTAATGCGTCCACATTCTGATAACTATATCCAAAAAACTTTTGATATATTTTCAAAATACTATATAAATATTTTAAATAAATAAACCTTTTCTATACTTTTTAAATAAATTTATTTATCCTTATAAAATCTATTGTTCATTCTGTTCTTTATCTGTCCCACTTTTAGTGAATAGTGGTCTCATTCTGTTTGCGTTGTATTCAAACTCCGCTTGTCTGTGCAATATGTCTCGCTTTGCATACTTACATTCTCTTGACGCAGTTGGCGCATCAGGCTTCTCTTTTCCCTCCCAACCCAACAGCTCTCTGGATCCCTTAGATTCTCACCACTTTCTTCCTCGTATATGGACCATCATTATTTTCATCTTCTTTTGTCTCTTCGAACGTGTCTATTTCACTTTCCTCCTCCTGTTCCTTTTCTCTTTCCAATTCTCATTCTCCATCATCATTGTAGCAGAGTTACTCTGCCAGTTCGCTTTCACATTGCTCAATGACGTGGCGTCAGCACTCGAGGATTTGGTGGGATGCTGCAATGACGGCAGCCTCCGGGTTCTGCTTATCAGGAGAGACAGAGAGAGACTGAGCGAGTAGGTAGCGTGAGTCGGCAGGGGCGAAGACACTGCTGTAGCAAAGGCAGCTGCGACGGAGATATGTCGCTCTCGGCAACCAGACGCTGAAGGATAGGCGGTGGTGGCGGCAGCTGTGACACCGTCAAAGGTGCTTCCATCACTCGCTGCTGCTGATAGAAGTGGTCGTTTAAAAGATATCGAAGCGTGTAATTATGTGAAACGCATTTAACCCTTTAGCTCCTCATTAACGGAGTGATTTTTGCCGTATAGGCGTCACTGGGTGGAAATGTATGATATCCATGGACTATTGAGTTGAGATATTTAAAGACAACATAAAATCTTTCCGAACATAATCACCGGGAACGATAATTGTGTCAATTACTGTTATGTATTTGCTGAAAAACAATAAATGGCACAAGCTTTTATCTGTTCCTGTTCGTGAATTAAAATCATTAGTTTAACATTTTTTATAATATAGGTCATGCATTCTACGATAAGTGAATTCGTAAAATTGATAATACCACTATTATATTAATAATAAATTATTTACCACTTGTCTTTTTTCATTCTTTGCCAACATTTCCTCAATTCTTCCCTGTCATTTCAATGCTTTTTCCTCTGGAAAGTTTTCTTTGTTACTCCGTTACTCTTTGTTTCTTCTTATTCTTATGGATCGTTTGTCTTACTTCCTTTTACCAACAATGTACTTGGTCTCCTCCATCCTTACCAATCTCTTCTTTACTTTCTCGCTCCTTTGTGTCCCTGTAGTTATACACACTAGTGTCTCATTCTCACCCATCCTTTCCATCCCCGGAGCTACTCGCTCTGCCAGCTTCCTCTGCATCACACGGATACTCTATTGTGTGCTTCGCTCCTCACAGGAGGCCTCTCCTGAATAGACGAGGCGAAGGACAGGCGGATATCCGAATACCTGCGACTTTCACAATTGACGGGTGATGCGTAATCTCATGGAATCAACTCCTTATATGACACTTTGTTATATTGTGGTATGTTCAACATAAATCTGTTATATAAACGTTTTCCATTATTTGAATATCCACACAATCCGTATTTAAAAGACTATTATTGTTTGAAAAGAAAGGAGAAAACGATATTTTACATTGTATATATTTCTTGTAATTAAAACATTTTCTCCCGTTCTTGTTGTATAATTATTTCCTCATATTATATGAAGATTATCTTTATCACTCTCTAAAAAACTTCAAAAGAGTCCTGTTGTATTATAAGCTGTATTTCAATATATTCGGTTTGATTGAATCTCATGGGCACAATGAACGAGAGTCACTCTGGATTAATGCAGTTGGAGACAGGGTTTTTGAAGTCACTAAATAGAATGAAAGAAAAAACGTTATTGGCAACTTTATCGAAGTCAAGGTAAGAGGCAAATTCAGAATATGACTTTTTATATAATTATGTTATTCATACATGAACCTTGAGATAAATTATGTATTAAAAGAATCAGTATTTTTAGAATCGTTAATGGTGCTAGTAGTCAGTTATAAAAACGAGAAGATGTAGAGGCAAATAAGTTAACTTGTACCCTGCACCCCTAGTGGACTTAACCATCCTAATGATTTTTGAAGTTGGCGCCAGTGTAATAGTTGGTTATGCAAATGTTCTATTCTCACAAGATCGTGTTTCGTGTCCCTTTTGACCATAACCAGTTGCCCTTGTCGCTTCCTTTGAAGAAGTGTTCTGTCCTTGAGGGCTGTCTCGGTTCAGTGACCACTTTACTTTAAGGTATTTGCTTTCCTTAATCACACCCCACTTCATAACGCCCCTGAATCACAAATTGATATTACTTCATCTCTCAGTAACGGCAAAAGCTTTTGATCTGAGAATCTTGGGCATCTTATTGCTGGTTTGTAAGCCTGTCTTCAAAAGCGTTGCCTTCAAAAGCATGCAAGGATTCACTTCGCGATGAGTTTCCTGCATGGAATTTCTTTCAACTACTTTGTTTCTCTGAATTATATATGTGTACTTCCTCCGAATGCTTGTTCCTAAAATATGTAGCGAAGACAAGAGATTTCTGACATCCTGCTTGAAAGTATGTAAAATATTTGCTTCACTCTAGAAGACCCTGTAACGTCAAATTATGAAAGTTTGTTCTATGTATGAAAACTGCCTAATACTTTGAATATTATAGATGGTCTTAAAAGTTTGAAAACCATTACAATAAATTTTTGTGCAAGTTATTTCAGTTTTCATAGTAAAAAAAGATTTTTAGTGTAATGAAAGACATAGTGCTGAATTATTTTATTGCTGGATAAATCCAAAACTCGTCAAAGAAATTCAGAAAGAACGTAAAGAATTAACAGAGACATTATCGAGGGCTATTGCTTCAGAAAAAATAATACGAGTAATTCGTCGATACGGTCAACTCATTTCACCAACCAAAATAAATTTTCTCTCCAACTCTTTCTACAACTTCAACATTGCTCTTAAATCTGGTAAACGATGCTTCGAAAATAAGACTGATCAATTCTCATGACGAAATTCATGAGTAGGGAGGGTAAATAAACTGATTCAGCTGAAAAGTTTCGGTTTTGTTATTACCGGTTGGTTTGTGAAGACGGCTGATCCCAATACGATTTGTCAAACGGTTTATTGAATACAATCGTTCCAGAAGTTGGTAACTGAAACGGCATCGTTTTTTGTGCACGCCCAACGGAAAGTTATATACTAACCAGTTGAGGAAGATTTGGATCTTTAACTGGACTCATCCCCGCAACTTGCTGATTTCATCTTACCTAACCGATCCGAAAAGTACGGTTACGAGTTGGACTCGAACTTCTCGAACCGACACCCATTTGAACTCTTTAAGTATTTCGGTCAAGCATAGTGATCATGTCACTCTTTGATCAGGTCATCTACGAATACAAGCCTCTAATCGTGTAAGTCCAACGAATATTTTCTGGTTGGATGATACCTTCTGGTTATGTATTATCCTCACCATTGACTCATGCTTTTTGAGGCTTCTCTCTTAAAGCTGTTTCAGAAATAACTCTTTAGTAACCGCAAAGTTTTTGCAAGAGCACGTTCCTGTCAGCTCCGTTAACATGCTCTGAGCGAGGGATCTCTGTTGAAAGCGGAGTGAGCATCGATACTCTGGGTTAATACTCGCGAGCGCACGACCCATCGGCGCGGAAAATTCGATTGCTGGGAAACCCGATCTAGGGCAGATGATTGCACCCTAACGGTTCTATTCATAGCATCCACGAGGCTGGAGTGACAATGAATATGCCAGTGATTGGTTGGAGTGGGGGTAATTGCTTTGTTAAAAATATAGGCGGGCAACGTGGGGTAGGTGTGAATGAGGTGAGGCGTCTGTCATCACTTAGTCTGTTTAGTCGGTTTTTACTCAGTTAATGGGAGAGCATTTTCAGTGTTGTTTCAGTTATTGAGGTTAAAGATGTATTTTAGGATGTGATTTTTTATGCCGTAGAATTACTTTTCATGCGTGGAAAGTTTCATATATGGACTGCACTATTAACACTAAAATAGAGAGCAACGGCTCTAGTTGGCAAAGTTTTTGAATTTTTTTCTTTTTGTCTGTGATATTTCCTGTGAATTAGACACGTACTACTGATATCTGAATGAAACCTGGTTATGAAATATTTATATTTTTGGTATATTTTTATTATTTATTTGTATTGTTTTTCTTTGCATTAATTTTTGTCATGTAGTGGGATTGTTACGTGGCTTCCTTTCCGTTAAGTTTTAGGAGAATGTTTTTCTTTTTTCGTAGTGATTTCCAACATATCCCAAAGTGATAATTTTTAAAAGTGAATATAGTGAGGTCTTGTGGTGTACTTTTGATGACAAAACATTTCTAATTCATATTGATTCATAAAGAATACTTTAAAAATTGTCGACTTTTAAATTATCACATTGTAGTCTAACTAATCCTTAAAATGTTAAATTAAGTGAAGAGATAGCTTCATATTTTGTGTGCGGTGGCTATTGCAATAGATTTGACCCATAATGCGACGATGTACTTGCAGCGGGTCCATAACTATTGAAGTCGAATACGATCTGCTTGTACCAAGAGAAAGCGTAAGGCTTCCCCGAACGCTCTTTTGCATTGCAGAAAGTCGTTCTTTTCAAGATTCCAATTCTATAGCCATGAATACGATGCGGCATCCTCTCTTTTGCTGCCGCTATTGACTGCACTGTTCGTTCCCGGAATCGTTCTCCCCGTTCGTTCAGAGTCATCTTCGCCTGTCTTCGAATCTCCTTCCCTTCTTTCAATGGACGCCGCCTTCAATCGCCTACGAACATCCGAATGCTCTTCGCAAAATCATTTGGCGCTAAGCACACGCTCTCGTTTTACCTCAACGCTTCATGTACTGGATTCATCTTCGGATCCGCGGATATATACACCTTTTGCATTTCCATTCGTTTCCGCAACCCACGAGTCTTTCGTCTGTTCTCTCATTACCTTCACGTAGCATCTTTATGCCTATTTGTAGCTGCACGAATACAGAACAGCTTCGATTTACGTATTGTATTTTCGCTCATGTCCCTGGTACTACTTTCCTTCGTCTAGTTTGTATTACCCAAATATTCCTTGGCCTAAGACTACAGTTTTGAAAATTTAATAGATTATTTTTTACAAGGTGCTAGTCATATCTCGTGATACACGCATTGCGTCTGTGCTTGGTATCTTGAAAGTATTATTTGCTTATAAACTATTGCACACATTCATTTTGGTGAGACGTTTGTTAATTATTGCCCTACTCCTACATTAATTATTTTCGTGAGTAAAAATACTTCCGTATTCTCTTTAACCATATATATGGTAACATCTTTCTTTCCTCTCTTGAATCGCATTCTGCTCACAAAAGCTTTGAGCCTCCTTCGTGCCCTGAAGACGCGATGCTCTGCGTGTTCCGAGACTCCCGAGTACGCGGATGCAGTTCCATTCTTCCGACTTCAATCCAGCTCTTTCGACGACCTCATAGACATAATGCCTAGGCGCGTCCGCGTCTTCCTCAGTGCCACGTGTATACTTGAGCGCCCACTCACGTATGCATTGACTGTTTTGTTCAATCTCTTGTTGTGGGGAGATTATTATGTATTTTTATTTCATAAATTTTTATTATGTGACAGATCGTAGCTATAGTTATAAAAAGTTAGAAGAATTAGAATTTTGAACGCGAGGCAACGTTTAGTTGTCTGTTATCAGAAATATGTGTAAACTTTTTTTTTCTCAACAATATTTCTCTGAGATATCCTAATATTCCTTTCATCATTTTGACAATGTCTTTCCTCACGATGAACACTTCCATCATAAAGCCACGATATCGCTCCTCGTTCGCCCACATTGCGATACATCTTGGTTCAACTTCGCTGCGACGGTTGCTCTCCAGCGATCTACACGTAAATCAGGAGCAGTAAACGTATATTTCAACGCGCCCGGTGACGTACGGTCGCGTCGGGGCACGAGAGTCCGCTGCGGGAGCTATGCGGGTTGGGAACTGCACCGCCGCACCGAGACCATAAACCCTCCGAAGCTTCGAACAGCGAATATAACTGGTGAGACCATGTGCACGCAGTTTGTTCCATACTCCATGACGTGGTTCCTGTCTGGGAACGCTTCGAACGCGCTTATATTTTAAAGAAATTTAACCTTGCGAAAATATGGGTTGGATTTATGATTATTGTTGTATATATGTTCTGTTTTTGTTCTGGAGTTCTTATTTGATATCAAAATTAGAGCGTATCTTCGTATGTGTGAATTGTACATATTCAATGTTTTCATAATTTTAAATTTATTGTTTCCTGGAGATATCATGTTGGAGATATCAACTGGAGTTTTGGGTCGATCTGTTTGCTAAACGTACTTACACTTCTGCAGGAAGGAAATTAAACTCTTCTTGTAGTCTTTTGTATCTTTGTGAGCCTATGTAAGTCTCTTTTGAAATTATCCTTACTGTTTTAATGGTTTGAACCACTAATATCAGAAAATAATATTATCTACAGCCACAATTCCTTAATAAGTTTCTGTTGAATAATGGAACCTTCTTCAGATAAAAGAAGGAAACTTCCCGTGCCAGTACAATGTACACAGTAGGATGAAAACGAAGTCGACGCAAGCGTCTGTCGAAGGGATTTTCTCCGAAAAACTCTCTTCTTCAGTGACGTTGAAAGGGATGCAAGAAGAAGAACGAGAACACGCCATACCCCGAGCTAGGACAAGAGCGGGCGTCGCACCGGTAAACAAACGTTTCTCTTTTCTAACGATGTTTGAGCGAGGAATTTGTGCCCGCCACGCGGTCGCCATCCCAAGGAGAAGGGAGAACCTTAAGGCACTCCGTCACACGAAGCTCTTGTAAAAAGAACGCAGTCACGCCTCGCAGGGACAGTGGCACAAAGGAGGCAGTGAGAGAGGGAAATTTGTCAACTTAAACCAACGTCATTTTTCGAGAACGGATGAATTTCTTGTATTCAATTTTCACATCGAGCGTGATGATAACGAAAGTTGCCAACAAACCAACGTGGCACATACCAAGACATGCGATTTTAGTAGCGAAGTATACCGTACCCGCAAAATTATTTTGTTATAAAATATTTTATTTCAAAGTTAAACACCTTTCAATTTTAATTTTTTTATGTAATACAAGATTCGTCGTCTCATGGAACAAACTTAAGAAGATTTTTTTAAAGATCAAGTTTTTGTCATCAAATCCACTGCCATCGATAATGGTCATAACCCTAAATTCAGTAATTATCTTATCATAAACAATATTGCGTCTCAATACATTATACATTCTATTTTCCGGAGCCTATTATAAACGCTACTGTGCATAGTTAATTCGTTACCTGTGCGTAGACCTATTTTCAAACATTATAGCAACGTTTGAGAAAATCTAGTGTTGTTAGAATAAATCAATTATTGTGAAAGTAGTTACAAAACTGACAATACATTACAAAACTATTTAACTAGAACAAAAGATTTCAGAAATTAAGTGTAAAAACATAATTGTAATGCTCATAAATAGGACAGTGGGCAAGGAATTTTTTCATCGCATTGGCAGAGAATATTTTTATTGTTCTACCAGTAAAAGAGTAAGAAATTTGGTCAAATTTTCTAAATTAATGGTGTCATGTAATGATGAGACTAAATCCCACTTCCTTTTTTTTCATTCATCTAGCTTTGCTCTACGGAGAAGCAGGTGAAATCAACTTTTGTCTTTTATTATTATTAATATTATTATTATTCTACAATGACCAAAATGGCTGTAAATTTAAAAAATCATTAATTGAAAATAATAAATAATTACATATTATAGAAATTGATACAGTTAATGCTTACACGGGCAAACTTACCACAACAGATCCCTAAAGTACACATGGGGTTCTCTGAGGGTCGAGCTCCTCATTTTTCTGAACCTCGGCGCTAGGAGTTAGAGATGTGGCCAGTGTCTCGCCTCGTCCTGTTTGACCGTATTTCACAGTAACCCTGGAAGTCAGTCTGGATGTTGAGGCACGCCTCAGCGGTTAACGAATCCCGGTCATCCAGACTGCAGTCCAGAATTTTACCCACTGAACCGCACTTACTCCAATTATGCTCAAATATCCTCCGTAAAAGAATCAATGAAAGAGATCTTTGAATTCTAATTATTTTAGTATGCGTCCTGTAGCACATTCACAGAATCAATGTGGGTTTTTCGATCTTCCTTTCATTTGCAAACAACAGGGCGTCTAAGAGATGACCGCTGAGGTATGACGGTGGGAGGTCCGCAATGCGAGGCAAGTGAGAAGATCCCTCGGAATCCAAGAATAGAGGGAGCGAATTGCAAAAGAAGCGACGCTTCATAGAATTTTGTCAATTAATTACATTGGCTTTTTCACTATTAAACAAAAAATATCGTCAAATAACTTCAACACTCATGCAAACGTTAGGACATTACTGTTTAAAACATTTTAAAGCAGAAACTCGTTAATTGGGTTATTCCAATGGAGCAACCTGGGGTAAGTATACGAATTGTAGTAAGCGCGGAATCATGTTGATACTGTTCTTCTAAAAATGCCCTGTTTGGAAATATTTATTTAGAATGTGTACCATAACAATTTAGCTCTCACAGCAGAAACTCGCTTCTTCAAATTTGTATCAAATGTTATCAGGTCTATGAAGAAATTTAAAGTATTATTTTACAATAAATAATGCGAACTTCAATTAATATCACCTTTATTTTAGAAAACCACGAACGGGTCCTACAAAGGTAAATTTTGTAGCGGAGTAATGTATTGGAGCTTTGTAATTCTCTTACAGTTCGTTTGCACACTCACATTGGCACTATCGTATCCACATTCACCGGCGCCATACTGTGGAATGGAAGTGACATAATATTAAATTCGGAAAATGAAACTAATTCATAGTTGGCTAGAAGTGAAATGATACTCATGAATTCTATTCTAGATATTTACGATAATAATTTGCGTTCTTTGTTTTACATAAACCATGAACAGTATTACGTTCATTGTTAGAAGTTCTACAAAAAGCACTAATGATTAAATTATGAGTAATAAATAAATATATGAGTAAATTAGTTTATTGTCCTCCACGTGGTCATACGCAGTTTGTACTGCTTTTCTGACTGTAAATTTATTATTATTAGCATCAATATGGAACTCAATTAAATATACTTAAACACATTTTTAAATCAATTTCATTTGTAATATATTAATGCCGATTAAATTTAAAAATTGAAAGCATTTCTCACAGAATATTGAAGATGGGATAGCTGTGTATGAAGATGTTCAGAAAATGAGCGTTTCGCGCAAATTCTTCACCAGAATATCGTGTGATATTGGAGCCAGGAGGTGAGAACGTAGTTGTGACAGCGTGAAATACGATTCCTGGGGAACGTTACACGCAAGACACTAACAACGGAAGCTTAGTTACGAGGGTTATGAATACGCTTAGTTCCAAAGTTCAAGTTCACTTTCACTTCACTTGTTGGACAAACGGGAATACATTTCCTCATTGACAACATAAATGAATTTGTCTTTCTGGTAATCGTGTATATTAGTTCTCAGTAGATGTAAATAATAGTAATTATATTTTATTAGATTTATTGTATTTTATGCGAAAAAGTTTAACCTTTTTTCAGCTTCAAATATGTAGATATACTAATGAAGCAACATATACCATAAGGTATAATTATGGTTTTCGAGAAGGGTATAGTTCCCGTGCTGCATATCTGTATCTATTTCTTAGAATGGCTGTAACAAAGCGTAAATGTTAAGTGACGGTCTAATCTAACACGAATGTTGAAGTTAGTGTTATTACTTCTGAAAGTACTTCATAAAATTCAAAATCATTATTTATCGTTGTATCATTAATGTTTAAAATGCGTCATCACAGTTGGGTATTTGTGTGTAACAAATAATTGAAATTAATGACACATTTCCATTGATCTTGATCATTGTTTAAAAAAATATGTACTACATAATATGATTATAATTTACCGGAACTTAGGAATGTCAAGTATCCTCGGTTCCTATCCTTTTTAGGTGATTGGCCATTTCCTTAAAATTCATATGCGTTATGATTGCGTGTAGGTATTTACTGTATCTTTTATCAATAGCATTAGCGTGTCTCAGACAAATTGCTAATTAGAATTCGCATTGCTTTTTTCAGAATGATTATTAATTACAGGCATCGTTGTTAGAATGATGCAACAAAATTGCAACTTAAACGTGGTAACACGATACTGACATGAGTTAGCGTTGTTCAATGAGTAGCACTGGGATGATGACTTGAAAGTCTTGGGTTCAAAACCTGGTTGGTCTTGGGATAGTGTCTCATACCTCGACCTCTAGGTTGACGTGAAGGTTGACTCAGTCTGCAATAGAATATGTACCGAGTCTGTCCTGGTCAAAATTGCCTGAGCATGATACTGGACACATTATCGTCTTCTTGTGCCGAAACGAAGATCGAGAGGACAGATGACTATAACTACGTCTCTCACACCTTCATCAGTATCATCTAGCTTGTGTATGGTATGATATGTTATCGACATTATAATTTTGTTTTTGAAATAAGGTTTTACTATAAAGGTTACATATTTAATATTACTTGATAATTGATTATCATATAATTAGTCGTAATATGTCGGAAATTGCTCTATAGGTAGTTACTTTTACCAGGTAAAAAATAGTACATAATGTCGAGTGGAATATTTAATTGCGTTTTTAGAAATAGTTGTTGATCGTGAGTGCTTTCACATGTTCTTCAGTATTTCTTTCAACCTATTCCTTCTTTTGTGAAATACGCTCTCATCGCTTCAACCATCTAAAGAAAACGATCTTTTGTCTTCCAAATTTCATTTCTGCGAAGAATCACGAATTAATAACTTGTTGATACGCTGCCGAATTCCAGGGCACATGATTTTGGGGCGCTTGAGACGCCGGCGGCGAATACGAAAATAGCGAGTGCCAGGGGTTAACTTCCCTGAGAAAGAGAGAGGAGGGGGAATTGGATGTGGACGTGCGCTTAGCACTCGGGAACAGCCGTTTGAGTGCAGCCTAAGGGCAGATGTGGAGTGCGATGGGAAGGATAAGGAATCTGTCGCGTGGAGGGGGGGGGAGAGAATAGAGGATTTAATAGTCATGACTTAACGGGTGGTTGCACTGATTGGTTTATTTATTGTAGAGAATAGAAATTTTAATTCTGACGAAATTGTCTTACCAGAATCAGTAGTTATAAATTTGTTAAACACATTCTTATTCGTGGCAACAATTATTGGAATGTCGAACGTATCGTATGAAAAATATTCGACTGCTAGATTTGTTTGAGAGAATACTCATTTCACAATCTCGTGTTTGCCACCTCCTTACCAGATCCGTATATCAGACAAAACTCTGGGTGCTCTACTGACTTATATTGAACGATACGTTTCTGCTGATAATAGTTCAAATAATAGACTGTTCTCTTGTTCTAAATTTCCATTATATGATACGCGATGACGATACCAAGCTGAATCAGATTCACGCTTATTTTAATAATGGACGTTTAGGAGAAACTGAACTATTACCACACGATTTTCATCAAGTTGATAAAACGATGAATGCAATATGCTAGATGTAAGACAACTGTGTTTGTGTTACAGCGAAACGCTAAAATTAGAAAACGTGTATGGTAGAACCTCCTTTCTTCCCCTTTTCCTTCGAGTGGTTGTATCTATGTCAAAATCAATGTGCGGTTAGAAACCGCAGCCATATTATTGCGACGATAGCCTCATATATAAACCAGGATCCGTTGAATGCGAATTAAGAAGAGACTTCTTTGTCTCTGGTGGCTCTAGCACTTAAGCTAATGACAGTGCGAGGGGTGGCAAATTTCATAACCGATCGACAGCAGCATAGGAACAACGACTCGGTGGCGGATGTGGCGAGCGAAGGAGTATGATGGAGGATCCGGAAGCCAAAGGTCGCTGGAGAGGGTGGCGACGCGACACGTGTGGAGGATGGGGAGTGCGGAAACTGGTCGATGGCTTGGCATGCGTCCTTGTTCCTATCCCGACCTCAACCAGCGCCACCGCTCCCCGTACCACTTGGCTCACTCAGTCCCCCCCATTGCAGAGCGACTCGACCATGACCCGTTCGTTCCCAGCAGTCTGCAGCAAGCGCCACCCTCCCCGCACTTGCGTGGCTTGGCTTTCGCTTGTTTCCTCATAAGCAGATATAAGCCTTTGTGGTGGAAGAGTAAAGAGGACAGATCATAATGTGTTCACAGCGATCAAAGCAGCTATGTGATTAAATGACAATATATCAATTGAACGGGTAGAGAACGAATAACATTACTTAAGAGTATATTTCTGGTCGCAATTTTCTAAATATACCAGAAAATTGGCAGTGATATTATTGATTCATAGAATCTGACAGAAAGACTTACTCGTTTTTCGGCGGTGAACAATGTATTTTAGTAAACTCTAATAATGGAAAAGAACAATTTTTTTAATTTTTTAAGTGAAGATATATATCAAATAATTTGTATTTTATTCTCGTAATATTTTGTCCGTTTTGGTTATAAAGATGTGTAAATATGATAGAAAATGTTTGAATTAGAAAACACGGTTCATTGATATTAAAATGAGTAGGAAGCGAATGATGTTGAAATATGTTTGAATTTAAGTGACATGTTAAAACTTGAGCTCATAAGCAACATTTATTCAGATAAGTCGTCGATTAAATACAGAACCAATCTTCCATTAATCCCACTGGAGAAATATATGAAACAAAAAAGCGAGAATTCTTAGTTTTAAGGTAAATGACTCCAACTAGAAATCCCAACAATTTGTTCGTGTATACTCCGTTTTCTATTCACTTTTGAATTTCAAATGATAAATTTGTGGTACATAAGTGAAAGCACTGCGTTTGACATTGCGACGCAAGAAGTTGTATATACTAAAAACGACTTAAAAATACTTTCATTCTCATGTCTTGAATCATTAAATTCGATTTTATTTCATACGTTTTATAATAATTCATGAAGATTTACTTTGCATAATCATAATTATTGATACTTTTATTGCTTTAGTTCATTGAATGACTTGGTATAAAATCAAATAAGTTTCCATTATATTATAATGTGCAATACAGCTAAATTTATTAAAAATCGTACATTGTGCATTGATTTAATTTCTTCTCTATTTCAGGTAAGTGTCGAATCGAAAGTTCATTATCTCTCAAAAGATTCAAATTTATTGAACACATTGGTAAGTTATCATCAATCTTATAAATACTTCTACTTTTCTTATGACTGGAATCTGTTATATTTTAAATTTACGTCATATTAAAATATATCTGTTATATTTACGGAAAACATCAAGTATTATCTTGATCGGATTTTTGTCGTAAATGTTTTACAACTAAAAAATATTGTAATACAGTTTCTTCGAAAGAATAATACCACTGATAGAGGCATAATTCCTTTAAATAAGAAAGAGCTTTAATTTCATAAAGATGATCATTATGCAGATGCTGTAAATTATTCAACATTTAATCTTAATTATTTCTATTATTAACTTTTGATTGTTTTTTGTAAATTTACTTCGTGCACGATTAATGCTAAGTGAAATCTGATATCCGAAATAGGGTATATAAATATAAAAAAATATCTCCAATTACCCTTAATTACTGTTATTTGCAATTATCACAAAGTGGTACATAAAAAAAAACTTTTTGGTGCTTAATTTTTACAGTGCACCATTTAATTGTCATAAATTTACATTTACTTTTTTATTCTTTTCACTTTATACAAATATACTCAAAGTTTTATGTATTGTACGAAGAAAAGTGAAAGATATACCATCAGAGTTGATTTTTATGAAATGATATTTTGATTTTTAATGTGTCTTTACGTATAGATTAATGCAGTTTTCAACCATAGAATTTATTATCAAGTGATGCTTTTTTTAATTTTTGGAATTCTATCATTTAGAAATGTTTAGATTGTTTCCTAAATTCTTCATAGATTGCTTCACTATGTGCTATTTAATCTGCTATACACTTATTAGTAATCCGATGAACACGGCTTGAAATAGCTTGATATAAGTCTAAAAATCTGTAACTGTGTTACCTGAACATTTTGTATGTGAGGAACCCCTGTAAAATGCAACCAGCTTTACCCCTGTGGCATACTCGGAATGTATAATAAACATGTCTTCCAAATGTACCTGGCGACGTAATGATGCAT
The DNA here is from genome assembly GCA_002313205.1 of Laupala kohalensis. Classification (NCBI taxonomy): domain Eukaryota; kingdom Metazoa; phylum Arthropoda; class Insecta; order Orthoptera; family Trigonidiidae; genus Laupala; species Laupala kohalensis. The sequence goes on from NNCF01129026.1 coordinate 49,612, forward strand.
TTGTGCAAGAAAGAAAACGATGAGCTATTAATACTTAAATAAGCGTATTCAAAACAAATGTATTTTTTAAATTCTTGATACTGAACAGTGGATTTCTCTGACCGATGTTATATCATGTATGTATGAAAGTACTTATCAATTTACTTCGGAAGAAAAAAATGTCGCTTTAATTTTAGTTTTAAATATATATTCATGTTTGCTTAGGTAAAATGATTTGTTTCACTAATACATAACGTGTACCACTCTAGATCATTCTTATATCATAATTTGCAAGGAAACTATATTTTTAGCTAAAGATCTACGGAATTATTTCAACAGTTCTAAGTTGCTATGATTCAGGAATTGTTACGGTTCCTCGTTTCCTCCCCCTGGACGTGAATCGTCCATTTCATTGATTACATACCTAGCGAATGCAGTCATTTATCTCAAGAGGTCAAAATTTAGAGTATCACACGAAGTCTAACCTCAAGAGAACCAGAATAGTTTTCACTTTAGTATACTCTTGAAAAACAGTCGTGAACATTACGAACTTAAATCATCTGCAATGGCGTATTTTTAGTATAAAATAAAATGTAATCTTGAATGTCTTTTCTATTTAATCCTTTATTCGATTTTCTTACAGAGTCTTTCATTAATTCGGTCCCTTCAAATAAGGAAGCCAGGAAGTGTGAAGCCACTGGGCCTCATTAAAACGTGACGTTTGATGAATTTGCACCCGACGTTTTTCGTTGCCACCAACTACCCTGCCTCTGTATTTCTCTCTCTCAGCATGTCGAAGTTTATATGTCGAAACTCGCTTTTAATTTGATTTCTCAGCCGTCGTCCGTAAGTATATCATGTTTATCATTCTTTTGCATTCTGTATTTTAAATTGATCAAAATATAAATACAATTTTAAGAGCATTTTATTTCGTAAAAGAGTTTATGTCCAATTAGAAAAAGCGAAATTAAAACAAAAAATCCTAAAATATAGTGTTGTTTTTTTGTAAACTATTTCCAGTTCATGGAGAGAATTGTAAAAATGAACATTTCTGTTGTTAATATGTTATATTTCACACGTATGTCGGATTAAGAAATATGTATGTGTTAAATTTCCTGTTTTATTTCCTCACCTTTCTCGCGGGATGGCACCTCTATAATCTCTAGTTTCAGTTTATAAATCATACGACAACGAAGACATGACTTCCATTTTCCCATTACACTATTCCTAAATCTGACTTGCATTCTTTTTCTCACCCCTTCTCACACGTTTTGATAACCCATTGTGTCGCTGGTTGCCTGCTGCGCCGCCGTTTTGGTGCCGAGCGTATGAATATATTTCCCGCTTCGCCGACGTTACGAACGTCATCCTTCTTCCCACTTGCTGCTCCCTGCCAGATGTGAATACATGCTGAGCTGTCTGCGCGTTCTGCGTGGCGTGGACATTTTACGTTACTTTTTAATAGTATCGCTTCTTTGTCTCTCTTATGTTATCTCCCCACATTTATTTCCTTTCATTGTACCTTGGGACAAAATATTGAAGAAAAAAATTGTGACATTAGGGTTATTGCTAAAAAGAATTTAGAGTTAACTTTACAATTCCTTGAGCTTAAGGTTTTTAATTTATTTTCTTTTATACATTCCTCCCGTCCATTCATTTATTGCGTATTATCTAAATACATGTAAATGAGATAAGTTAAAAGTACACAAGAAAGGAAATGTCGAAATACCCTGTATTGGCGTTGTTTAAAAAGGGACTTAAAAAAATATAAACGAAAAAAACTCCGAATGAATTTATCTTTGACTATTCGCTATTCTATTTATTTAATCTTCATTTCTTCCACCTCTTCCAAAAGTCACTATTCGACTTCTTTTGCAATCTTTACATGATGATTAATTAGAACGATCGCTTCGAACTACCCAGAAAGGTATCGAAGTACGGTTTTCTTTAAAATACGTCGTGTTATAGAACTAATCATTTCTCGCATACAATTCATTTGTAGCATCTGCAGTGATATTGATACTTTTATTGTTTTTTAATGGTACCATTGTTTTTTACGTTGCTTTAAATACCAAGGAAAGAAAAATTCAATGATGTAACATTTAATGAATATGAACAAAAACCCAGCAGCGTAACACCTCTCCCAACGTTTTAACATTTGCGGAAGCCAACGGAAGAAATACACACATTATCTAAGTACAGATATCTAAGTACGCTCCAACGAGAGGCAAGGTCATTTTAATTGATTTAATGTTTAAATTTAGCCTAAAATTAATTTAATTCAATGTTTCTTTTATAACTAATTTCAGGTTGCTAATGGTAAAGAAATACAGTTGTATTTGTATGTGTAACCTCAATCTTAATTTGTATTTTGTAAATTTGTAATTTTTAAGTTACTATTTTGTTAATTTGGAGTTAAAAATAACAGCTATTTTTAAGTTTATTCCATTATTTTTTTAAAAATTCCTACTCGATGCTATTTTGTAGCTTTCGGTTCCTTAATTAATTTCAAACGTCACGGAGTGTGACTGTTTCTCTTGCTTTATTTCTCGAAAGGACTACGATGACTCTGATATTGTTTTGATAAAATACATTTTTCTGCTTCAGTGTGCCACGAATAGTGGCATTTGCGGCTAACATGTATTCCAATTTATATCTTGTAAGTTTATTGTACATATTTTTGAAAAGGAATAAATCAAAGTATTATTATTATTCTCTTCCCACTCATTGTTTGGAAATATTAAAAAATTCACTGTGACGTTACGCTGTGGGTGCTGTGTTCTCAACTCCATTGCAGTATCATTTTGCAAAAGCCCGCTTCCTCTCTTAGTCCCCCCCACCCACCCCTCCCGTTTTGTCTCCGTTGCCAAAACTCGTTCTCCGCTCGATAAGGTCCCTCTCACTTGTGCCGCGCTGATTGCGTTCCACGATAATATTATCCAGAGCGTCGTTATTATGACTACTAGTTATCTCATTAATAATTAATTGAGCTCAATGCCCGAGCTTACAAGACAAGATACATTGCCATTAGGGCTGCCTCAGCGTGCTTGTAATTATTTACTTGATTAGTGTTGATTAGACGTGACTGAAGACTCGGGGAATTAGATAACGTTATTGTGATGACTATGATAATGAATGGCATTAATGTAACGCTCTTGGGTTAATCCCAGATTGTTTATCTCACCGATCACCCGGAGTGCCTCCGATTGGGGTTGTAAATTTTCTCTAGCTAAAACGATGTACTAGGATAATATCTATGGTTCATAGATTTTCTGCTGTATATCTGGAGCGCAATTTATGACTCCATATAATTTATAGGTCGTAGCAAGATCGGTAATCTATTCGTATGTTATTTTTTAATAGAACATAAAAATATAAGCAAAAATTATTGTGTAAATATAATTTTTGTTGGGAAATGTCAAAATAATGCACATTTCAAAAACTGCGATAAATTTTTTATTAGTACGTATTCTGCAATGAAATCTATATTCCTACCGCAAAAAAATTAAATAATTTACTTAATTCAGATGCCAAATTTGTTCAGTACAGCTGTTGATATGTTTGTATAGTTTTAATTTACTCTGCATTCCTCTGTGATAAATGTAACAAATTATGTATGAATTTTCAAACTTCCTAAGAACAATATACATTATCAGATTAATTTTTAATTTTTCTCTGTTGTATTTTAGAGAAAATTACTTGCAATCATCGTACTATTACTTTTTTTTACATCCTTTGCAGTGGATATGACCACAGACAAGGCTGAGTAACTTGTGCATACATCCCTAAAGTGAACTACAAAAATTGTTTAAACTAAGAGTTTCTCGCAGCCCATGGTAATTTAAAAAAAATATGTACAGATGATTGGAAAGGATGTAGAGACGGATTGTTTGTATGGCAGGGGTGAAGAAGATGAAAACCATGCAGTCTGGGAATGTGATTTATGGCCACGAGCGAGCATTTTCAGATTATAGACGTTGAGACATTTTAGATCGCAAGTTGAAGGAAAAATTAATAGAATATGAGGCTAAATTTAACGTATTTGTAGAATATGTAACAAAAATTGGAACAATTCGGGGTGCCATGAAACTGGAATAGAACGGGAGTGACAAATCAATAAATGAGAAAAGAGAGTTCCGAAGACGAAATGATGATTCAAAAACAGAACCCTGTAATGTCATTGTTGAAGGCAAAGTGATCTAGCATGTAGATCTAAATAAATGAAAAAAAAAAAGTGGATATTACCGCTCGCTGTTTGGGAAAGATGATCCTCCGAGAGGTGAGAGGCACAATATCATATCCCCACCCACACTTCGTCCTTCAAACTCATGGCCATCATCGTCCATTTCCACAAGTCGATTGCACGCATACGGTGAGACCATGTTGAGAAGAAAATAAAGTTTTTGCTGGGAGGTGCCCATCCCTCTGGTAATGGAACGGGTGATGAAAGGGTGCGAGTGTGAGAGCGTCGTCGCTCGGAGCTTGTTTTCGTCGCTGGCGTCGCCGCTAACGAAGGCAACTGGATTGCAGTGCGGCGGTGCGGGGACCGTTGTCATGCAAAGTGACCGCCTCTTCTCCATGTCCTTACTTCTACCTTTCTTCGGCCTCTGATACCCCTATCCATGTTTCCTTTCCTCTGTATTGTGTTTTTGGTTGGGTCTCAGTCATGTATAATTCTATTTCGGATTTTCTCTCCTCAGTCTCTCAGACCTGTTGTTGTTTGTTGTCTTTTCGGTTTCTTGCGTATCTCGTTTCTTAAATTACTTCTACTTCCTGAATTTTCTCTTTCTGATTATCAGCCTTTGTTTTTCTTCGTCTTGGTAATACCGACTTCACTTTACAGATTACTTATTTCATTTTTCTTTCTATTTATTTACCTCCATTTTCTGTCCTTTCTTCCCAACGGAATCCCTTTGTGATTTTGGAAACGTTCGTTGTTCCTCCCTTCCGCTCTCGACTCCACCCTTCCTCTTCTGCTCCCTTATGGCTTCCGTTCGCCAGTGCGTGCCAACTCATCTAGCATACCGCATCCGAACGCGTCGAGCAATTTCACAAAGCCTCGGCCCTTCTCGCGCTATGTCCTCCCAAAAATCTACATAATTCATTTTTGCAGTTTTTCATTTTGTACTTGTCCCTGACATTTATCACTCGGCCACTTCTCATCTTTCGTGTGCGAATGAATTCAATCTTCTCGTTAGGTTTGCCTCATAGTCCACTCCCTTGAGTGCTTGTGACTCCTGCACTTTCAGGCTATGGTTTGTTGGAACTATTATCTAGGATAGCGAGTTCTATTTAACCCAAAACATAGTACACTGTTTGTCAATGTGTGGGAATGAACTCTTTGTTTCCAGTCCGGTGTTCAACTCGCGACGCCGGGTGTGTTTTGGATGTAAACAGTGGTCCACAGCTGTTTTAAAGAGCGAGCGGCGTCGGATGATCTGATACGCGGGGTCAGTGGTTTAAATAGTGGATAGAACGAGATGTGTGCTATATGTCACTCCTAAAGTTGTTAAGCCCTCTTGGGTATGCAAATGGGAAAACATTAGTTGGCTGTTGTGTCGAGTTGTTTGTTGACTTAAAAATATATTTTGTAATTTTATGTTGACTGAAAATACATAGGAATACTTTTTCTTTCAATATGTTTTCAACGTCGCCATTTTAAATCGTACTGTAATTTAGTTGAATGAATTTGGTAAAATGCAAATTGTTATCTGTAAAATTACACATGACAATATGCAGAATTAAAAATTACATTCATATAATTTAACACATTCTTCATATAAAATGTTTAATTGTACAAATAAATTATTTGGATCATGAATGTTTATGTGAAGACAGAGATGTACACTCAGTGATAATGCACAGCATTCATGCAAACATGTCGCCATTTTAGCGCGACAAATTCCCTAGAGAAGTGAATAACAAGTGCGGGATAAAAGGGCAAAAGAGTAATAATAGCGCCCACTCATTAAATTGTTCCGTTATATTACAGTATAAACTACGTTAGTACACAGACTGGTGGTGTTACACCCTTCGATTTTTTCCATCAAGCTTGTAATCCTCCCCTCTTAGTAAACTACCTGGTGCAATCTGGTCATTCAAGTTGTCTCGTCGATGCTCATGCCCGGGACGAACACGCGTCACCGGGAAACGGCCAACCAGTGTGGTAGCGCTCAGTGACATGTCGACTAATTACAGTAGAGTCTTTGTGATGTTGCCATGGCGGCAGATGTTTTCCGTTGCCAAGCCGACTGTGCTCTCACGGCGGACGACGCCAAACACGGTCACCTCGAAGCGAACGGGTCGCGTTGCGATTTCGAGCTCTCTCTGTCTCTTTCTTCGCTTTTCACAAACGTGAGTTTGTTGTTCTCGCTGAAGAAGATTGGGTCACAAACATGGATCTATCTCTGTTTAGTCGCTGATGTGAAAATTGATGATGGAGAAAACCGGTGAAGACAGATACGTATCGTCAAGTATAATTTCGTCTAGAGATAGAATAGTTGGCTGGTTTATACTTCTACAACTCTTATTCGAATTAATTATTCTCACATAAGTGAAGTATGAGGCAAATCACACAAGTTTTGTTTACAAGAATTAGGGATAAGATAATTTGGCTGAGTACAAATAAGAAGGGAAAAGACAAGAATAAGGAATAAGATAATAAAACAGTAAAAGTGATAATATATTTTTTATTATAAAAAGAAGAGGAATTAATATCTAATTAGCAACTGTTCTGGTTTGATGCTTTCAAGCGCATGTTCGTTTTTAATTAGTTACTTGATCACTCGTTGAGGTTATGCCCCAAGGCTTGACTCATCAAGAAATCACACATACAAGAAAACATGCCTCACCCTCAATCTTATAGAAATAATACTTCGCTTACAGAGCAGCAGAATCGAACTAATAATAATTGTGTTAAGTGATTAATTTGAATTACTATTTAAAACAGTTGGAATTTTTTTAGAAAATGTTCTCCGCTTACAGAACGTCTTCACTCAAAAAATAAACCCCACATTTTGGGAAAACCAAAATCTGTGTTTGGTTTTGTATAAATATTTGTGTTGAATTGTAGCTAGCGATTGAGTAATTTTTGTGTGTGTGGGGCTTTAAGGGCTCGTCAACAGCAAGGTCATTAGAGCCCATGATTGAGTAAATGAAATACTATTATGATAATCTACAAAACTAAGAATCAAACGAAAAAACACAACATAAAAAATGTAGATTTAAAAAATTGGAAAATTTTGTCCAGATCTTCCCTATTTTTCTTTGGATGTTTTTCCTCTCATCTGTTTTTCACAAACCCACTCCAAGAAATGAATACTTTATATATTTTGCGTCATTGTAGGAAAATGTGGTTTTTAATCATGATATATTATTAGTTTTTCTTAAATCCGACTCGGTAGATAGAATTGTTGTCCATTCGTAATATTGTGCGACACTCTCCATCCCGTCATCGTGTCCGACAACTCAGGAACGCCCGCGGCTCTAATAATTAGGGAGCAGGTTGTGGTGAGATCGAGGTCGATCCACCTCGTTAACCGCGACCAGGTAGCGCAACCCTTCGGTCTCCCTGTCTCGGGTGCTTCGCCGGAGTAACGTGTCCGCGACAACTACTGCTTCCGAGCGCCATTGGAACATGTCTTCGATTAGCCACCTTTACCCATACTAGTTGTCAGGTAGCTTTACCGTTTTGCTAATATGTTGTCTGTGGCCAAGGAATCCCGTCCCAGTGTGAAAGTTAAATGCGCCACTGCTTTTGGACCCTGTGATCGGACTTGATGGGATGTTCCCGTGATTGTTTGAGGTGGGAAAATTAAATTATTGCCCTCCACGTGGTTATATGCAGTTTGTTACAATTTTTTTATCATAGATTTTTTATTTTTGTTTCTTGTATTATTACTTTTTTAATACACGTGACATCTGGAAAGTTAGTTACGTTGATAAATATTATTGGTTTTGATTTAGAAATATAAATATTTGTGTATAATGCTTAATGAGAGAATATTTCCGTTGTTCTAAAGAAATTACAATGTCGTAACAAGTATTTACAATGTCGTAAGTAATATTCTCGAATTTACTATTCCTCCATTATTTGGAACAATTGTTGATGTATGGAGTAAACTTCGCGTGAAATGGAACTTTTTCTGTAATGTTTTTTAATACTTGTATTAAAGGAATTCTGGAGACGTGTCCATGACGACTGGCGTATTTTTAGTTAAATTTATATTACAGATTGGCACTATCAAAATTTTAAAAGAAAGCTTTTAAATCGTTTCCAGTAAAATCAAGTTCCCCTAAATTGGTAACTGATTCAGACTCCAGGGTGTGTGATAGTTCCCGGAGGCTGTCGCTTTAAAGGTAGAATGTTGTCACATGAAACGTGTGAATTTGTTATTCGTATTTCTGTGATGTAAATCGTGTCGATAAATTTTGAATTGGCGTGTTGGACTGGCATCGTTTGGTGTGAATGTACAGTATTTTAAAGTTGTGATCAGTGTCTGTGTGTGAATAACTTGCTAGAATCGGAGCTTGGTAGTATATTTGTAAATACCTGATAAATATTTTTTATCTTTAATGGACAAAAAAAATTCGCGAAAAAGAAAAACAATAAATTCAATGTTTGAAGTCTATATAAATGATCTTGCTCCGATTGTAACAAATTATTGTAAACCTGTTTGTGTTGAACATTCTCAGTGATTTGAAGAAACTAGTCAATCAGATTCACTGACTTAGACGCACATTCGAAGGATATTATAATGTTCGAGAATATTTTGTCTTGAAAAAATAGGTGATATCCAACTAACATTAGAAATGGAAGTTGCTGACCGATGATTTGATAAAGTATGCGTTCAAAGAAGAGAGCGTTTTGTGAGAAAAGTTATAAGACAATTTACTTTTTCAACAACAACGGATTAGATAGATAGTGACAAAATGTATTCCATCAACAAATCTCATACATCTTGTCAAAGTATGTGTTTTCTCTGTATATCTTCTACATAACCAATACATTGTTTAGATTTCCGATAAAATGTGCTCACTCGTTTATCATTTAACATTTTAAATGTGGACATCATGTTCCGGAAATATAGAGATCCCTGATGTGGTCGGAGCCCGTGTGTATTTGGCCAACAGAATTGAAAATGTACAAATGTTTTATTTAAATGGTATCATTTACATTATCGACTACTAATCAATAATTTATATAATAATATTTTTATTTTATAAATAAATGGAGAATAAAAAGTTTTACTAGAAAGTCACCTGTCACGGAAAGAAATGAGTCCCAGTATGGGAATTGTTGCATGAGTGGAAACAAAGGAGCATTTGTTTTCGTATTACGAGAGGGAAAGTCTTGGCAAACTTAGAGAGAGA
>NNCF01129026.1:58995-127740 GCA_002313205.1 Laupala kohalensis
ATATATATATATATATATATATATATATATATATATATATATATATATATATATATATATATATATATATATATATATATATATATATATAACGTGTTTTGAATGGTAATTAAGATGCCAATCAGTTACTCTTCAATATATTTAAGAGTATTCCCTGACTGACCTTGTACTCTAACTCATCTGAGGCCGCAGGATCGTGTTTAATCAGGAACAAGAAAAGATGTATCGAACAGAAGTATACGAAAGAAAGAAATATATTGCTCCACAAAATTACAATACAACAATGGTAACTAGAAACAGGCTTTCCGAATAGATTGACTGGACAAAATTAAACTCAAAAGCCCTGTCTCAAATATTCACGTAAGTTTCAGAATGAATTGACATATTACTTTTACCCTGCTGAAATACATAAATCACACAAAATACAAATCACTCAAATCTTGAAAACACATTATAGAAACATAAAATGTATATCTTCCCTTTTAAAATAACTTTTTACTTTCACGTTTGTATAGTGCAATTCTTGATTTGCAAATACTCTTTTAGGAACAGTTTTGATTTAATCTACACAACATACAGTTTTCTATATTTTAATTTTAAATTTCAACTTGAGTAGGAACTAAGAATTTTATTCAATTCAATACTACTGCTTTCTTGCATTAAAATCTTTTCTTTTTTACAAATTATTACTGCAACCGTGTCTGCTACCCCTGACACAACTGCGCTTGATCTTGAGCCGGTCAGCTGCTTGCGATCACAAGCGTTTGAACCTCGACAGCTCGTCTCACGCGAGGTAAATACAGCAATACTCCTTACCGTGGAATGGTTCTTGGAACTCTCGTATGGGTGTTAACAAACCGAACAGATGAATCAAATGTTCTTATGGTTCTGCTCAAATCTGAAAATCCTTCCGGGATCCAATCGTATCTTGAGCGCAGTAGAATATCATCATGTTGTAAATGACGATGTAGTTGGTCGTACTGATGAACGAAATCGTTGGATAATGCAAATGTTATTGGAAATACAAATTCGTAGAATATAATTCAAATAATTGACAATTACTATTTGATTTCAATGGATCATATTTATACGAAATAAATTTTGTATTTAAGTTCTATCTTCTCTTCTAAATAATTTTAAACAGGATTTTGTATATATTTTAGTTACCTCTTTCTGAGAATAGAAAAAGTCGAACGTATTCTAAATCTCCTGCTAGAAGCCACACGTAGCCTTCTCAAGTATCTTCGTTCGGGTCGTTCGAAACTCACGTTTGTATAGTTTGCTGCTCCATCTCAGAATGGCGTCTTTATCATTCCCTTCTCATATTTCGTTTTATCTGCTAGATTGATTTTCAACCCATTTTCTGATTGGTTTATTTGTTCCACTTGATGTGTTTAAAGGTTTCACCTCTCTCATTGGTGCTTGAGTTCCTCTAGAAAATAAGACGATGTACGATCGCTACGATTCCCACCAGGAAACTGAATGTCGACTTTCGTAACATTCCCTGGTACGTCATTCGCATCAGCGTCGTAAAATTCAAATTCTGAATTTCATGTGAATCAATACTATGAATGATCACACTATGAGTTTGATTTTGAATTATTTTGTTATTTTATATTCCTTTATCGTATTTAGTTCGTAAATTTATTCATAGGATAAAACATTCATCATCTTCAAAGAAGTATATGAAGATTTCCAAAAGCATATTCGACAACAACGTAAAAACATTTGTTATTTTAACATATGTTGAAAAACTTTTTTCAATTCAAATACTTAAAAATATATATATTCGCATTTAAGTAATTCTATAAATAAATGAATATGTATTCTATTAATAAAAGAATGTAAATACGTAGTGTATTGGGAAGATATATTTGCTGCCAAGTCAGTCCAACATTCAACTCACTGTCCCTCTTTTTTGGTTCCATTCATTTGCCCCATGGAAATATGACGGAAGACTGTAATTTACAACCACCACTTTCCGCCTAGCAATAAAACTTTCCCCACATCGACTCCTTTGGAGGAAGTCCATCTATTGCGTCCACTACCCTTCATAGACTTTTCCTGCTACCCTCACCCCTGTATTCCCCGCCAATGGCTCGCATGTAGTACGACTTAAACCCGCCGTAATCCCAGCGGGAATTAATTCCTGGACGCTCGTTCACTGGCGCTCGGCCAGCCGACTGACGCGACGCTGTTGGAGGTGGCGTGAGTGCTAATGGGGAAACGAGAGTAGTGAATGGGGGTTATGGGGGATGGTTCTTCTCTTGGAGTATTAATGTAACTCACGTATTTAAGATTCTTTTCTCTAGAAAGAGGTCAGAAATCTGGGATTCGCAGGGACTTTTTTTTGTCATGATATACCAAAAAACTAAAATTGGACGATTTTTAATTAAATATTTTATGAGATATTTTATTTAACAGTTTTGAAATATTACTTTGGTTATCTATGCGATCCGTGACGTATTGAAGGTTTGACTGTGATGTCCGCGAGTGTGAAAAGGTTGCCGACCCCTGCTCTAGGAAATGCGATAGGGTGCAATTGGGAGGAAGAGCACCATGAATTCAAAGACAAGAAGATGCAAGAAAATAGGGCATAAACTCACAAACAAAAGTAAGCGAAAACAAAAAATTATTCATCTGAATGTGTTAAATAAGGTGCGAAGTCCCTCGAAATCGAGTACCTTAAAACATGATCTTGTATAGTACTGTTCAATTACTGTTGGAGACAGTGAGTCGCTATCACGTACAGCAGCAACGAGGACAGCGATAAAATGTATGTCGGTGCTTCATGACAATAGGGCTAGGATATATCGCGAGTCGCGGAATGTTCCGTCGTGAAAGGTGAAGGACGAATGTAGGAGTAGAGCGAGATGCGAGACGAGTAAGCACTGTCCATCCGTCCTCCCTCATGAGGAAACAGCGTGTCACGCGCCGGGGGAGCGTATAATGAGCTGTGGGACATCGCCACCCACAGGCTCCTGGCTACGCGCGAATTGCCTGCACTTCTAGATGATGCGGCGCTTCCACTGAAGAGTGGAATGTGCGTCAATGAGGGACACGGAGAACGAAGAGAAACGACGGATGAAAGGTGTGGAAATGGAGAAAGGTGTGTGCCCTATGTTAAACGAAATAGTGTTACAAAAGAGGAGAGAGAGGAATCCAGATCCTGTATCGTTCCTCCAAACATAATTTCACGCTAAAATCTTTTGTTCAACGATCGTGATAACGTTGATATAAATACGTCGGTCCATAAGTAACACACGTGGGCGAAGGGTGTTGTGATATCGTTACAGTACGTTACGGTGGAGTAAGGTGGGGTAACTCTTGATAATACGTAACGCCAAGTTTTATTTGACGTATACTTTTTAACCTTAAAATTTGTCATTAAAATCGATGTACAAACTCGTCCAGTGAGAGCACACAAGAAATAATTAAGTCATCGTACGGAAATGACGTCTTTATTGGAAGGGGGGATAGAGATATCATAACCTATGGAGGAGGCTAAACATAATTATTTTTGCGTTACGTAATTTATGAATCGCTTCTTATCTAAAAACCACTCCCTATACATAAGAGTATATTCCGTCGAAGTGCTGAAAACGATTGTTTGTCATGATTATCTTGCGGACAATAAATCTATTGTTGAGATGCGTTTGCAAACAAAGCCGGTTGTCTACGTTAAATATTAGTTCCTTTCTTAAGGTCCATGTAATACTTTGAATTACCTTCTTTCTATTACAAACTGTTTTTTAAGACTAGAAACGTCAGATGTTTTATACCTGCTGTCCCTGTGAGTAATTTTGAAGAAAAGAATTATACGCGTGTATTATTTGAAAAATGTCAAAAAGCAATTCATTTGGTGTAAATAAACGTGATAAACACATTTTATTAAAATATTTTGGTTTCGTTTCCAAACCGTTCCCAGAGAGTAAGTATCCAGTTCCACCCATTTTCTCTTCTTCATGATATGTTGCTGGTAGAAATTGCATGCCGAAGAATGAGATTCCCTAAGTGCATTTTCACTCCAAATTTAAAGTCAATTGTTCTAACCGTTTGTTTTTTTAAATTCAAAACAAGAAATACGTCGATTCTCCTCCCTACGTTTAACCTTTTATTACTATGCAAGAGGTGAAAGTATCATCGGAGTGTCACTCGAAGAAAGACAAAACTTTATCATCTTAAAACACAACGGGAAATCTGCTACTTGTGACAGAACGAGTGGTAGAACTTTTAGTGAGAGGGTGCATGTATGACTCAAAACATGCGTACCTAATAGCCCAGTCAATTAAAGTCCAAAACCATAAACTGCACCTCTTTACACCCACTGAGTGTGCACATCGTAAACACCAATTTCGAGCAGCTTACGAGGCTGGGACAAATATGGACTCAACTTTTTACTCCAATGGGCAATGCGGCAATATGCCGAACAAAACAACTTGTCGAAACTGCGAATAATGTGATGTTATGAAAGATCTGGCACTATGTGATTTATCTTGAGTATCGCCCGTGCAAATGTGCATTTGAGGGCCTAAAGGTCGATGTGGGATTCAAACTTTGTCCATTAACATCTTGGGTCAAAATGGCCTACGTGGGGCTTTTAGGTTAAATTCTTTATTACTTAAAAATTATTCGTCTGGGAGCAAAAATTTTGCTCTTCTCTTTCAGTTCTGATGTGATAACATAAATGTAATGTCAGAAAACCGATTTTCACTATCTCAGATATTTCAGGAGGGGGATACGAAAGTAACTGTCTTTGGACTGAAATAATCCACGCCGGGTTTCCAGTGGTAAGATAATTCCAATAAGATGTCTAGTCGCAAATACTTCAAATATTTCAGGTTACTGCTATTTATTTTTAATGTAAATAATTTTATTTGATATAATAAATATAATAAATATTTTGGTGTTTTTACGTCATATTTATTAATGTTGGTTTTATTTCTTATTTATTGATTTATAATCTTTTCTCATCGTCGTAACACAAACTTCTTTCTCTACTTTATGTTTGTTATACGAATTACAGATTTCGTGTTAGAGGGAATAATTGTTTCTAACAGGTATCGTCTAATAAATGTTGCTATAATTTATAATTGTCGATGTTGTGGAATCAGTGTCCAATTCAAAGGAAATCGTGTGTCCATGAGGCAGTAAGTACAAATGAAGTGACAAAACATCCAAAGGGAAATACGAGTCACCCTTGAGACGTAGGGGAGGATCGTGTTTCTGGCCAGTGAAGTCAACTTAGCAGCTCGCCGAGCGACGTCCGCTAAAGCAAGGGGAGCAGAAGCTGCCAGCACGGATTTTCCCTAAGGACGTTCCCCTCTGTCCCCTTTTAGTAATATGCGCTGCACTGGTCGGCATGTCGCCTACTGTCATGACGAAGCCTCTGCGGAACATTTTCAAAATATTGATGTTAACACCACCCCACGTTTGTTCCGGGAATGGAGGTATGAAATCAGTGAACTACAACGTTTGTTGATAAAAAAATTCAAATTATGTTGAGTGTAGAGACAATACTATCGATTCAAAAAGTGTGTTTTATTTTCAAACGATACGTAAAATTCTGAGATTTATTTATCTACGGTGAACAAATATGCAAATCGTTTTGATTCACATCGCTAACTTGCTAAAATTTTGATTATTCGAACAAATTTTTTGTTCAAGTTGAAATTTTGTCAGTGTATCTGGCTTTGAATTATATTTAATGGATAGAGGACACTTCTACATTCACAGTTTTTTTTCACTGATTCATGTGTAAATGTATTTGCTGTTTCAAAAAGAGTCAAGTTTCAAACTTAGTTTTTTCTTCTTTTTCCAAAATATTATTTTTGATAATGTTTGATTCTCGTTCATCTCTTACTTCAATATACTCGTTTCTTCTGAGATTATTCCAATAAGTTCATATCAGTTGCTTAGTTTTCACAATTTCCTATTCTATTTTTTCCATGGTACGTTTTGTATTTCAATATTTTTGTTCATTTTTACGTTTTTTCCACTTTTTTTCCACTTGTGATTTTTAATGTAATTTTTACGTTTTTTTCCACTTGTGAGTTACTTCAAATATATCATGTTCCTCTCGTTAATTCATTTTCGCTCGCTTTATAAAATTTAACCCAGTCGAAACTTGGAGCATTTATTAAATCTTTCTCCTATTCATGAAATATCCTTTGTCTACGTGTTTATATAATAATATTACCGCATTAATGGTAAAATTTTATCTTTCGAATTTCTATAACTTATTAAATTTATTAAATAAATATTATGTTGTTGCTACAGAGAATTCCGGTTAGAACATAGTTATAATTCTTACATTTGTTTATGATATAAAATACTTATTTGAATACTGTACATATATTTCTTTTTGATAGTATTAAAACCGTTCTATTTTTAAAATAAATAAAATGGGCCCGAGAGAGCACATTTATTGAACAAATAACTGCGAAGTCATTGTGAAAGTAGTGGATGAAATATAGAAAGCACTGTACTATCTTTTCTGTTTGCATCTGTGCTAGTTATTTTTCTCGCACGGGTATAAAACAACTCACATTCCTGCCCTTTTTTCGTTTTAACCCACGTTTCACCATTTCATTAAATATTTTAATATCAGGGTTGTCACTTAGAATCTAAATATTAAAATTTTAAGTTGTCTTTTTTTATGATGCAAGCTACGGATTCTGTTTCATCACATTTTATAGTCCGCTTAATATTCTCAAACAATCCTCAAATATCCTGTATCTTCTCTCTTCACTTATCACCTTTGGAAAAGAAGAAAAGAATGTGATTACGAAGATTAGAAAATCTTCATAATCACATTCTCTGTACTGTGTCACTTGTGGAGTATATCCACCCCCTTCTTTCTCATTTATGTCACACTAAAATCGTAAGCATAATTATTCTATAGTATACCATCTCGTTTCGAAGATATGTATTCTTTAATGTTTGACGAACACTATTTTACACTTCCATTTATTCGCATTCTTTTCTCTCTCTCCTTCTGCTCTCTCATCTCTTGGACTAAAACCTTCACTTGAAGCTTTCTAGCCAGCGTAGCCTCCGGTTCACCTGACTCGTGCCCTCGGGACCGGCATGACTTTCGCCACCACTTTGTCCCCTTGTGGCAGTTCCCGCAAACTCCTTGGAAGCTACGACGTCTAGCTGGCGAATAATGGTTTCATCCTGTCTCTCACTACAGACTCTCAATAGAGAGCGCCGTAGTGAGCTCTAACTTCACTTGTACTCTGAGCACTACATATATACGAGAAGATTTTATTCTGCATGTATCGTTAGATCTTGTTTAAAATGTATTTACATTCACTCACTAGTGTGGATTGGTTATTCCATTAAAATTAATCATTGAAGAGAGAAAACCCACAATTAAATATACGACATAAACTGTTCTTACTCTCAGCTACCCTATGATACCACGTGTGTTTTTAGTTTAATAAAATTTCAATTGTTATTTTAGAATCGTAGAAATTTAACGTTTTATAATTAAAGAAAAATAGTTTACTACATTTTTTGTTAAAAGTTATGTTTGCTTATTTGCAAAAGTTTACACAATTTTAATAACAAGTGTGTTTCTGTGGCAATAAATGTGTCCTATTGTGGAGTTTAATTCTCTTTCATTTGATTTCAGAATGACTTATTGTTTAATTTTTTATTCAAAAAGTAAAAAAAAAATCGTTAATCTATTAAGGGCACATTTTTTCTTCACTTTGTAATATTTGTTAGATGATTATAGAGTATGTCTTATGAGAATGATGTCGATTTCGAGTACTAGTAGATAGCTCTGTCGCTTCTACATTGCTGGGTTCCTACTTGTCTGGCGTGTTGCCTATACGTGATTACGAGTAGACTTGGTGTACCTTTGAAACATGTATGCACCTCGTACACTTGCTGCGCTTGCCTCAGAGATTCTTCGTGCTCCAGTGACACAAGCGACGGGGCCCGTTTTCCCGTGGGACACTGAGCTGCGACGCCGAAATGAATTTGCTACACGTTGCTTTGCGCTCGTGCGACATGCTGTCCCTCCGTGGGGCGGAGCGTGTGTAATCAACGCCCGTAGTATTGTTGCTGCTCTTCCTTGTATCCTTTTACGCCTGAATTAGTTCACAATATTTACTCGTTTATTTTCATGTTCCAGCTAGAATGCTGTTAGGAAAAAGTGTTTTCTGTGTTATGTAATATATTTTCCCCCAAGTATAAAAAATATTAAAAAGCATTATTTATATCATATTTGTACATCATCTTAAAACTCGAATTGTACTTCTTTGAGGTTATTCATTAATGGAATAATGAAGACATTGTACAAACCTAAATAAAAACTGAATAGATCATTCCTCGTCTTCCAAAATAAAATTACTGACTTTTAAGTCTTATTCTCTCAATGAAGATTTGATATTTTTATAGCTCTCGTTAATCGTGTGCATTATGGTGCATCTTGTAAATCATTTCATAGATGGTATCAACATCAATATCAAATCAAATGGAACTAAAAGAAGTATTTTTAGTTATCTCAAGGGACATTTCCAGCATTTACAGTTAAACTTGCGAAGTAATACCTGAACCCTTCCCTCTTCTTTGTCGTCCCGCCACCCACTCTTTTTTTCATTTTCCTCGATCCAACTCTCTGCACCCTTCTCCTATCCCTTCGCGGCGCACGCGACGCCTCCCTGCAATGAACCCTTTCGACCGACAGCGTGCCGCCACTGCAGCCCTTTGTCGCGCGTCGGGTTTTTAATTAAACTGGCTTCGTGGCACCGGGGAGCAAGGTGGCAGAGCCAGTGGCATTGAGGGTGGCGCTTGAGGGTATCGTTGGGTTGGCGTATCTGCGGCGGATTAAGGACAGAAAGGATCTGCTACAAGCCAATGACATCGCATTGGTTGGTGAAGTAGAGATACCTATACTGTCGGCTTGGCTATCACAATAACCATCACATCCGATGTCGAAATTACATCCTACGTTGTCTTATATTTCCTGGCTTGCTCCATTGTATCTTCCCAGATACTCAATTCCCATGAATTTTAGCAATGTTGCCAACCTCATACCATTATTCTTACCGTCCTTGTTTGTGCTTCACCTCTGAAACACATCCTCCATGTACGGACAACGCGTACGCTAACGCAGCTCCCTTTATATTCACCATCCGTAGATGGCGTGGCAGTGGCGGTTGGTGGTACTACTGCTGAATATTCATGTACTTTCCCGCTCCCAGCAGCAGTGCGGTGACTGGTGCCGAACCCGCGTCGCCGCACATACTGACTGACCACCATACTGTGTAATGACGCTTTAAACAAGTGACGGTGGCTTTTACTGCGCTGATGCGTGAGTGAGTCAGGGATGCGAGTGACGGGATAGAGCGATGGAAATATAGGAGACTGGAAAGTGGAAGAGGAGGAATTACAGATAGAAGAAGAATGAAGAAACATGGCAGAAATATAAAAGGAGGGGAAATGGAAGGCTTTCAGATCTGGGACATTAAATCAAAATTTATGAAAAGAGAGATGATCTATCCGTTTCCTGCCTTTTAATTCGTATACTATATTGATGTATCGTATTAATTCTAAATTACAACAGTAAATATATGTTCAGAAGTTTGGATGGGATACTCTGCTAAAAGCTTTTCAATCGACTATAGCATTATGCTCATTTGCGAGAGGTAAAACTCTCACTATCGAATTTTCTCCTTCATAAAAGGAATATTTAAGTAATAAATAAGAGTTCTTTTTAGAAATGTAATGTAGCAGCAACGTATCAACAGATGGGTGCACTTGAGATTTATTCTACTACAGTGACTTCAATTAGCTGACGATGCTTGATGACGCAACATGATTCACTTTGCTACATAAACTACCACGAATCAGTCGCATAACGGGATTTTGCCAGATGGAATTATAATGGATCAAAGTCTCTTGTATTTAATGTTTTTAACAATAACTTGCATCCCTGGTTTAATTGAGAACAAAATTGTACACATCGAAATGTGAGAATGAAAATTTATATTCATTTTTAATATAACGCTAATTAAATAAATTGATGAAAATAGAAACGACAAAAACGTCTAAAATAACATGTTTTGTCATCCGAATCTTATAAATGTTAGAATTCCCTTAAACCCAATAATTTGCTAGAGGTATTTGATTCTTTATGTCCCTACATACATATGTAAAAATTTGGACTTAATAAATTTAGAGGCTCCGAGGTGTTTTAACTTTGCAAATAACTCAGAAGAACGAAACAATTCCTGTGCAAGAGGACGGAGAGATTTCGAAATAATTTCGAATTATTGATTCGAAACGTGGACAAATGTAATTTGTTAACCTCAATGCAAGAGACACCACAGACAGGCAAGCATCATGGAGATTGGTGTTTCCTGGTGGGACTTGAGGAAAAAAAATGTTAAAATTGGGGTAAAAAGTTTTCCAAGTTAAGTTTTTATTTTTGGTGCGATTTCATGAACGTTATGAAGGACTGAATGTTCCCTAATCTTTTACTAATTTGGAAACGTTCCTTGATTTCCCTCTTTATCTTGTTAATCCCAATCCCGTCGTTCATGATCTTGGAGAAAAACATTGATGACATAGAGGCGCGTGGTTTATTATGATATCAATTTGACTACATGTTTATGATAAGACAATCCAGTGATCATTGTGAAGGATAAATAGCTACCAGTGTGTTTCAATTACGTGTTAATGTATTTGAATTTTCGATGGGGTTTGAATTGATAAATACATTCAACATCTTATTTTTAGAAGACTTTTCTAATCTTTTTTCTACCATCTTCACCGATTCCCAACTTCACCAAATACAGAAAAATGTGGCAACAGCGTGAAGATTATTTGCTGGACAGTGGCGGAAACGTATTCTCTCTCTTTTTTTTTTTAAATTCAAATACAAAAATCATAAACGACGTCTCGGGTGGTGCCATTTGTAACCTCATGAGAGCATTGGAAGAGACCGACGTATTAATGAAAATCATCCCTATTTATATTATTCATCTCTCTTTCGATGTCTGTGTGAAATTTGTAATTTGTAAGTATATATCGTGATACTTCAAAGTCTTGCTAATGATGGAACGTGCTATTGCTTCTGAAGTACTACACGAGAAGATTAAAAACCAGTTTTGTGAGTATTGAACTTATGTAAATAGTCTTCGTCACTGGGGGGGGGGAGAAATCTGAAGTAAATTGTAACAAAAAAATACAAGGATTTGATGTATTTAACCATTCTTCATATACTTTCTTCCTTAAACTGTTCGTGTGAATTATTCTTTTGTATTCAGCTGCACTTTTTTTTAACTATTCAATGAACTTGGATGTATTATAATAGAGCGTTCTAATAAACAGAATTATCAAAGTACTTTTTGATCGTATTTTTTGATATGTAAAAACTAAAATATCTCTTTTAGTTTCGCGTCATTAATAGTTCCTCTGTAAAATGTGACAAGTTTAAAAAACTAAACGCACAATATTGCTTGCTTCTTGAGGATAAATTAGTTTTTTGATCTCTGTGTGGTCATTCGCAGTTTGTAACTGCTTTTTTTTACTATAAATTTATTAGAGATGCTGTGCATTTCACGACTGGTAGAATATCCATAATAATGAACTTTGTTGAATGAAAAACACGTGAAAAGTTTAAATAAAATATTCTTTGTTTTGTCGCAATTGTCTACGCGGGTGAATTAATGTATGATAAATGTTTTGAACATATTCACAATCAATAAATATTTTATCTTTTGTTCATTAATATTCTCATTAAAATGAAGTATTTAACTATTTGGTATTAACAGTTTGGTAACTGTTTCTTCGTGCATCACCTCTCATTGTGTGCGGAATATATCGTATAGTTATTGAAATTTAACTGTTTGACTATTTAAATTGGTTTTGAAGGAATGTGCGAGAGATACTGAATATTTCGAGAATTGATTGCTGCTCCTCTTTTGTAGAGAGAATACTTCCAAAGCATTATCTAGAATTTCTCCCGTCGATAGAGAGAGAGGGTCGTGTGTTTGTCGAGATATTTGCCGACCCAATGGATGGCGTGCTTGGCAGAGAGGGGTTCGTCGCACTCCCCATCCCATCTAGGGCGGGGTTGCACGCTGTGGCGGGGTGGAATCCACGAGGTCTGTGAACAAGAGCCAGTGGTGGCGGGCTCTGCTGCTGTGATGTATGCCGCCTTCCCTTCCGACAAGGTCGCTCGGGACAGATATACATGTCTGTCCACGCACTACGTCACCCCGTGTGTCTCACACTGGTGTCCGATGTCATTGGCCTCATGATTATGATGCAACCAGCCACGATCACTTGTCTCTTCGTTAATTTCGCAAATGTTCTATTGTCTCTCCAAAATAGTTGCCAATCCGTTTGGAAGTTGCAATCGTGAAAGTGATATGTGTGTTCCATTATACATAAAGCGCAGATCGTTAATCTATTAATAACACTTAAGTTTGACGTTCGTTTAAAATAAAGCCGAGGATTCCGTAATGGATATGGCTGCGGGGTTCTCATGTAATACGTACGTCGTTTGTTGCTATGCAATTAGCGTTTCTGTCTTCTTACACATCCTGAGCAGTAATGAGGAGATTTGATCTTCAATAAATTATGGTATTAATAGAAAATTAGAGGCGTTTCTGCATTCATACTGGTTGTGATAATGTGACCACATTGAAGCCATAGTTTCACGTACATATAATGATTCTAAGACTAATTGTACTCTATATATACTGTTGAGACGAATAATCTCGACTTCTATGAAATATGCCATAATCTTTCTAACTTGAGTGTAACATCGTTTTGTCGCCTGCGATAAGATAGAATTTAGGGAACAGGAGTATACTTTATATCGTCTGTATACACGGTTACTTTTTTTTTTTCAACAAATTCCCATGAATTAATTATTCTCCCGTATAAGCAACAAAATATATATTTATTGATTATTTATTTTCATAATTATTCAATATAAATTCTCGACCACATGATCGTTTATTAAACATAAAATAATAAGTTTTAATTGTTTCTCCATATTTTTGGACAATTTTCATGACCGTTTTGTTTTCTTATGTCGGCTACTTATGTAGTGATGGCAAAAACCACCACATAAAAAGGCTTCAACTACTGTATGTCTCTTCAATGTAACCAATAATGTATAATACCGCTTTAAAACGCTTACAAGTAAAGAGAATACTTTTTATTTTATTCCAGTACATTTGATGTGTTTCCCACAATATTCCAGAAATAACAATAAAATAATATGTATTAATTTGTGCAATATCTGTTTTTTGCTTATGTACTTTTTCCAGTTTGTAGTGGGACATTATTTTGTCGGTCAAAAATATTACTTAATTTAGCATCTCCCTTTATATGAGAGTTTTCGACTTCATATCCCGCATGTAATGACGATTTAAAGAAATAATACGAAACACAAATTGATTGGAAACATTAAAGTACCAGCTACAATACAGTCGAGTTTATACCAGCACAAGTTTATATCACAAAACTCAATGAGTAATTCTTGGTTGCTATGCGAACAATAAAACAAAACTCTTTCAGCCTTTCTGCCACAAAAAGTCCACCCAAACGACGGAACTAAGAGTAGTAATTTTCACATGTAATATGTCTATCATTTCATAGTGGAATGTTCTATTTTCAACTTACGAAAAGCTGGCGGTCTTCTTTACAGGGTTGACAGATTTCTCTTGTTCTACGCGTTGACTTAAGGCAAGTGAGAAACGAGATCGACCTCAAATTTATGCGAAAAGGATTCCGTATAAAACAACAACCGTGGAATTCCCACGGATTGAAATACGAGAATTGGAATGCTACGCAGACACATGCTCGTAAAGCTAGTGATTCCAATAGTGTGAAGGGTGATTGAGGCAGGTTGACCAAGTGGCAACGCTGCTTCCAGCCGTTGCCCCTCCCATCCAATTTTCCAGTCCCTTTCTAGTTAACTACAGTTGAAGGTTTAGACGAATGAATACAACTCGTTATACCTACTGTGCCTTACAGATTTTACTATATAATCTCGAGGAGAATACGGAACGTTTTCAAGTTCCATCAATATTCGATTGATTTTTTGAGTCGATTTCCTTGGTAGCTTCAGGAGATAAACGGAAGGAGGTGAAATATCAGAGAAGACAATAAGATAATCGCCTTTCAAAACTGCTATTCGATGACTTTCGAGTTGTCCTTACGTCATCACTAAAGGGACGAACTTGGGCGAAAACTCTTAACGAATTTTCACTTCGAGCTTGATAACGGAAAAAAATATCAGAAAATTATATGGACGTCATAGATAATGCAATGTTTATTTTTACGTGTATGAACGTGTCAAAACAGTTCTCAAATTGTTGGGGCGATTTGTATGAAATGAAACTCTTCTGTGGCAAGGGATTGGCAAAACATAGTGCAGATTGAAAATTCCCTTAAGTTGAACCCATTAATTTATTTCTTGTTGGAGAATTCAAGGTAATGGAGATGTCCTCAATTGATTTCCGTTCATAAAAAGATGATTTACCCTTAGTTTCTCACTTTCCAATGACCTCACAATGCTGCATCATTCTCAAACAAAACTTATTTGAAAATTTCACTGGTTGCAATTGAGAATTCCGTATTTATTATAAATGCAAAAATGCTGAAATAATAATATCGTAACCATATTGTACTCCTCTTCTTACATAATAATTAAGAGGTCATTGATTTAATAAATTCGTAAAAATATGTCTTACAGCTGAAATGATTCTTGATTCATTTTTATTTCCGTTTCCAAGACATGTTTTATTCAAATATTTAGATTTGATTCAAAATCTTCCACAAAGTGATTTTGTATTTTGGACTAGGGAAAAGTAATGAACTCCCTTTCCTCCTCACGAGGAAGATGATCATCCCAAAAATCCCCTTTTGTAATCAGGTAATTTTTCCTCTCCTCGCGAGCGTCTACAGCCGAAGGGTGCTCTCCCTTATGTCATGTATTTCGTTCTTTACTAACAATGCCGAAGCGTTTGCACAGAGCTATACCTCCATGCTATTGCATCCTTCCCTTCTTCTGTCCTCCTTTGGATCTTCAAGTCTAAATCCATTGATTAATGTGTGCACAATTTTTTATAATTTTCCTGGATTTTCACAACTTGCTCCTGAATTGTTTTCTCTCGCACCTTACGTTTTCAGTTTTTATCCTTTTTTCTATATGAATAATATAGTATAAGTAAATAATTAACGATATTTTTTTAGCTTACAATAATTATTTTATAGAATTCAGTGGAAAAACATCACTAAGTAAAACGCAAGAACAATACCAAAAAGGGCTCTAATGACCCTGCCGTTGACGAGCCCTAAAGCCCCACCCCACCCCGAAAAAAAAAGAAACGCAATACAAAACTTTGACAAATTGAAAAAAAACTCACGACGTTTCGGTACTCATTGACGTTTCGGTACCATTATAAAGTAAAATACAATGAGTGAAAGCTCAAGTCAAACTGATATAATATAGTAATTTTTGCCGAGGTGTTTCAGCAATAAGGTCAATTTCTTATTTCCGACAATTCCATATTGACACAAGGATTTTTAATTTTTTTTTTTTTTTTTTTTTNAAATTAATTGCAAGGGATTTGCTCCACTTTCCTTGGGGTAATTTCTCTTTTACTTAATTCAATGGATATACAGGAATATTTTGTATCAGTGTAAAATTTTTCTTTTGAATTATTCTTCAGAATGGTCGTCAAGACGTTTTTAATATTTCGATCAATTTTAAGATTATCGTGAAATGTTTAGAAAAAATGTAGTCTTTCAAAATGGATGTTACGACTTCAACCAATCTTGTACCTTCACTATTATCGTTCTTTCACATCATATTTCTAATTCTTCTCTTCAGTTCTTTTGTAATCTGTTTTTATTTTCGTTGAAGACTACCATATGTAACCATGTAGTCATGATTGTTTAAGCTGGACATTTCCGAAAGATCACTGCGATGTGACTGGAGTACTAAGTATAACAACACTGAGAGAAATTTAATGTTAAACTTAATTCAAAATTGGGGGTAAAGTTAAGACATAGTTGCAATATGATGCAACTTTAATTACAAAAATAGTAGTTTATAACTGCGAATGTCCACGTTGAGTACAAATATTAATTTATCCCCCGAAAGTAAACAAGGGACAAATTTAACCGTGGTGCTCGATGGAAATCCGGAGAAAACCTGGGCCGCGATGGGACTGTAGAGATAAAATACTCAAACGTACTAAAAAACAATAAGTTTCAGTTGAAGAAATTTTGAATTTAATAAAATATTAAGGAAGTTATAAAGTACTCGTATAAGTATATTTTCTAGTTTTTTAAAAAATGAATAAGATATGAAAATACTACATGGTTCACGGTAATATTCCGGGGAAAATGTACTCAGGGAAATGGTGATAAGTCATTGATGTGTTGAGCAAGATATGCCAACTATTCCAGGTGATGAGTGCATGTGAACTACTTAGTAACTAAAACTTCAGACAATTTTCTATTTCCATCTGTTTTATCAATATTTAGTTTATTGTTATCATTTGTTGAAGATTGAATGCTCTGCACTGGGAAAATTCATTTTTGACTAATAATTGTGTGCCAAATGACATTAAGATTGTATAGATCGTGACGTATCAAAAAGATAAATTATTGTCACGTACTGTAGGCGATATCGGCTTAACTCGATATCCTAAGGTACATACAAAGGTCGTGAACCCTTTGAGAGACTGAAAATAAATATATATTTCATCGTGTTATCAATTATCCCGAAATATTTCCTATGATATTTTGGTATTTAACGAATGTTTCTTTTCGTTCCAACTTTTCCATGATTTCTTGGTAAAATTTCCATTTATTCTCTTAGCATATGTAGCTTATATTTTTAGAGTTATGAACCACATTCCTCATCACTAGTGATAATCAAGAATGACTCTGTGAGACAAATTACTTAATTAGTTTTGTTCCAAAATCATAATCGAATATGGGACTCATGTTTCTTCGTTTCGATCGATCTTCACATTTAGATTCTTTGGCGACGTGTACGACGATTTTATACAATTGAACAATTTGCTAATTCTATAATTTTATTTGATAAAATGTTGTCGCCACCAGGTGTTGTCATAACAAGGTCCCCTTGAACAAGTGATCACTCGTCCTGCACCTTACTCTCGCTTACCTACATTACAACATTTTATCTTCTTCTCATACCTCCATCTCCCGTGCGTTTAGACCCTCTTCTCAGTCCTTTTGGCCGTTATCCTGTGTGAGTGCTTGTGGCTCACCTCCAAGCACAGAGCGAACTGTGGAGGGGAGAGAGTGAGAGAGGTCTTTTACGTCGCGAGCACAGTCATTATACCGATTACGGCTGTAGAGAAGTCCGACGATTGCGGTCGAGCTGCGGATAACGAGAAGTCGTTCGGGATTCATGGGGTGCCGGTTACGATCATGGAGCAGTGCGCGAAGTTTTCTGCCAGCTACCTGCTGCCGTGTGTCACCCGGACGCTGAGTGGGCAGAACTGAGTGCTATGTATGATGGCGTTATGCGCACCCTAACGCGGGAACGCAATATCACGAGCTAATATTAATCACAGCTCTTTTTTATTGTTCAAATGCTCCACAAAATAAATGAGAGTGTATTCCATTGTTTTTGTTTGGATTCTTGGTGTATTTATTCTTCATATGTAAACTGGATATGATTCATTTCGTAATTGACTTATTATTTTAATTGTTAATGTCTGTTAATTCAGCAGTGATTCATGTAATAGAAGTTGAAGTACTGTTTGGATGGGAATGAAGTACGAAATGAAATGGTTGATATGTTTGTCCTAATAACAGGAAAAAATAGAACTGATATATGTGTCATTTGGGTCGATGCAAATTTTCATTCAGATAAACATGAATGCTGCATATTACCTTCTGAATGAGATCAATTACTGAATCATTTACCGGTACCTATCGTGTCAGTATTTCGAAAAATAAACATTCCTCTTTTTTTTTTTTCTTTTTTTTGCATGTGAGGATATAAATAACCCGAGTCCCTTCTTACACAACGTTGATGATAAATAATTTTTGAGTTGTCAACTGTGTTTGTGTAAATTATTATTCAATCTTCTTCAATCTGTCTACCTTTTAAATGTTTTATTTTTAAGGTACGCTGTAATTACGGGAAGCTCGAGATGCATGAAAACACTAGTTTATATTGCATTTTAAGAAATAGTATTCATTAGCATCCATTTTACATGACACGAAAAGCAGTTGAATCTCCACTATCGGTAGAGCTGATTATCGACGTTGGTATCTAACATAAAAATATTAATTCATTGAAAGCTCTTTAATTTGTTGATTTATGCAAATTGAATAAAACTAAACAAAGCATCTGACGAACTATTGAGAGCATTAGGCAATTCGTTGAATAGTTACAGTAGCAGTCTATAGAATCGTCACAGTACAGTAATAATAGTGTTTTAAATAACATTTTATTTTCATGGAAAAAGTAGTATAGTCGTGCCCTACTTGTTTCCAGGTAAATTATAATCGCGAAAGAAAAATTACATTAAATTACGTGATTGGAAAAGAATTTGCTATTTGTATACGGCTTAAGTCTGAGCTCAGTGGTTCCATGTGCACACTGTCGGGCGACCAAGAGCACACTCTCAGTGAAAAATAAAGTTTCTTAATCGGAGTATTTTAAAGGGTGTGTCGGATACGTTGATCTTCGTTGCACTACAGAGTAACTACAGGTAGTTATAAGCTCTTCTGTGTATAGAATACAAATTAAAAAGCGCGATGTGCGAGTTATGGCAGCGTTGGGGTGACACGGGCAGATTCTTCAACGTTTTAATTTTTTTGTTTAATGTGTTTAATTTGTGTTAATTACCACAAAAATTTTCGGATTAATAAATACCTTCTTCATCGCCGTACCCAGCTTTCGGCGATTTTCAACCAATGGGTGCAATGTATCTGCGCATTAGGACGCAAAATGTTGCTCATGCTTAGTTTTCAGTTATGGAGACTAATTTTCAAATGGAATTACCGTTTTTTTTCATGACATTCATTTATTCATATGTCATCTCAAAAGATATATTGTGAAGACACTGCAAACATAAATGTGTTTATTTAAATATGATATACATTGTTGCCACAAGAAAGCCCTGAGCACTATATCTACCTCATGTGAAAAATAATCTTACTATAAAAGTAATTAAAATTTTAGTGCAGGAGAGACTGGGGTCATTTGTTACAAGGGGTAGGTAGTTACATTGGAATTTAAAATTAACCTGTCACCACCTGGCAGAAACTCATTCTCAATGTAGAGATGGGGCGGGTCTCTCGATTTTGAGTTCCGGCGGCCCCTTAATATAAATATCATTGCGAAGTAGGGGAGATCGGGGCTAGTTGTTACAATATTAAGAATATAAAAAGTAAACTATTACCAGTACTTTAATGAAACACAATTTAAAATGTACTTTAAGGATTTAATATCTCAATTACATTTTTTGATAATTATATAGCGATAATTCAGAGAATTGATAGCTTTATACGTAGAACTCGCTTTTGGAGAGGATTAGTAGTGAATTTTACTGGCGTGTGTAGAAGTAGTTGCAAGAAATATACAGTTTCGACAAAATTAGTGATTGGAATTCTTTGTGGCAATTTGTCACTCAGAACAATTCTGTATCATGATTTGGGAGGGCGTTGGAAGCTTAACATTGCGGGAGTAGAGACCGCCTGAGGGAAACAGAAAAGCGTCGTCAGCGCGTTGTAAACAAAGCGCCGGAGGTCGACGTCGTAGACGTGCTCGGTAGTTGCGACGAAGAAGAGCCAATCGCTGGAATTGGAACCGAGAACAACGCGGACTACGAGGTCTTACGCCATCCCATCGGCGGCGGCGGCTCCGGTACTAACCATTCTCAGTTCCAGAGATGGAATTACAAAAATTGTCATCGATTAGCGTTTCATTTTATTTTTATACTCCTGAATGCTCTAAAATGATACTATAAAAATTTCTTTAGACGAAGATAATGAGTATGAAGAATAAAAACTTATTTAATTTTGAGTCACTAGTTCGGGCCAGTGAGCCAATTTTGACTTTATCTTGGTAATAATAGTTGAAGCGTGAGAAACAATTTGTCGAGTTTTGCATACAGAACAATATTCTGTAGTTATTTAGATCCTAGATTTGAGACATTTTGCTTACCAAATGTTGAATCATATAATTGTACAGCTGTAAAAATGCAAACTGACACTTCGAGTTATGGTTAACCTGTATCCTTAAATAAATAAATTCATTTTCAGTGGTAGGCTGATAAGATTAAATGTGTAACAATATTCAAGAGAAATAGTGCGTGCTTATTATCTTCACAGATATTGGTAATTTTTTCAATTTACGAACGACTGATACGTGGCTTTCTAGATATCAATGCTGTCATCATTTGTCTACTAATTATATATCCTACAGCTCTACATTTCTCTGTAATATTTGTTTTCTAATATATCCTATAACTCTACATTTCTCTTCAAGTATTTTCAGTGGGAATAAGTAAAACCATTATATCGTTCTGGTGCTGGGAATTAGGACAAATCGCTTCAATTTGCCACTTTTTTGTTATTTTCAGTATCGTCATTTTCGTTTTCATTGTTCCATTTCCGAAATTAAAGTACGTTTTGTCAAATGACGGAGAGGTCGAGGTGGAATTTTTGTATTATTTTTTTCTGTTGATAGTATTTGTTCATAATAATTAGTGTTTGATGATATTTTACGTATATCACGGAATATCTTCGTAATTTTTTGTAAATTTCATTTACTTGTATTCCTTCACATTTGCTGTTCTTCTGGGTTAAATTAAATAGTAAAGTATTCAAAAATTAATTAAAGTGTGGGGCGTGGTGTAAAGATGAAAAATAATTACAAAATCCTTAATAAAGAATGAAAAGAGGAATCGGTTCCGTTTTGACCTGGGTCACAGAAGTTTACTTATAGAGTTAAATAAAAAGAATTTTGGACCTTATGTGACATATTGGATGCAAGTGAAGATACAGATGGGAGAACGCGGATATGAGGGCAACCATATTATACACTCAACACTTTTTCTTTCATTTTATTTAAACCGCCTTACAACATACTTTGTCATGTAATATCTGCATTTCTTGTTCTAAGGCAGTCCTTTTTTCTTTACCTTATAGAGGTAAGGGAGAGGGGCTATTTCTGTCTCTCTCTCTCACACACCTGGATGTGACCAATGCTATGACGTCCTTAAAGATATGTCGGGTTGTGTGTCGAATGTTCTGTCGGGGCTCGGGCGGGTTAGGTCGGTCCCGGTAACTCATTAGTCTGTGAACTACTGGTCTCTAAGTTAATACAGGGAATTTTATGACGTAAGGACTCACGTCCTGACAATCTAAAATTGTATTTATGGATTTTCAGTTGATTAATGTCATTTTGAATTGAATTAAAAATCGAATATAATCGCATCACTATTCTGTGTCATCCCTGTTCATAACAGTCATTCCTGGGATTCCCTTTTTTTTATCTTCTTAAAATATAACCGTAACACTGTTGTTGTGCAGTTTGACGAAGTATCTTCGAAGGAGGTGCAGGTGGCTGCGGAGGCGTAAGCAGAAGCGCTGACGGCTGAACAGTCCTGCGTGGGAGATGGGAAATGGAACGTGTGTGAGTGGAGAGGGAAGGAGAGGGTCGCTGCAGAGAAAGCACGTGCTCAGAATTCGGGGTCGACTGAGACCAGCGCCCTGGCACTCGCTCATTCCCCGCCCCAGGCGTGTCGCAGGGCTCTGAGCTTGGTTTCACCCGAGGAGATGAAGGTCCTGGAATTAGTCGTGGCGGCCAGCTCTCGCTTTGGTCTTGTTACTCGACATTCAGAAGTGGAATCGTTTTACTGTCCCATTGTAATTCGTCTTTGACGTTAAACTCGTTTAGTACGTAGGATTGAAATCTGAAACGAATTTCATAATGATTGCAATAAACTAGGAGACGTATAATAGACACTCTCATGGAATAACATAAACTGAAATTCAACTGGCATTTTTATTATTTTTGATTCGGATTCACATCTTTGTAAATTTTGCCTAATTCAGTGATCATGCTTCACCATTTTTTCTGGATATAATTTACTAAATATCCATGTCGCATTTTTTAAATTATATTCTACTAAAATCTTGAATAAATTACACGTGTTTATCAAATTGCAACCTTTTCCTAAATTTGTCCACATATCGAACGAGTCAAAATCGGGAGTCACTATTTGCTATGCGAAGGTCAGTCATACTTTTATGCAAAGGAGTAATTTGAATCTTAAAACGTTGGGAACGTAAAAACCAATTATGTATATTCTCGGATAACATTTTGTTGTTTGTCTTAATTTTCTAAGTACGAATTGAGATTTATTGTTGACCAGGTTCTGCTGGTATTTTATGAGAATGAAGGAGCAAACATTTGTAATCAAGAACAATATGGAAATAAAAAGTTTTATTTTGTTTTGCACTATTATTACTTATGTGAAATAAATGAGTATATTCTCTGTTATTGGGTTTCTTCATGGTACTTTTTATCTGGGACATCGAGAGGAAATGTTGAATGGAGATTTCATTAAACTAAAGCAATCTAGCGTCTCGGGTGATACTTTTTGCAATACTCTTGACAGTATCTTGTTGTGGACATCGTTTTTTCTTTTCCTTCGTTGCGTCACTTGTCACAGGTCATCTAATCCATTATTCCCTGTCAGTCTGCTCCGCGAGTTCTTCATCAAGTCTGTTCTCTTCCTTCAGCCCTCCGTGTGAGCACCGCACCCTTCGCGTGATGACCACGCCCTCGTCCCCACCTATATTATTAGATATTCTTCGCTTCACTTAGTTCTTCCTCCTATTGCAGGTGATGGTCTTTATGTATTCACTATTGGATTTTCAGGTTAAGAATTCGCGGGAATGTGTTTAACTTTCAAGTGTTGGAATAAAATGTAACGTTTTGAGAGTCACTCCGGACTGTATAGTCTTGACTTTCCTGTATTTATCACCGTTTCAATGCAATTCTGGAATAAAAATTTTTACTTTCCAATAATACAGTATGTATAAGGAAAGAACAGAAATCGGGAACTTCTCTGATCTATACGAATTGGCTCCAGGAGAGTCTATTTTCATTTTTTTACGATAATTTCCAATGTTGTATGTATGTGTATGCAGAATTTTGTTTAACCGGTAACTCGCGAACAAATTAATAAAGTGAAACCAAAATAGACATTGACTTTCAATGCATTGGGAATAGAAACCTATTTCTGGTCAGCTCATTCCGACTTCATTTACACCCCACGCTGCACTTCTTGTTTCCTAAAAATCCGAATTTTGAAAAAAAAAATTAAAATAGACATATTTATTGTTCACTAATTTGTGCGTACAGATTGCTAAAGAACAACACCGTTTTCGAGATGTGGCGAAAAATTATTTCGCAAAAAATTAGTTATCTTGGTGGCGCCTTATTTAGGTCAGCCTATGAGACACATCTCGAAAGAGTTCAGGGTGGAAGATAATAAGCTCCTGCAGTCTGTAACTTAATGAGCTGATATGAAATAAGGTAGCAAACTTTTTATGGTTGTGTGGATAAATATTTTTATACATATTAATCTGTTTCATGTGTTATTTTTAATTATTATATTTAACTTTATATTTGTAAATTATTTCCAACTTAGTTTTATTGCTATGTAGACTGTTTACTGCCATGATTTTTTTAAATATTTATAATTGAAAAGTTGAGTGAGACACACTGCAGATATTTTTATTTATTATGTACAATATATAAAAGTATTTTCCTTAAATGTTTGAAAGTCCAACATGAACTAAGGAACCACTTTTGTCTCTCGTGTTCAACTGAACACAATATTCGTTTGTACTAACCTTCACTCTGATATGCCACTTTTCTTGCGTATTAGTAAATATAATTGCAAACGTACTGTCTTGCCGCTAACATCATCAAAACGACCGCTATAGCTTGACTTCAATCCCCTCACTGGCCTTCGAGTCAGTTTGCAACAGCGAACGCCTTCCGTCTTCCATCTTCGCCGTCCAGTGTAGCATCCTCACCTTCACACTCCCACCGTTCCAGAGCACCAGAGATTCTCAGGCAGCTCCTTTGCGCGTACTCTAGAATTAATTAGGGAGGACGTCGGTGACAGTATCTGTGGAACAGAGGACGACGAGTTCGCTTCAACGCATCATTGAGTATCATTGAGAAGATGGTGTGGTCAGCAAACTTGTATCCTAATATGCTTGTAGTAATCCCAGAGCTCTTACAACAGATAGTGTTTCTTTCGTACGGATTAGTTGCGGTGGTGAAGATTCTAGGATGAGAACGCCACGTCATCGATAACATCGATTGTGGCAGTGACATTAGAAACGAGATTGTGGAGTATGGAAGGATGGAAGGCAAGAACGTCGATGGAGTGTAGGAAAAAGATAGCTGTAACGTTTGTTACGGTGGAGGCATCTTCTCGTGACGCAGGTGTGTCGCTGCAATCTCGACGGAAGCACCTGCGTCGTCCTGCGCCGCCACTTGTGCCGTCGCCCTTCGTTTTCTATCCGATGTCCCTGAGGGCCTCGTAAGGGAGAGTGCCGGTTGGCGAAGGCAGCATTGATTGAAGTTGGCTCTGGTGGAGGCGACATTGCGATGAGAAAGGATGGTATCACTGAATTCTTTCCTCTGCTTCGTGGCCACGCTGTGGAATGAAGATATAGTTTAAAATTCGAAAGAGTAAAATGCGGTGAATTCGTTATCATAAAGAATTATTGACTTTAGATGGTTTGTATTTGCAAATATGTAGATTCTGAGCGCTTATTTTCGAAAAAAATTCATCTAAGGATTTTCGCTGCTTACAATGCAGAGAATCTTAATATTCGTCGCTAAGATGAAGGTCTTCACGAGATCGCTTTTGTTACTTCCTCTCATTCAAATACGTTCCTATTGTATATTAATTAATTACACTAGTGTATATTAATTAATTAATTCATATGCTGAGTAAGAATAAGTTTTAATTAATATAAAATAACAATTCGATGTCAAACATGAATGTTTCGTACTTTTTCTAAATTGATTTACAATATTGCTCTATTCGTATCAGAATTTTAGCCATGTGTTTTCCGACTAGTTAATAGATATTGTAGTACAAAGTACACTAGAATTTAATACGATTTATTCTTGTCAGTGCGTACGTTTAAAATGGGGAAGACGTATAACATGTGAAAATTATTTTTGTCTTTCCAAACTTTGGTTTTGACATCTAATTTTATGATTTTGTGAGCTAGAGCTTTGTCACTAGATTTAGTTATGTCTCTTTCATTTATGAACTCGAGGGGCAATCATTCTCTCCTCGAACAATACTTTCGCGAACACGGATTTCAGAAGGGGTGAACTATCAAAAACGATCAGCACCTATAGTATCTTCTGAATACATGGACTGAATGTTTCCAATAATATTTAGATCTTATCATTAAACAGTCTAGGAGATTTTAGAATTTAATTCAGTGTATTAGGCGTAAGTTATTTTAATAATGTAAGTTTTAACGATGGTATTAATAAGACACTGAAAATATCATATTATAACCAACCTCACGTGGTTGACGTTGTCAGTCGAAACTTTGTGTGTGTAAATAAAAAAAAATCTACTTACAAGATCGTATACAACGTTACAATTTTAATAAGGAATGTTTAAAACATTGGGAAGTGTTTTATATTGCAGATTCTTGAAGCAAGTTTAAAAGCAAAATGTCGCTTGACAATTACTTGGAAATTTATAAGATCACCGCGATTCCATCCCCACAAGGATAGAACTAGTTTCACACTCTGGCCATTTGATTCCCGGGATTCATTGTATAGTTCAGGTATGGATACGAATGCCCTGCGGACTACTAATCCCAACTACCTACTAATTTTCAAGGGAAAAAAAGCCCAAAACTTTATCAAATGTATGCTGCAAGTAACATTTTTAATTTGGAGAGATTTGCCAACCCGGTTGACATTCTGCAGAACATAATCTTTGGAAACTTATTATTGAATTTTTAAAAACTCGAATATTTTACTATGCAGTTATTCTTTTAATTCTTTGTCTCAACAGCTAAAGAATGTGAAGAACAGAACATTGTCGGTATCGTTATGAAAACACGTGTTTACACTTTCGCAGTTGTCGGTGAGTAAAAACTCACAAAATGGAAGGCATAAATGATATTTAATTTATTTTTTATCTTAAATTATCAACAGCGTATAATATATACAAAAGCATAGCAATAAATAGAAAATAAGTGGTAAACAATCAAAATGCGACGTCAAAAATATTCTTTTTCTACGTGTCTTGAAACACGAATAGAAACATTTGAATACAAATGTTATGTCAAAAATTGTTTGAAATAACAGGATTAATTAGGAGCAGTGAATTTTACACTTAGAAATGGTAGAAATTGGCACCGAAAAGCGCAGTTTAAAGGATTTCATTGAACAGTTTATTCGTTAAACATTGCAACACAGGAAAAGATATGAAAAGTAGAGGGATTAAATTAAAGTATTAAAACCAACTTACTATGGTTTACGTAGAATGCAATGGTACTTGAAGTGTTTCGGTGAAAAACACTACAATTTAAAAAATTTGTTTAGTAGAAATCAAGAATACACGGCGGTATTTCCATTCACATGGCAATAGGCAGTGACACACTCCAAAAAGGAGTCTGAACGCTGACTTTTGTTGTAGCATTCGCAGAAGTATCGGTTTTATTTTTGAATGTGTGAAATGGACAACTCACTGCGAGGTACTTAAATTTTATGGCGGCTTTATTTGATTTTAAGCCTGTGTTTGATTACAGTAATTATTTGGATCACTTATCGTGAACAATCTTTTTATAGTCCAGTAGCCGTTTACTGAAATTATTTTCAACTAAGTGTCTTAAATTATCTTTATCGTCAGGCCTTCGTCAATATAGACTAAACGTTAGGTATACCTCTGGAATCTTAAAAGGACCCACGAAAATATTCTAAGTCCCGCGCACTTAGCAGTTTGGATTTGTTAGGTTCGCAGCGCCACTTCCTGCGACGGGGAAAAAGCTACTCACGTAAGTTCGACAAATCGTAGGCAAACTTGAAACTGCTCATTTTTGTTTTGCTCAATTTTATTTTCTAATAATCCTCTGCCTACCAAATGTTGGTGTTGTCAGAGGGTTTTTAAAAAAATATTAATTATATGTTATTAAAAATATTAGTAATTTTGAGTATAAACTATTGAGAAAATGTGGTCGGAAAATTGAAAGAAAATTTTAGATTATGGCAAATATCCAAAAGACTTTATTGTGGAGAGGAAAAAAACCCTTGCTGGCTTGTTACCAAGGGGGTTCCCACCTTGCCTAGGAGTGGTCCCCAGCACTAACGTGCTCCAGGTAGTCCCCCATAAACTTGGGGAGTGTGGGCATTTCAGCTACACTAAAAAAACCCTCCGTTACTCCTGTCCATGCAGTAATTCATGAATTAATTCATTCCTAGTGGGGGCATCATGGACTTGAAACTGCTTCATTATTTGGCACACCAAAGGAAGACTAGTACTGGCGAACATACCCCTATTAAATCGCAACGTAATGTTTTCTTACGCCGCTGTTAAAGAAATATTTTGTAAATTTTATTATACACGTCTTGGACTTCCATAACACAAATTATTGTTTATGTTCGTAAATTCAATAAGCTTTATTATTCTCTTTATTTAAATGACATCTCAAGTTGTCTCACTATGCCATCCTAAGGAACATAAAACAAAATAAACTTCGCCGTAAAAGATTTGCTTCTTACTGTAAAATCCATATTGTTTCATCGCAGATTTGAATACCTCGCAAGATATCGTATGAATTTCGTGAGATTAATTTGTTTTCTATAATTCTTTAATTGCGATTGACATAATAGAATTGTATATTATGTGAAATTACCGTAGACAATACACATCACTTGATGCCAATGAGCTTTGAGTTCTCTATGCCACTGTAGAAAGTTCAGGAGTTATAGGAATATTTATTTGTAATTCCTGATTCGAATTTTAAAAAATCCATACGATAACTTGCGATGATATCCAAATTTTATGATAAAAATAATGTATTTTTACAGTAAGTAGCAAATCTTTTTACGGATAAGCTTAATTTGTTTTATATTCTCTTGGACGGCGTTGTGAGACAACAACTTGAGATGTCTTTGAAATATAGAAAATAATAAAGTTTTATGAAGTTAAGAACATAAGGAATACGAGTATTTTGTGTTATGGAAGTCCAAGATGTGTATAATAAAAATTTACAAAGCATTTCTTTAATAGGGGCGTAAGAAAGCATTTTATCTCGTTACGATTTAATAGGGATATATTCACCAGTACTAGCCTTCTATTGGTCTGCCTAATAAGGAAGCAGTTGCAAGTTTGCCTACGATTGGTCGAACGAAGGTGAAGAGCTTTTTCCTCGTCGCAGGGGAGTGGCACTGCAAACCTAACAAACTGCTAATAGCGCGGGACTTAGAATATTTTCGTGGGTCCTTTTAAGATATCAGGACCGTACGTAATTTTTTTGAAGACATTCTATATTCAGTTTTGTTGTGTTCAAAATGAAGCTATAAGGAAGTGTTTCCCAACCGTTTTTGTGCTATGCCCCACTTAAGCCTTTGTAAAAAAAAATTTAAAAAAAATTGCCCCCCTAACATATACATAATTTTTAATATTCAAAAATTGAAATGTTCATTAAATAAACTTGAAATTTAAGTTTTAGGAAGAAATCACTAGGAAACTATTGAACAAGCACAGTAAGTAAATTTTTAAAACATATAATGGAGAACTGTAATTCAAGAGCAAAATAATTTTAATGGAAGATTTTTCTGTATTAGTTTTATTATTATTTTTAATTATTGGTATTTAAATTTAGTGAGATCCGTGCGCTTGCTTTCTGCAAAGAGGTTGTATGTTAGGTTAACTTCAGTCTCAAGTCTCCCCATTTTGTTTTATCACGCCGATTTCTTTTAGCAGCAAATCATTTATGGCACTAAATCCACATTCTGCAAAATATGAAGATGGAAACGGTAACAATAGTTCTCTTGCACATTTAGTTACATTTGGATATTTGTTTTCGGCCTCTTCACAAAGTCATTCCATCGCTCCTTTTATATTAAATAAAACTTTAATTGACTCATCATTTTGCATTTCTGTGTTCTTCCTGAAACTTCATATTTGAAATATCAGACAAATACACTAACATTGGCTACATTATCCAAATTGGGAATCAATTTATTTCAAATTAGAAAATCTTTGTTTTAAATCAGCCGATAAAATTTTCAGTTTCTCGACAATAACAGTTATACAGGTATCTGTCACTTCACATTTTCGGAGTCAGTCAAACTTTTGTTGTAAATATATGTCTGACATACTCCAATAAAGGTAATGAAACCATGCATGGACAAGGGTTTTATTTTTTCCTTGAAGTTGTTAATTTAATTCATTTAGTTTTTCAAAGATATCGACTAATTAACTCACAGATACCTTAGCGTCGTCCGTTAACAGCTTTTTCATTTCAGGTTTGTCGCTTAAAATATCACTAATAGTATAGGTCCATACATTTTTCTAGCAGTTCTCTTCGAGAGCCATCTCACTTCTGTGGAAGTATAAGTCTGACGTGGTCTTCATTTTGTTTTTACAAAAGAACTTGAAGAGATGTTCACATTTGGCATTAGTTTTAATATCATTGACACACTTTGTAACTATATTTAGTACTTCATTTTGAAGTAATTCCACTTACTTGTGCAAGGCTCCTTCCTTTCTCTTTCCTGACCTCCCTTGGTCACCTCTTGTTCTTTTCGATCCCGACGCTATTAAGGATAGGGTATCTTTCATTTTCCTCATCCCTCTCATTTTTGTCCTACCCCTCATTTTTTGTCCCCCTTATTCTTTCTCCCTCCTCATGTTATGTGCCCCCCTCATTTTTGCCTCCCCCCTCTCCTCCATTTGATGATTTGATGTATGTTGTGAGATATGTTTTGGTGTGTTGTAGATCAGGAGGGTTTTTAGTAGGTAGGGTTGAATCATTCGACGAGTCCCACACGCGGGGAGAGTCATGTTGGCTCTCCCTAGTGCGTAACTGCATTTTCCCTTCCTGTACAAGTTTTTCGGGCTCCAATGACCTTTGATGTCGACATGAGCCGTAAACCCCCCACCACCACCACCACCACCAAAAAAAAGTATTTTGTTTTGACATCTAAGTAATGTTTTAGTTTACTTTATTTATCTTTGGAAGTAGTAGTGTTTTCTAATGCTTTACAGAACAACATTTCTTCAGCAAAATCACCTTTATCAATTTATCTTACGTAAGTTATAAGTATGGCCTCACTGTCTCTCTAAATTGATTCATCCATTTGCAGCGAGAATTTTCTTGTTTTCAGCTTTTCAATATCCTCACTCATTTCATCTATTCTTCTGCTTACAGTATTGCTATTTAGTGGCATAACTTTAACGTCTTTTTTTTACCTTTTTCCAGAACCATTTTGAGATGTATTGATATTGATGCTTTTAATTAAATTCTTCCCTATAGTATGACTTTTTCCAGATTTAGTGACGAATAATGAAATTTGAAAACTGGCCTCAAATGTATGATTGGTAGTTGCATTATGTCAATTTTTGTACAAAACTTTTATTTAAAGTTTGAAAGTAATTCAATGTGAATTAATATAATCATTACGTTTCACCTTCAAATTTGCCTCAAGAAGACCTCGTTTCATTGATTCGTTGGCATAAAAGACAAAAAGGTGAATGTTTATCGTTGACAACGAGTATGGGACCAAATTTTAAATATTCCTCCGAATACTGACGAATTATTTTCTTAATTGTACCACTCATTTCACTATGGGCTGAAAGAAAAAAATATAAGATCTATTAAAAACTTAAAAAATATGAATTACACTATACGTATACTAAAAATGGATATTTAAATATGTAGGGCACATTTACCCCACCGCAAAAACAATATTTTTTCATTTGACAAATTTTTTCTGGAAAATGATGCTTCTAAAATTGAAATTAATAAAAATTGCCAATTGAAAATATATATATATATATTAAAACAACGAGACTTTTACTACAATTTTACGGACACTTATTTCAAATTAACAACAACGGTGAATGCTGAGCGATACTGCGAAGCGTTGTGTGATTTCTGAGATCCCGGTACTAAATATTTCGTATCATTCAGATCAAATAGGGTGAAATGCTTATTTCCGGTCCAGTATAACCAGTAGTTCAACTCTAACGTCTAACAATGAAATCACGGCTAGTAGTTATGGCGGACAGAAGTTACTTATACCGGACATTTATCCAGCTCGAGAAGAGACTGAGACTCGCCATGCTGTTAACTTAAACTCGGGACGTGTCCATTTTCGAATTACCCCCTTAACAATCGAATTGCCCCCTTCTGGGGCGTGGGTCCCACGTTGGGAAACACTGCTATAAGGTATTGACACAATACTTATATTTGATTATCAAGTAAATAATATTCACATTGTATAGTAGTATTTACGTTGTTTGTCTATTAATTTCAATGACATCTTCTGAATACAAGCGGCGCGACATTGTCGTGACTGACTGACGTATCTAACCTAACTGACCTGATTGACTGACTAAAGAAAGAAGTATTTAAAATAATATTCATGATGTACATGACTTTTATGTTCGAAATTATAAGTTCACGATGTGAACCATAAACTACGTCTTGTGCAACAGCGACAAAAGCATTTGTAAGGCATGAGCTCATTCTCTCAAGATGAGACACTCCCATATATTCAAGATCCGCGTGCCTGATGAAGGAGGCCCGGATAACTAAATAGAACTGTAAAGCTCTCAGCTGAAGATGATGATGTCCTTATTTGTGTGTGTGAACCGCTCTACAAAGGATTAGTAGAAAAGATACCTTTACGTTCGGTATTTCAACTATTTCCCATTTCCATCTAATAGATAGAAGCTTTCTAATAGATAAATTGAAAGAATTTTTACAACCTTACATATAAATAATGAAGGTTTTCATTCATTCGTTTTTCCAATCTTCTTTTAGATGTAGCGACCTAAAAGGCAGAAATGAAAAAGTGAAATGAAGAACTTTGCAAATATTTGGTTTCTACACGTGGTTGCAATGATGTCTGCTGTAATCCCCGGGATACATCCGGTACTTATTTTACCGCAGACATGGGACAATAACATAGCCAAGAAAGGGGTCCGGAGGGTCCGGACACATCATTTTAAAAAATTATACTGAAAAATAAAACGTTACTGTGATTACGTTAAACGAGCAAAAAAGATTGTTTTAATGCGTGATTGAGTTGGCACTGAGATTATATGAATATAATCATTTTGAATAAAAATAAAACAAGCCTTTGTGAGATATTATTTCATTTACACAGAATCCCCCTCTTTAGTAAAATCATTGCATCGTCATTGCAGGACATTGGGGTATTATTTGAAAATTTTCTCTTAAACTCGGCCGACCGGTCAGCAGCTCAACGTTCGTCCCATGGCACCAGAGTTCAAAGAAGATGATATAGCTGATGGAAATGGAGTTCCTCATTATAATGGTAGTTCGGGAATATTTTCAAGCATCTCTTGAACGTTGGTGAAATTCTATGTCAGCCGTGTTCAAATACGCTTTGCTTCTGCTTAGTGTTCAAGCAATTCCGGGCTAACTCCCTCTAATACCTGCTAATTTACATTTCTGTATGAAGAAGAAAAGAATCCGTTCCCACACTAGTGTATCTTGGACTCATTGAATCAGAATTTCGCAACGAGAAATCAGAATAACCGTTGAGGTATACAAAAAATATAGAAATAATATGGCATTGTGTGGAAAAAGGGGTAAGTAAAAGTAAATAAATTGAGGGTCAAAATATACGCGTATCTATGATAGAAGTGGTTTCTAAAAGCGCGTTTCATATGAAAATTTGTTATAATAAGAAAAGTTCGAGGATTGGATAACAGAGTCACGTGTTATCATGAAATTGGGTTTTGCAAACGCGTTCGCTTGCGGTGTCTCTCATGCATACTGACGCGAGTGAAGAAAAACATCTTCAGATGGAGTTCCCGTTCCTGAAGCTGAAAGGAAAGGAAAAAGAAGAAAATGTTTAGAGAAGTTGTCGCCTCGCGTGTAGAGAACAGCTGTGAATGACAGTGTCACATGACGCGTGTGAGGTACTAATGTATTCTGGCAGACACACGCTTTGATGTTATTGACATATGTGTATTTGTGATGTAAAATCACATATTTTGACAGTAGCCTATTGTGCTACATGGATTTTCATTGGCATTCTTAATATTAATAATAATAATAATAAATAGTATGAAGCACATTGGTACAGCAAGCTTATTCAGTATTCAAATCGGTCAATGCTAT
The DNA here is from genome assembly GCA_002313205.1 of Laupala kohalensis. NCBI lineage: Eukaryota > Metazoa > Arthropoda > Insecta > Orthoptera > Trigonidiidae > Laupala > Laupala kohalensis. The sequence continues at coordinate 92,425 of NNCF01129026.1, forward strand.
TGCGTTAATATAAATTTAGAGATTTATTTTCTTATTTATATTAAAACCCAATTTATTTTACAAGTATATAAATTTTGGAGCAAATAAATATTAACGTGCTGATTTGGAACAAGTGTGTTATAAAGTGATTTTTTATGGTTGTAGATTATTTCTTTTGTGTATATGAAATTATTTATTTCTGTTTGTATTTTTAATGAAATACATATTTAATGTAATTCTTCTTGTTTTGCAGGTAAGTCAAGGGCATTTCTGCACCCAGTTTGTTCACTTGAATATCTGCTGTTGGTAAGTCGTATAAACGTGTACTTAAAATTCACTTGTTCTTTTATATTTTATAAAATATTATGTTTTCTTACTATCGTTAATACTATCCGTGGACTAGATTCAGGGCCTTCTACTTTGGCCGCAGATATAGCATTTTCACCTGGCTGTAGACGACGCAAACTTGCCTACACGAGTAGGTTCTTGGAAGTTGTGACTTCAAAATATTATGATTCGACTTTTCTTTGTTTTTTTCCCTTCATTTTTTGTACTTACGTCGTGTTATGTCTTCGCTCTTTAATTCACTCTCTTTTTCAGTGCGTTGTTTATTAGAGTACCAAGAATTTGATGGTCTGACCAAATATTGGAATTATGTCTATCATAATTAACAGACTCCATTTTTTTCGCATTTCCGACATTTTGTCAAAGACTGTACCGAGAACATACAAGTTACATATCGTCATGTATTCATATAATACGTAAAATTTAATATATGTTCATTTATTGTTTTCTGGGAGGGGGGCTCTCGATAGAAATAGAAATTGACCCAAGAAGTGAAATTTTAATACCCTAAGTTATCCATTTTCTTGTAACATTATGAGCATTATTTGCCTTTGATATTGTAGTGAATTGCTTTTTCTTACGCTGTGAAGGAAAGCGAAAATTGAATCATGAAAAAAATATAACTTCAAAAATATTAGCTAATCAAAAAACTATCGAAAAAACTTGTCTTTAGATCTTATCATTAGAACTCATGAGCAAAAGTTGCCTATCGATATTGTTCGATTTCACGAGATCACTTCATCAAATATATGCTTTCCTGACCATACATATTCCCCAAATTCTTTCAAATGAAAAAAAAAAGTCATTGCGTAATAGAGCTGTAGGAAAAATTATTTTAATCGAAAGGTAAAACGAATGCGCCTCGTGTTCCATATCGCATGTGATGTGAGCCACGGGCGAGACACCGAATCGCTCAGAAATCCAGCCTTCACTCACATCCCCTGGGGGAGACTTCATGTCGCTGTATTTCTTGGTGGATTAGGTGTGTGCGTGCTCGAGCTCCCGGGAAATAGCATGGCTTTGAGATACACGCTTTGAGTTACGACCTTGAGATACGGGACAGGGAATAAATATAGCTTGCATCTTGGATCAATAAATTATTTCAAGTTTCCAGTATAGGAATAATCCTAATGCGGGATTAGTGATAAATATAAAGTAATGTACTATGTATAATACAGATGGTGACACTGCCTGACATGAATCATGAGACTCGTCCCATCAAATAGAAAGTTTATTGAGAGCTTATTGAAATCGTCTCGAATACATAGGAATGAATTTTCGTCGCGTCTAGGAATTTCGACCACTTTACATTGAAAAAGAAAATGTAACTATTTCGAAATATCAAATTAACGAAGATAACTACTTTCGTCAAATTTTAAATTATGCAATTATTAAAATGCATCTCATAATCCATACTTACTAATATATAAATGCGTAACGCAAACCGTGTCTGTTTGTTACCTGATCACGATTAAACCACTGAACCGATCATAATGAAATGTGACGAGGATATATCTATCTAGAAAACTTAACCTAAATGATCGATGAAAAGTGATTTAAAATATGTGTTAAAGTATTTCAACTTAAGAGAATTTAAGAAGGAAATTTTCAACTTAATTTAAGAAGGAAAAAATCAATCCATCAAATTTAATAGATTTTTTTGTGCATTTAACAACGATAAAGAAATCTTTAAAACGTAAAATTTCGACAAATAGTTTATGTTTTTCAAGAATTTTAATGAAATAGCGCAGCCGCTTCATGTCTCGGAAGAGAAAATTCAACTGACGCGGCTCCCGCGAGATGGTGTAGTGTAGCCTGTACAGTCAATTTTTGTATACAATTTGTATTATTATGAATTTATACAATTAGGGTTCTGTTCGTGTTTTAAAAAACCGGTAAGTAAAAGTATTTTGATCTTAAAATATAGATATTCTTTTTTCCTGTGGAAATGAAGATTTGTCTGAGGAAAATCCCAAGCAATGCCGGGTAATCAGCTAGTTATACATTATATTCCGGAGGACATGGTAAAGTATTCATTTTGATCATTGTCTTAAAATTATTATTATTATTATATATTATCTGAGAATGAAAATAGTTTCTTTTGATCTGCGTTCTAATGTAAATAATAAATACTCAATGAGATAGTAGAAACGAATGTCACTAAACTTCCCAATCTAATATTAATGGTTCATAACGTGTCCACGAAGCAAAAATGTTTCGTTATGTAGAGGACACTCTGTTGTCTCTAGTACCTCTTTGGAAAGCAGAAGAGTCTCCTATGTTCTATTCTTGCCAGGGGACAATCTCCGAGAATATATCTGGTAATAAAAGCTCATAACTAGCAATAGGGGACGCAGACAAGACTCTCACGACGTAATGTCCGTAGTAGCTCTTGCGGAAATAGGGGAACGACTCTGAAGACAGTGCTGCCATCATTGGAGAGGAGGCACAGCGCTGCCGAGACATCGTTGCGAGACTGTGAAATGGAAAATTGGGACACGTATCTTATTTTAGGTAACAAGTTTACAAATTTTGTTGGCATTTTTATGCCGTGGAAATTCTACAACAGTGTACGATAAATTAAGATTTATTAGCACCTCTGTAATTCAGATTTATACACAAATAAGAACTGGTTTATACATTAACTGGAGAGGAGAGGTTAGTGTGAATTAATTGACATAAATTATAAACCTATTGAAATATATGTTCTGTTTGCTAAATCATTAAGGATTGTTTGGACAAAATACTCATTTTCAAAATGCAGGAGATACGTTGAGAGTGAATTTCTTGTAATATTATTTTTCTACTGTAGAATATGATGTATTATAGTGCGTGCCGTGACCTATTATATGGATGAGGATGTTCTCTAGGTACAGCGTTCGTTGTTAGTACACTACTGATAACATAAAAGGGCCCATTTATTTTTCTAAGTCCCACGCTCTGACCAGTTTTGGATCTGTTAGGTTTGTAACGGATCTCTCTTCTTGCTTCCCCTTCGAGAGGGGAAGATTCGTTCGACCAATCCTAGGTCTATTTGAAACGGCGCCTGTATTTGGAAGACATCGTGCGGCGGGTAAATCGTAACAAGATAAAATGTTTAATTACACCGCTATTAAAGAAATATTTTGTATTTTTTTATTATACACATTTTGGACTTCTATATCAAAAATATTCTGTATATTCTTGACTTCAATAAACTTTACCATTCTCTATATTTAAACGACATCTCGAGATTCGTTGTCTCGCAAGGTCTTCATAGGCAATGTAAACGATATTAGAGTTTCTGTAAAAAACGTTTGCGTAATACTGTGATAAAATATAGTTTTTAACAGAATTTGAATATAATTGCAAGATATCGTATGGAATTGGTATAATTCGAATCACAAATTACTTATAAATATTCCTATAATTTCTTATATTTATACAGTGAAGTAAAGAAATCAAATCTCATTGCCTACAAATGATGTGTATTGTCGAAAGTAATTTCACATAATTTGCGATTCTCTTAAGTTTTTCATATATGTGAAAAGGAATTAAATAAATATAGAAAACGTTTGTCTCAAATATGAACTAATAACACAAAAGTTTAATTCTCGAGTTATAAATAATATAAAACTACTTAAGGAACAAATAAATTACATCTTCTAGTGACATATTTATCCACGATATAACAATATGGTAATAATCGTGCAACATACAAAAATAATCAGAGATCAATAATATGAAAACCTCGTTAACGAACTTTTTTACAATTGAAATACTTTATATATTCTACATACTTAACTCACTCCTCATTTATAATGTTCGAATTATCGATATTCAGTATTATTTATTGATTTCCAGAGCAGGGAACGAACATTGTCATTTAGAAACATTCTTTGCGGATATATAACTTTTTACGAAGCAACATGGATGTTACATTTGTGAAGATAAACGTATTAGTCAGACATTCAGTATAATATTTACAGTAAATTTAAATCGAGCGAGGCAGTTAACAAGGTCGTATTTAGTTTTATATGTTAAGTTATTGTAACTTGTAGTTCCCCGTATTCCTGATTCAGTGTCATATTCTAAGGACTTGTTATTTTAAATCTAGAAATCTTCTCCAATTAACGTAACATTTTGCCGTCAATTCAACAGAGAATTTCATATTTTCAGAAAGCGTTCAACAAATATGGGATATTATACGAAATATGTTTTTTCATTGTAATATTTATGTTACTTATGCATAATATTTTAATGGCGTTCTACTTTTTACTGGCTGTAAAATTAGAAATTTAGATCGCTGAAATTTTCCTCTCGGACAAACGACGAAGGCGCCAATGACACGTAATTTCGTTTAACAAATAGAAGAAACTTTTATATTTGATTGTCAAATGATAGAGCAGGAACAACGAAGAGATTTCTAATGAAACTCGCGGAGAGGAATACATTTTAGTTTTATGTTAGTGTAATATGCATTATGACTCTGAAAGGCTAAACCTTCACAACATCTAGGGTTTTCTTTTTTCCTTTTTAATGTTTGTAGAAAAAATAAATTTATCTACAATAATGTAGTGTAATTAGAAAAAATACAAAATAAGAATACAGGGACCCTGAAGATGATTCTAAACTAGCATCACAACATTGCAAATTTTTGCAACACAAAAATTGCAATAGACTGTTTAACATTCTTATTTGTATATTGTATTTATTTTTAAGAATATACAGAATATTTTTGTTATAGAAGTCCAAAATGTTTATAATAAAAAAATACAAAATATTTCTTTAATAGCGGTGTAATTAAACATTTTATCTTGTTACGATTTACCCGCCGCACGATGTCTTCCAAATATAGGCGCCGTTTCAAATAGACCTACGATTGGTCGAACGAAACTTCCCCTCTCGAAGGGGAAGCAAGAAGAGAGATCCGTTGCAAACCTAACAGATCCAAAACTGGTCAGAGCGTGTGACTTAGAAAAATAAATGGGCCCGTTTATGTTATCAGTAGTGTACAAGTTAGTTAGGGGAATTCATTTTTTTTAAAGTACTATGAAGATAAATCTCGTCAGTGAAGCGCCTGGAACGTAGGTTCATGCCTCTGAATGCCCCGTAAGGGAAATATCTAGGAAGTATATGACAGTCATTAACAAAAAATTTCAAAACAATAATTTAAAACTACAGTTTAAAACGTAGAAGTTATGGTTGGATATGGAAGTCCTATTTTTGTTTTAAGAAGGAAAGTTTTTATTTATGTTGACCAATCTATCAGGATATAGGAAGTAATAGAAGAATTGCCTGTCTCCAAAATTTGCACTACTCCATGTACTGAACATAAAAAATATTTTAAATAATGAAAAGGTGTCAACTTGATCGAAATTATAATCTTATGTAGTACATCGTTTGAAGGATATTATGTTAGGTTAGTTCATCAGGACAACTAATGAATGATAATCGTAAAAATTATTCTCAGTTTAAAGAATTTTATCTCTCATCACACCAGAAACACATCATCATCATAGTCTTTCACACCAGTATAAATATTAGAAACTCACGTGTGGGAGTAGTTGCCTCTAGGCTCGAAACAGGCTCCTAACGCTTCTTATCTTGGATCACCCCACTTTCTCTCCATATGATTACAGTGGATGTTTACTTTTCTTTGGTTTCCGCGTTCATGTTTCATTTTTTATTGCTGATGCTGAGAGCGCCGACCACGGTAGTGTTGACCTTTTCGCTGGAAAGTTCATAAAGCAGTCTCGAATTACAACTTCAGGACTATTATAACTATGCTTCATATGAATACAGGAATTTTGAAATTTATTCTTATTCTTAATGGTTTTTTACTTTTTTTAAACGGTAATAGCTTTTTTTGTATATTTTCATTCAAACATACACAAAAATACATTAATTATATAACTATTTATGACACACATTTTTTAAAAACATATAAATCATTCATTTCTTTCTTAACTCTGTATAAAAGTTTACAACACGTGTAAACGAGTGGAAAAAGGGACAACAAAGTACAACAATCACGTACAAAACATATTATTAATAGTATAATTAAAATATAGTTTAAACTGGTTTTTATGAAGTACATTACTAAAAAAATGATTATTATTTCTTGAATTTATTTTCAACTGTCCAAACCTCTTGGTTCTTTTCAGAACAAAAATTAAATTTAGTTTCTATTAATTCCACCGGTAATTTATTTAGAATTTTGATTCTTCTGCCCTTCACTTTTTTTTGTCAGAGGTGGAAAATAATTTTAGTTTATTCCAGGTGTTTTTTAATATTCTTAGCGAATATCGTATTGTTTCTAAACAAGTACCAACGTTTGCGGTAGTCCTATCGACAAATCTTTTGAAAGTCTAAAATTTATAGAAATGAATAGAATTAATTACTGAAAATAAACTACTTTTCTCACCTTTTCAATCAATGATTTTTTTTAAATTTAGTCAAAATAGTTAATTTGAAAAATATTTCTATACACCGGACATTCTGAAGAGTTACATCGTGTTTGTCCAATGTCATACAGGTCAATGGCAGGTCGTAGCCTTCATCATCATAGGTAACATTGCGCATCTATAGACCTAAATTATGTCCTTCTCTCCATGTTATTTTTTCCAGCCCCAACTCTTGTGCGCCATTAATGTAGTCTTCTCACCTTTTTGTACATGCTTTATATGTTATGTGAACGTTTTTCATCTATTACAACCCCCAGATATTTGACTGTTCTTACTTGCTTCAGCTGCCAATCTAATGTCTTAATTATAGGGATTTTTTACTTTTTCCTGGTCTTTTCATGACGAAAACAACCCCGTTTGTTTTCTCCGCTAAAATTTGTAGTTTTTGTTTCGCACCGAGGGTAATAAATTTCTCAAGTTGTTTCGAACAACTAACCCTTTTAGGCTGTTTCCTCCAACCAGCAAAACCACATCGTCTCCATACGCAATTAAACATTCTGAACCGTAATTATCTTACTCAACACGACTTTCCAATAGAGTTGTCCTGTGTGGCCCACCTGGGGACACCCTCGTTCCATTTTCTTAATGAGCCTTTCGGAATCTATCCGTAAGTCTGCATATCTGTCTTCGAACTACTATATTATTCTCAGCAAGTTTCCTATTACTCCCGTTTTTTTCAACTGTTCGAACACAATGTCCCACTCTACACTGTCGAATGCCCCTTTGTAGTCTATCATTACTACGATTAAATAACGCTTCTTCGTATAGTTATCATCTCTAGCAAGTCGTTAACCGCATCTCTGTGTCTTTACCCTTGGTAAACCCATACTGGCGACCGCTCATTTTCCCCTTCAGTATTAGTTGCCTTCTCTCTGATTATCTTATCGTTCATCTCTCCAATCGCAGGTAACGAACATAACGGCTTATAAGATTCTGCTTTTGTGCGATCTCTGTTGTCTCTTTTTAGGAAGAATTTCACCTCCGCTGCCTTCCAGGTTCTGGGGCAATGGTAATATTTCAAGCACTTTATGAATAAGTTCACTGTTTCATCTCTCTCTCTCTCCAATGTTGAAGGCTCCTTCGAATAAGAATATTGTTTGTACCGAAGGTGCATAGAATAGCAATATTATGTAGCCAAACTGTCGTAGCTGCTCGAAGTGGATGACATCAAGTCGCCAGTATAAGCTGTAGGAAATCGGACGTTTTTGCCTATTTTCACTTGATCAATTACTCGCGTAACTTACGAAATGGTATATGTCTGGAAGATTAATTGTACACATCTTTCGTTCAAAATAGAATCTTCATAATCCTCAGAATTATTTACAAATTCTTTTTTTTTTTTTAATTTTCAGTAGCAATGTTATAATTATTCCTTGTTTATTCTTTTCATATGTTCTGATTATTAGATGGTATGTTCACTGTGGACATTAATCACTGACCAATACCTGTCTTCTCAATAATTACAGTGATAACACTTTACGGCAATACAATTTTATTTCAATTGTTTGCATTTATTATAAATTCATCACCCATGAATTCCTAAGTATTCGCATTTGAATGTAAACAATGTCAAGAAATCAGCATCGAGTGTCAATAAATGAACATATCGTCGAAGTTAAATAAATAGAAACTATTGTTCATTATCCACGGCACGGATCAAAATGGCACGGATATTGATTAGGTATTATATTGCTTTTTTACATCATCAGTCTCGTACAATTAAAGAACTTTGTACATAAACAACATATTTTAGAGAATTAAAGACCATGTTTACTCACCCATGGAACGATATTTCCACTCCACTGCTTTTAGCATTTAGGGAGTTATAGCAGGTGACGATGGGGCAGCGCATCTCTAAGAATAGCATTTGAATATTTTAACTATATTGAACTATTTAACCATGGGTCTGCCTTTACTTCATCGCATTTTCTCTGAATTGCCTGAGTCTTTCTTACTATTCTATGCATCATCTATTCTATGCACCATCTACACCATCATGGTCCGACGCGTCGATTCGAGTTAAGTCCTTTTCAAATAAATGAGTCAAGTGGCGTCTTTCTTATGTAATTTTTAAATTCTGTTATCTCGGAAAGGCTAGGTAAAAGATAAAATAATTGGGTAGCACAGTCACACTTTTTAATACTTCAACATACGATACTTCATTTGGATGATTTTCGTAGCAAAGGAACGAAAAATGTAGGGGACATTAACGTATTAATGTATGTGATGGTTTTCGTTTTCTTTGTCACATTATAACGTAATTCGCTGGATTGAGCTAATTGGAATAATAATGCTACCCGTAGCACCGATTCTCCCGTCCTATTCTCTTCTCTCGCGATATGTGGATGGGGTAATGCCGTTTAGTGTCTCCGTGATGCTGCGACGCGACGCGGCGTGGCGCTCGCTCGTCCCCACGTGCGAGGTTGCGCTTGCGTTGCTTCGCCCGCGGCGCGCCCACGCTTCATTTCCTCGCGCCATCGATCCTCGCTTGCTTGCCTGTCTGCCTGCCTGCCTCCTGCAACCCTGTGCAAGCGGGGACCTTTCCCTCCCCAACCCCGTCGCCACATACACCCTTCTCTCTCCCTCTCTCCCTTGAAGCTCGATAGCCTGCGGCCACCGCAGCTACCACCGTGGCGGAAGAGGAACAGCTCGATTGGCGGAGTGGCGTGGGCGGTCCACCGAGAGTCCGCTCCCGACTTGAAGAGTTAGGAGGGATGGAACATTCACGAGTGTATCCAAGGATCACCCGTGACGGGGGACGAACTAAGACATGACGTGGTGAGTGAGAAAGATGTAGTAATTTCCCCACTGAGAAGTATTTGTCCCAGTATTTAAAAGCATTCTGTGCTGCTCAGTTAAGTGGTACAAAGTATCAAAATGAGAATTTCCTCTCATCGTTTGAATTTGTACGCTGCAGAAACTGTTTTGTACAAGAGGATTGGATAAAATATCGAATTGAACTCACATTCACCGAGCGACCTTGAGAAGTTTTAAGTTATAAAAGAAGAACGGTTGTGTCTACATTTTTTGTTCGGAATATATCCCATCGTTCAATTGTGTGGGAGTTAGCAGCTTCATATTTGAATAGTACCTTTCCTGGTATATCGACTTATAAAAATTAAAGCTTCTTAAAACTGATTAACAGGTTAGAGAGGCTCATAAGGACTCTTTTAACACACCTTACCATACAAAATTGATTAAGAAGTGACAATTCTCAAAAAAAATTCTCACGTATTCACGTCTTTCCTTATCTTGACTTAATAATGTTCTTCTACCCCTTCATTTAAATTATGTAGGTTCACATATTTTACATTTCTGTGACTAGCTACATTTTATCAATTCTCACTGACAACACCGTGGCCTAGTGGTAGCGTTTTCGCTTCCACGATATCTCGGAGTGGTAGAGCGCGGGTTCAAACCCAAACTAGGTGAGGTTTTCAGCTGGTGTTCCTCGTACGTATTCCAGACTTCGTGACCAAAAGGCATATAATAAATAAATAAATCTTCGAATATATGTTGAACAAATAAAAGGCATGCTCTCTAACAGTTAAAGGCGGAGTTATTGAAATCCAAAAATGGGTTTATGTCACGAGGATAATATGAATTTTGAAGCAGTGATAGACGATTTTTCTTTCCTGCGGTAAATTCTCTTCGTCGAATTCTCACGTTCTGTGTATTACTGATGGATTTATGGACATAAATGATTAACATCGCTAAAAATCGAAAAAATGTTACAAGGCATAAAGGAATAACTGCGCTGTCGAATTATTACATCATTCTTAATTCCTTGTTTTGTCTTAGAAGTTGAATTCGCACCATTTATTGTGTATATCAGAGACGAATTTCCTTGTGCTTTCTGTCACAACAGTTTTGACGCGTTAATCAAGACGGATTTGAAACTCACTCCCGCCTTTTATTCATGTTCTGACTCCAAATATTCGTAGAAAATGACATGTCATACTTGATTAGTTTTGCAATCAAATATCTTTTTACGGTGAGAATTATTTTTTTCGGAAATAACAAAATTTACGAATATATATCATCGTTCTGTTTCTTAATTGCTTCATTTTTAAGCACTAACAAACTGTCTATTTAATTATCAGGTTATTGCAACTACGTTTAAAACACAGGGTATGTTTATAACTGTGTATTAAGTTGTCAACTTTCTCGATTTATAAATGTGTATTTAGAGAAATAGATTCCCTTATATTTTCATCGTTCGTTTCTGTAATTTGGAAATATAATATTTAAAAATTGCCTCTCTTTTTTGCGAAATAATGTATTGATATTCTGTATTCTTTTCTTTTCTTTCATCTTTGTATTTAGATATTTGTTGATTTCAGAAGGGTTTTTTCCCTGATTTCCACTTTGGAGACAATTGATGTCATATCACCGTTGAAGAGCGAGATATGTTGTGGGGGAAAATGGTGAGATAGAGGGGTGGAGAGAGAGAAAGAGAGAGATAGGTACAACGTTATAATTAGATTCCGGTTATCTCAGAGAATTATGTGCGGTGTGCTAATGAAGTGCTTGTCCCTATATCACACCAAATTAATCTACATTTATGATACGTGATTTAATATTAATCGTCTCTCATTAACTTAATTTCATATTGATTGAGTTACGTCATCTTTTAATTCGATGTTTTGTTAGCTTAATTTTGTAAACTTTGCTGTAAATCAAAATTCATCTCTTTCTGATATTTCGCTGGAAAATATTTCGCTCATTTAGTGAGAAGTGTTTCTAAGAAAAGAAAATCATGAAAGATAAATGTATGCACATGAGAAATTTAATCTTTGGCAAGAAAAATATTTCTGGTCGTAAATGATTGAAAAACTTTATTCCCTTTAGACGGATACAAATATGAATTTTATATAAAAATTTAATTCTTTAGTTTTTTATTTTAATGCATTCATTTATTTTGTATCTATGGTATTTACGAAGAACAGAATCATAAAGCCACTGTCAGTAATATGCAGAAATCCGAATGAGCTTACTTCGTGTTTCACGTGAAGCTGCTAATGCAGTAGCGATAGACCCCTTCATCGCTCTAATCCGTCACTACCATGGTGGAATATCTCATCCGAAGCAATCAGGTCGGCTTATGAGACGAAGGGCGAGGAAACTATTTGCTCAGAAAGTGGAAAGGACTCCCCGACCGACCAGTAGGGGATGTTTCTTGAAGAAAGGGGTGCTCTATTAGAGAGAGTGAGTTGGGCAGTGGGGGGGGGGGGGCAANAAAGGAGGTAAACTCGGATCATCTCATAAATCACACGCCATCCATTGTTGAAACAGCCAGTAATCTGAAATGCGACGTTCGCAATTTCCCTAAAAATAATCAAGCGTAAGCAAATTCATCATAAGTCCTGGAAAATCTTTCCGGAACAAACTAATTATGTTTTACAGACGATTCTAAAAAAGGAACATTTTCTGCGTATTTTAATATGGAGTGTGGAACTGTCTACACAAGCTGGAGAAACTTGTACTCAAACATATCTTTTTCTTTTCGAAAACTTTTATTATTATTATTTTGAACTTTTTATTCGAAGCTTCTTTTATTTCGAACTTTTGTTATTCAAAAAGCTATCAGTAAATGCATTCTGCTAAGCTCTCGTTCTGCTTTTTCAGTGAATGAACGCTGAATTAGATACAAAGTAAGTTAGATACAAAGTAAGCGAACCATGTTGGTCATTCCTCGAAACAAGTACTCTATCTTACATGTTTTTTAATATTTAATTCTAATGAAACTATTGTGTCAGTTGGTTATATGAAGGTAACTAGCTACAATTAGTAATAACTATTTAAGAAAAGAGTGTTTTGTGCAAACAGTTGGGATTTTACAAAGTTTTTAATATACTTGGTAATTGTGGAGCGTTAGCAACATTATCAAAGAATGATAAATTGAAATGCGTTTCTATGTTCCTCATTGTTTTATTGGTATAAAGCTCTTTCGGCTGCGTAGCAGCCATCGTCAGTAACATACACTGAAAAATATATATGTACATAAAATGACAATAATAAAAATAGAAACATAATATGAAAGTATACAATAATTGAGTGAAACAGTATCGAAAGAAGTGTAATTTTGGTTGTTGTTGAAATAAAGAAGGGAAAGAACAATGAAAAATGAATAAAAGAAAACAAATACAGAGTGAGCAAACCGACAAAATTACGTACCTGATTACTGAGGAAAATATTTGGCAAGTGCGCAGTGTACGCCGAACGGAGGTCATTATATGGAAAGNGTGAGAGTGGGCCTATGAAAGGTATTGCATGTCTGGTTTGAATATTATTGTTTGGAGTAAGTGATGTGAGGTTCTTCGTGTGATATAATATAACTTTCTTAGTGATTATATTATCAATGAGAGAAGTATTGTAGCCATTGTTTGATGCTATAAGTTTTATAGTGTATTTCTTTTTTGATTTTATCTGGTGAGAGTGGAATGGTGCACAGACGATGGACTATGGAGTGGAAGGCAGCGTGTTTTTGCGAAGGAGAGTGTTGTGAAGAATTGTGAATGGTTGTGTCTGAAAATGTGTCTCTCTTGAATATGTCAAACTGGTGGCGGTTGTTTACTAAAGAAATAGAGAGGTCTAGGAAATTGAGTGTTCTATTGTCATTTTCAATTTCTGTTGTGAAGGTTATGTTAGGGTGAAGTGAATTGAGAGACTCACATCACTTACTCCAAACAATAATATTCAAACCAGACATACAATCCCTTTCATAGGCCCTCTTTCACTTAAAATCGCTAATTCATTAAAACATTTCAACATTCACACTACCTTCTTCTCTCCACAAACACTTAACACAACCTTATCATACACTAAGGATCCCACTCCCCATCTCCTCCGAAGTGGAGTGTATGCTCTCACATGCAGTGACTGCCCCTCCGTGTATGTGGGGCAGTCTGGAATAACCTTCAAACAAAGGGTACAAGAACACATAAATGCATGGAAAAAATAACACTTAAGTCTCACACTTCGCCAACCACCTAGTAGAAAACACACACACATTTTACATTGAAAAGGATTTTTATATTTTAGAAGTAGAAAATAGATTTTGGCCTCGGATCAAATTAGAAATTTTACATATCCATAGTATTCTAAAAAAAATTATTTCCCTATTAAATGAACAAATCCCTGAATTTCATTCCCCTCTCATGAAACTAGCCTTCAAATTCCTTCCCTCTCACCCCCAACTCTCCAGGACACTGCACCCCACTCCCAACAGTTAAAACCCTGTGAAATTCTTTCCGTCTTCTGCCCCCAGTTCCTGGAAAACACCGACAGCCCCCCTTTACCCCGGCCCCACTCACCACACAGCAACACCCTTCACTTTCCATATAATGACCTCCGTTCGGCGTACACTGCGCACTTGCCAAATATTTTCCTCAGTAATCAGGTACGTAATTTTGTCGGTTTGCTCACTCTGTATTTGTTTTCTTTTATTCATTTTTCATTGTTCTTTCCCTTCTTTATTTCAACAACAACCAAAATTACACTTCTTTCGATTCTGTTTCACTCAGTTATTGTATACTTTCATATTATGTTTCTATTTTTATCATTGTCATTTTATGTACATATATACTTTTCAGTGTATGTTACTGACGATGGCTGCTATGTAGCCAAAAAAGCTTTATACCAATGAGCAACATAGAAAAGCCTTTCAATTTATCATTCAAGGTTTTTAATATTATTTCACAGCCACGTTGTTTCTTACTGACAAGAGTAAAATATAAACTCTATTCGCTTCTACAATTATTTCTTTTTTCAATAAGAGTATGATCCTTTTTTCAATATGCATGTGATCCATGACCTGTTTCTTTTCATCTGAATGGTCTTCTAGGAATATTCTCCCATTCTTTAAAATGAATTCATCTTTTAACAAATTAAATTTATTCCATTTTTGGCGTGTCAGGCGTCGCCACTTTATCCATTTCACCCATTGATGCATTTACTCCAATATTGAAGCGCAAGTGAATATCAACTTGCTCTATTTCAATCTACTCGTTTAAAAACTATGACAAATTGAAAAATTTGCCCCAAAAATTGCTATTTCTTTGGCTGGCGTTACCAATTTTATGCGCATTGTTTTAAGCACCCGTGACATAGTGCCCTTACGAATAGAGGAAATTCGGACTACTGTCTGGTGAAAGACATTCTCACTAAAAGAAGTCCCATACAGGAGTCCGGTTGATCTACTCAGATTTCATAGTAAGTTTTTATCTAACTTTTATTCTGGTTGGATCAACACAATCACTAATGCTGACGTCACAATGTTTTATTGAATAAGAAAACCCGGTTGCTATGAATATACAAGATTATTGGTTGAACCAAAGAATGTTTCTTTTTCAACGAAAATTATGGTTAAAGAACCTTTGTTCTATGTATAGCACGAACATATCAGGTCAGTTATAATTTTTTGGTGAACCAATATAATACACTATTGGTAAATACATATTTTATAATTATATTACATCGCTGCACTAAAATTCTTATATATTATAATTTCATGACTGTGAATAATATATATGTATAAAGAAGACTTTAATGACATAGGGTCATAAAGTTGGTAAATAAAAAATAAATAGGATATATGAATTTTTGTTTTATTGTCACAAAATGTTTTATTGTCTTCATAACACAAAATTTACATAATAGAGATGATTAATTATCTTATGTTGAATGGAAATGGGAGGTGCGACCGAGATTCGTAATTGGGACCTTCACCTTAACGCGCCGAGTTCCTATCTCGGTCCCGCGTCCCATTTCCATTCAGCGTAACATAGTTAATGTTACCTGACGTTGAAATTCACCTCAAATTTAAGAGATTTCTATATATTACAGCAGGTTTATAATTTATATATTATGGTTGCATATATTGCACCAGATCATGTTTTATGTTTAATTACAGGTAATGGTGACACCATTTCCTTAAATGGGACACACCTAATAAAATTAATTCAATAGAATTAGCATGTAGCTCATATTTAAATCCATAACTCTCCAAACTGTCACGAACAAAGCAAGTTTCCCCACTTTCATGCAACGGTGAAACTGGTCATGTTCTGTTTCTAGGACTGTATTATTCTCGTGGATGGTCTAGCGGTTGAAGTATTGGTTTTACTGCTACATATCATATTAGTTTTATGTACATTCAGTGGTAAGAAATCTAGGTACGAAATATTATAAGTCTACGATACTTAGATATGAATCATCTGAACCTTCTAAGTTTCTTTTCGAGAGTCTCTATACTTGAAATTATGAAATTTTTTCTTAAAAGCTATCATATCATTCTTTTTATTACCGTTTTATTTTCCTCATTTCTACTTCATTGATGAACGAACACTGCCGTGCAAATCTCAAGTTTGGTTTCTATACATTGATTTGTTCGTGAATTGTCGGGGGGAACAAAATTCTTAACTTACATACGCATACACACACACGGTAGGGGCAATGGGACAGAGATCTCGAAAAGAAAATTTCGACTGATAGAATACTTTCTTTGTACATTCTGTATAATTGTAAAGTAAAAATAATTTGCACTTCTCCACTTTGTGTTTTTAACCATCAGTTCGCAATAATTGAGGAGCATTTTTATTAGGACATTTTGTTTCTGTTGCCTTTTGCTTCTGATTAGATGCTAACCTATCAATTGTATGATTTTCTAACAGCACTGTACACTGAAAATCTGACATATTTTACTATACATATTTCAGAGCAAGTTATAAATTTAATATTCATTAAATTTTGTTATTTACTTACTTATACCGATGTAATCGATTTTCCGATGCACAAATATGGAATGTTGCCAATGTGTATTAATCAAATTGTCTGATCACTCAGGAATGGGATGGACATTTGCAGAATTCATTTTATGACAAGTGCTTCGTTTGTTCAAATACGTAATCCAGAAATACAATTCAGGTGTAAAATATTAAAGCTGAAACGTATTGAGTATTTATTTAGGATTCTTTCTAAGTCTTATATTTATGTGACGCTAGGAAATGGGACTAAAATTAATATGTCCAGAAAGTGTGATACCCTTCACTAAACATCATAAAATTCAGTTTTGATCATTTGTATTATGACCAATTTTTAGGTAGGTAATCTTTCTTAATCTACGCTTATATCCTGGCCTGAGTTTTTCTCCGGTTTTTCCTCCGGGTAGTGGCGGATTTTTCATGGGTGGGAATGTCATTTAATAGTATTGTTATTATTCATCTCGAATTTTCATTGCACGTTATATCTACCATTCATTTTGGAATAATAAATTGATATCAGTACGTATTTTTTTTTAATTATAATTAAATCTGCTACTGCTCTTGGGAATTGATCGGAATTGATGGGATGGTCCCTTGCTTGTAACTTAGTTTATTATCTCCCACGTGGTCATACGTAGTTTGCAACTGCTATTTTACTATAAAGTTTATTTATTTATTTATTCATATACTTTAACAGTGAAAGTTTAGCGATATTAGTATCCGAAGTTTCTAAAATTACTTAACTTTAAGAAAATCATTTACTGTCCTACAGCTGCAGATTTCGATGTACTTGATTTTACGAACCATACATTTACTCTTAATATTGAAATTATGTCTCTTTTACTTAATTAGTGTCTAGTATCACTTAGGTTACAACTATTTCACATGCATGATTCGATCGTATTTTTTTTGCTCGACAACAGAATGAATATTTCATAAGCATTGATATAAGGTATGGTTGTCATCATGTTACTGTAAACATTACTTACCAACGCGAACAAGAGTCTAGAATCGGGAAAACTGTTCTCACTAGAACATGTGTAGATTAATGATCGGAATAACATAAACATAGTGGGGAATTTTCATATGTAAAACAACCGAAAGAACCATAAAACCCCACAAAAAAATAATTTACAACAAACAAAATAGAATGCGAATATGGCAAAATTTAGGCTAATTTTGAGGGTGAAAAGGGTGTAGCGGCCCACCTTCGTGTAAGGCGACAAAGATTTTTTTTTTTTTTTGAACGTAGCCTGTGAATAATACGAATTAGTGAAGTGAGGAAAATCAGTGCTTGACGTCACGAGTCTCGTCAAAAGTCATGTGATTGGTAGTGGGTGACTTGACATGTGGGGAAGTTGAGGGAAGGAGTGCAGTTAAAGTAGAGCAACTGACAGTTGCGATGTCTTTAGATCGATGGATTTCAGTGCCTGAGAGCAGGCAATTTACTACAATTTCTATTCAGTTTCCATCAGTTCGTTGACTGACAATGAGTTGAAGTTATGAGCGAATTTGCTATTCAAGGGATGTGTTATTTTTTTTAAAAAATTATTATATATGTCTTTTTCCTTGTTTCATTATACAATCTTTTGCTTATTTTATTATGATATTGTCTTAGTATGCACAATTGATCAGAAGTGATTGATAGATAAGATTTCAACATTCATGTCTCATCGTGAAGAGAACCCATCTTTGATAAAAATCTAATTCACGTGCACTATTTTGTACGTTTCATACACAAGAAGTTTTCCATTGCTCTGTACACAAAAGAGAACAAGAAAAAATATGGTGTGTCAATTAGGTGAAAATGGTGACGCGCCGGGAATCGAACTCTGGAATTGGTGTACAATTGTGGAAGGCAAAGGGGTGGTGTAATGATTAACACCCCTGCGATCAAAGTAGGAGTGTCGGGTTCGATTCCAGACTCGTCGCCATTTTCACCAGACTGAAAGTTACACACATCTTCTCCACGTGTACACGTGTTACACGGGATAAATATATGCAAGAAAAAAAATTGTCACATCTTCAGCCTTGTTGAGTACGGAGAACGTAGTAGAATTGTAATTCAAGAAAGGAAATCTTGATTGTTAAAGTTGAAGCGACTGAAATGGTGGTGTAGTATTAGCAGTGACAAAAGGTTCCTTGAAGCTGACAATGTAGTACCAGAAGACGAAGGGTGGTGTCGCAGAAAACACTCTGAGGTACAAGAAGAAAGAGATATGCGTAACACCACCACCGGCAGAGGAAACCGCTGCGGCAGGCACAAAGTTGCGAAATCACTCTGGGTTTAATTTAAGAAGGAAAACATTTCGCTCGTGTTTTCTCCCCTTTCGCTCGCGGTAGAAAATCTCTCCGGCGATTTACCCTCTGAGAACTAACTTCTTCCGCACTGGAGAAACGTGAATGGCGCCACGAGGTTTGTGGAGGACAAGTTAGAGTTTAATGATAATGTATGTTTCGAATTTCATCAGTGTATTTTGAAGTGCTGTGCAGCATAATTGTATATAAAATGGATTTAGATTTATACAGTGTGTGGGAAAGTGATCTCTCATGTTCTGTCGTTTTTAATATTTAAAAATTCGTACTTGCGTTTGATGGTGTAGATTAATGGCGGTGTACTGTAGATAAAATGATGCTTCTTTTGGCTCCTGAATATATACTGTAGATTAGACAAACATAAAATTTTGACTCGATGTAGATATATCTTGTATTATTCTTCGCCGAAAAGTATTCGATGTCAATGCATTGATAGTGAAATAATGAAAAGCAACGAAACGATAGAATTCGTGGTCTTTAGGAGGTCTGCTGCAAAATGTATGGGAAATTATATTAATGACGTAATAAGTAAAAAAACATAGTGTATGGAAATTGAATGTATTACCCATCTTCTGAAAATAAACTTCGTAAGATGACTCCGACAACAAACCGTTGGAGTGTCGGCGGATTATTTTGATAACCTTGGTTTCACAAAAATCCGTGCGCTAGGGCTTTTGTGTTGCTGCCAATTAGGACTGTGCTTTATCCACGTCTATCCATTCCTCTGGGGTGCGGCGTGTTGCGAGACCCTTGCGGCACACCCGTAAACAACGAAGCTTCGAACAAGACTGCGGGTGGAATGGGAGGTACAGTTCAAGGGTCGCTTGGCAGCGCCCCAAAGGACTTCGACTTGATTCCTCTCCCCTTGTTTCATTGGAAGGTATTCTTCCTTACTTTCCACTGGTACCTCTAAGGAATATATCTTCAATAGAGCTTCTTTTTAAATGTACCTTTTCAACTCCTTCATTTCTTCTTAAACCCTCTTTGATTAATCTCAAAGATTCCGTCATTATTTTCTTCGTTGTACTCTCGTACAATTATTTTCTTCGGTATTCAATGGCCTATTCACTTTATTTGTTCGTGCTCTTCCTGCGAGTTCTGGAGAGTTTAGAATTAATTGCTAAATCTCAGGATTTTTTTCTTAGATATTTTTGCTGGAATGTTTTATTGATTTGTATATCCATTGTAGAACTGCGCCACGTTGTGGAAATATTTTAAAAATCGGAATGATCGTTGATACACATTTCGATGATGCTATATATCATATCCTACATGTTGCAGTACAAATTACATTAAAATTGTGCAATGGTGGTTAAATATAACAAGGACAGGTGTGATGTAAAAAAGCTACAAGATTGTTGTGCAAATCTGTCTTGGTTCGAGTCCAAACACTGCAACTGATAAGATTGAATTAATGTGTTCGAGACTGCTTGTGAAAATTTATGAAATGTTGATAAAATAATATTTCCCTTTAAAATTCAATATGTTGAAAAATAATTGCTTACTTTAAAAATGTTAAAAAGTATTTTCTGTGTTCGAGACTGCTTGTGAGCTTGCATGCATTTTCAAAATGTTCGTTACACAGCGAATTGTTGGGTATGTAATCGTTTCTGAAAGTACTATTTTGGCAGAAGTGTTAAATAGCTTCAATTGTATTCACTAACACAAGAGCAAAATAAAATTTGATTCACGCAATCCAAAATGTATAAATTCATTTTATCTTCATTTGTATCTTATTTGCAATTCATATCTGCTTTATTTATTAAGTTTCCTCAAGTATAACATTATTAAAACAAAAGTTAAAAGTTTGAGAATTAAACATAGTTTTCAGTTATAGACATTTTCTCCCATACGCACTCATACTTTTCAGTTTCACAGAAGTACCTTCTCGTTTTTTTGTTTTTGTTACCTCCTTTGAGCGTTTGATCCCTTCCTCTTGCGCCTGGGCTCCCGTAGCCCATGGCCTCATTCTTCATCCGTCCCTTGAATTCACGAGCACCAGTGTCCCAGCCGATGACGTCGACCACTTGTATCCCTCTGTGTCCTTCACTAGAGGCTAGTGCAGCGCTGCAGTCCATATTTCCTCTCGTTGCGTTGTACGGAATCCTCTTGCATGGGTTACTTCGGTGTCCGAGAAACTACGAATAAAGTGCTGAGAATGAGATGTTTTGCTGCTTATGAACTCTTTAATTCGGAATAACCTTTATAACACGTACATCTTTAGATCATATGCAGTTTGTAGCTGCTTTGTTACGCAAAATTTATTATTTGATTTATACTAGGAATTTGTCTTATCGTTTTACCAATACTGATTTCTCTCATTTTTCGAGTATTCGGACTTATACTTGGAGCAATAATTAGTGTTGACGCACAAAGTGTCGAATTTATTCTCAGATCAATTTACGATTTATTGACTTTATGGTTAGAGCGGCTTTATTTCACTTTGTTAAATAAAGGTTAGTGAAGCAATTGTTCTTATTTTTAAATATTTAAGTATGAATGTGATTGTTGTTAAGTGTGAATATGGTATGGTTGTTGGATATGAATAGTTCAAAATGAACTCAAAAGTACATTTATGTTGTGTGAGAGATATAATCCGATGTCAACCACCCAGAGAATGAAACTATGGCCAGTGCTTGTACATTTGTAGTCGTCATCCTAAAATATAGATTCTCTCTAATCTAATATTGTTACCCATACAAATTAATTGTTAGATTTTGTAAATGTTTGACATGATATTGCAGTGTAGACTTAGATCTTTGAAAGGTTGGTTAGCATTTTTCGTTTGGGTTTGGGAAGTTTACCTGGAATTCTGCGACTGAGCGACGTGAGTCAACCGCGGAACCGTTGCTGTAACTTTTTGTAAATTGTTGCAAAACCTCTTATGATCAATATACAAAACCTTAAATTAGTTCTTAATATAAAATGAGTTTTTTAATATTTTAATTCCTTTTTTAGAAGAGGATGACCAATGTCACCTGTGCGATGTCTCGTGTTCCGTTCTTACATGTAATCGCTTCAAGGACAAAGGTCTGCTAAAATTTCTTTCGCTGTATTCTCGTTGCTTCACTGTATTCACCTTTTGCTATCCCATTCCTGCTGTGGTCATTTCTGGCAACATCCCTGTAGAATGTTTCCCCTTACAGCGACCTCGCATTCTCATAGATATCCGTCGCCCACATCCCCGCGCGTCTGCGCCCTGGTCGCCGCGCCGTCTCTCACCACGCTGCCAAGCACCGCTTCATCCGGAACCCAAGCCCGCAGATAAATCACAGCGTCCACCCTCTTTCTGCGAATCCTGGGAATTATTTCTTTCATGGGGGTGGGAAAGAGGGACAAAGGACCGGAGCTGTCCGACCAAAACGGCTCAGCGTTTCCCCTCGCGCAACCCGAATATCGAGGAATATAAAGGTTTTCATCTGTCTTGAAAAGGTACAGGTGTACGACGTGTTACACTCGGAATAAAACTGACTGGAAGGGTACATCTATTTATTTTCAGAGCGTTTAATTTTTTTTCAGAATTTGGTGTGATGTGTTTGTTACATGAATCATGCTAATATACGAATTTCCGATTTTCTACCGTGATGATAAGAGGAGCGGATTATGAGCGATGGCATTTGTCAAAAACGAAAAGAAATTAAATCTCAGATCTATAATGTATGGGATTATTTTTGCCATTGTAACATTACAAACTGTTTCAAGCACAGACTTTTTATTGGATACAGCCATAGTACTTACCTAATGTATGTTCGCAGTGTATTAACGTTGTTTTTGGGGGCTAGCGCTCTATGTTAGTCAAATCACTGAGAAGCATAATTGTTTCCTTTATTTTTATTGGGATTGTTATATGACATTGCATTATGATTTTTAAGGTTAGAGAAAATATGATTTTATTTCTATTTCTCAGTTAATGGTGTAATGGTATAGAATAAAGAATATTCAGGAACTCGCCTGACTCGTTTGAAATACACCCCCCAAAAATATGTACGAAAATGGCAGCCGAACATAAATTTTTCGTGATTTATGCGTTACTCCTCGGAAAAACTGAAATAATTTTTAGTAACGTCCCGTGGCAAATATATATATATATATATATATATATATATATATATATATATATATATATATATATATNAAATTAGAATAAAATTCCATCAATTTCGTGCTTTAAAATTTGGTCGTTTGAAAGTAAGTGTTTCGTCCAAAAGGCGCAATGTATAACACCAATTTTTATTGCAATTATTTCATTTAAATGACCGGTGAGGTATGCTTTTCAAGTTGAAATCACAATAAATACATGTTTTTCTGTTTATTTTTGCTGAATTCAGATGTTTTAGAGATTTAATTCTACCTACGCTAGTACTACCGTAATTAAAACGCAGTCTTACTAGACTTAAAAATAATCACAGTATAATCCATGTTTACAGGTCATATTTCATAGAAATTATCAGAAGAGTCGTACCTCTTTTTCTCAGACAACGTACGATCGTAAACGATAAACTATTGCATACTTAGAAACGCAGTTTATGCAGCTTTGTGTGGATTATGACGTAGCGAATACAAATTATCGCCGATGTCGGTTGTGAGCACTGCCAAGCCGATAATTATCGCCGTACATCAGAGTGAACTAAATTTTTATCTTAAATTTGGTATTTGATGTAAGAAACTTTCCTTCTAACGCATATTCAACCGTAAATTAAATTCATGTATATTCAAGCTTAACTAGTATAATTCGTGATACGTTGATTAAAAACTTTTATCATTCTGAAGCTTCCAAGGTTTCTATTAATTTTTTGAGGACAGTGGAAAGTACGAAATTTCATTAACTTTTCCATTGCCGGATTGTTTTCATTACTTCGTCTCGTGTATCAATATTGCGTATCTGAAGTTTTTTTCTGTGAACTTCCAGAGTATTGTTTCGACTTATTTTGAAGTCAATACATTATTTTCATAAGAAAGGACATTAAGCTGATTAAGATTTTGATTCACAAACTACAAATTTTGATCTATATTTTGCAATCTTTACAAAACTGCAACACGAGTTCAATCAACATACTAATTGATTCCTTTTTAATATTGTGAGAAATAATACAGATATTTTACTTAACCAACGTTTCGTCAAATGTATTGGGACTTCTGATCCACTTTGTTATTTTTTCTTTATCCTTTCATTCCTTCTTTCACCTCATTCTTCTCTCAAATGTGTGTACATATTTGGATGGAGATAGAAAAGGATGAATTAGATAGAAGGATCAAGTAGCGGAACCCCCAGGAGCACTCAGCGAATTCGGTAAAACTTTCGCAATGTGAAAAACAACATTCTATTTTTCTAATCTTATCTCAAAAACAAACAAAATCATCAAAAGATTAAAAGTGCAATTTGGTTTAATGATTTCTAACATTAGTTATTAATGACAGTTGAAAATCATTCGTGCCAATACTAGTCTGATTAACCAAATAATTCACAACAATTTTTTGTTTTTTAATAACTCGTGGAGTGTCGTTTAAAAATACAGAGGATTTTCACGAATATTCAACACACCTTCATGAATTAAGAAACGTGAACGCAATGGCAATTTAAGCACCTCTTATGTATTAATTTCTTTTACATTGATACGTGTATCTCTCAAAGCATCTCTGCCTTAAATATGTTTGCCATCGCCAAGTGATGCTCAGATCTCTCACCGCTGCTGAACTTTCAGTACTTTTCTAAGAAACGTGAGAATAGTTGCCGTTTCGAAGACTATCTCAATCTAAACGAGCCCAGTCATTAGATAGTGCATTTCAAAACAATCAAGTTACACAATAATGCGGAGACATATATGGAGACTAAATATACCGACTTAAAGTTACGCTAGTGACACAAGAAGCACGGCTCATTGGATGCATGGGAAGTATATTATATGAATACGGTACCAGCGAAAAGGTTATCTCATTTTAATCCCGGTAATACAGTCTGAAACATGACTCCATCACGATTGTGTTGCTTTTTCTTCGTATAGTTGGATTGTAACTATCGTGTAGTTGTTCGCGAGAAATTTACAACTAATGGCGTCTCTAGTGCTTAACCTGTGCGCTCTGGGCATCCATCCTTTAGATTTAAAAAATTGAAATATACACCAACATGGTTTACATCTTGCGTCTTGGCCATCGTCGCTTGCCTCCTCCCGCCCTTGTCCCTGCTGGAATTATTTACGCTGGAGTGCAGCCGCGGGCCGTTATCGCCGCCTCGGGAGTACCACTTTGCGCCCTGCTGCTTCCCTCCAACTCCCCGGACGCTGCGCGGCGCCGCGTCATGCCACCTCTGCATCCCCCACGTGTGCGCTCGGAATCAGTTAGAAGACGGTCGGATCCCCAGAGAGGAGGGAGTGATTCCACTTTACGCCACTCGCGCACTAGTGTCCGCTTTGATTGAGCAGCTCATAGCAAAGAGACTATGCAGAGACAAAGCGAGCGAATGAAACAATTGTTTCTTCGCTCGCTCTGTATTTACAGATTTTGTGTTCCAATAACAACGTTTGTCTTTGTGACAAATGAGCAATGTCGTACTCGAGCTACTGTCAAATTGTTCTCGTGTTAACAAGCAAAAGGGTTCGTGAATATTGGGGAGATTGTCTCCGTTTTTTAAATCGCGTTAATACAAATTGCGTTCTCGTGTTGCGTTCTGATTTTCCCAAACTACGAAAGTAATCAGCTACTAAAAATCTTAATAGCACATTAAAATTTTGTTTCAGAACGCTCCATTCCTTGCGTCACCTTTCGTCCAGCCTTTCCTCTCTTAAGCAGCAGCTACAGGACGTGTATATACTTAACATCTTACACATTTATATAGTTTCTGTCGTAGATCATTATTGATTATTCTCTTGTTCGTCTTCCACAATTTTGCGCACCGATGCGTAAACTTAATAACGTGTCTTTATGTTCATTTCAACTTAAAACATGCTTCACCGGCATTTAAATAAATAATTGCACTAATTATTGATGGTAGAGCGAATTAATCTTAACGGAAAAAATGTTATTAAAAAATATACGGATTTTCAAAATACGAGGTGGCTCACTTTGTAGGAAATCACGAAATGTCAGAAGTTACGTTAACTTTGTAGAAATTTTCATAAATTTTACGTCATATTTCTATGTGACCGGTCATTAAAAAAAAACATTTTCTGGAGCTCGACACATAAATCGCGAAACTAATACGTTGGACTGCCATTCATTTAAAGTCCTCGCAGTAAAGAAAAAGTAACGAAATGTAACCAATGATGCGAAACCCAGTGTTGTCATATGTCTTCTGAGGGGACTGGCGTAGCTCCCATTCCTGTCGGCAGGCCACGGCACCCACACAAAGGCTGCTCAAAATCGTTAAAAAGCTAAATCCAGACACTGTTCTTTCAGCCAAATGTTAGATCAAGTCTTTGTCCGTCACAGTCGGCATTTCAATAACTGTAGGTTCTACGAATTGGGTGATGTAGACGTTAACATCCAGGCATAAACTCACTAAGATTCTGCTGACTCGAGTAAAACGGCCACGTGTCTACAGCGGGAGGAAGAGTCGACATCTCGCAATGCTGGCATTGGCTTCTCGACAATCACATGGTTTTAAGACTCCTCCTTCATTCCCTTTCCTTCGTTGCGAGAACTCTACCTACATTAAACAGATCTTGCGAGATTTAAATAATTACATAACATTTATTGTCAAAAAATATTGATATTTATTATTTAAAATATTGTTAAAACTGTATTATGTTGTAGTTGCTAGATTCCAATTAAACAATTTCATGTTCTTTTTTATAATCACTATTGTTGTGTTATAAAACTATTAGTATTGCAGTATTTTACAGAACTTTTCTAAACAGTTATTTTACTAACTAGTATTATTTAAGACGAACTGTAGATATTTCGCAAACCGTTTTCCGTTAACTTACTACGTTTCCGATTATTATTACAAGAATCACACGAAGCCTACGTTTTATGAAAAATGTGTTTTTTATAAATCCTGAAGAAATGACTGAGCTCTCCCTTTGTTTTCAATTTTGTGAAGTTTCTTAGACGACGGGAGATTAAGAAAAGCAATATAAACATCACATCGCACTCTTTTCTATAGCACACTTGAAAATGAAATCATTGTTTCCACTAAAATTGATGAGGGAGGATATTTGATTTGTATAGTTTACTTTTCAAAAGTCTCGATGGAACTGATACTTTTATTCACAATTTAACTATCTATTTTATTTATTCGTAGTTTTCTCGCAGTAGTAAGTGTATTGTGTGAAAGGAATTGTCCAGGCGATGCAGAATGTGATGTTGAAATGAGTTACTCGTATTACAGTCTTCAGTGTTTTGACATATGTGGATTAATATATTATCAAAAGTTAGAAAAAATATTGTATTGTTAATATATATATATATATATATATATATATATATATATATATATATATATATATATATATATATATATATATATATATATATATNAATCCGTGTTGTAAAAGACAATCGAGATATTGCATCAATTACCTAGTTGGCGTTCTCATTAGCTTGAGTACCGCGCCGCTATTTACTTGCTGAAGCTTCAACGCATACTTCTCCCAATGCGGCTCGCTATACTTGCGCGAGTTACTGTTGTACACTCTGAATGTTGCGCGAGTTACATAGGTCACTCTGCAACCGTCCTGTGTTAGTTTAGGTCCAGCGAAGTTTGACCAGAGGTCATCTTAAAGGACGGACTGTTCAAACTACGAGGTAGGGGTTGTGCAATGTAATATGGAGAATGGTTGCTGCGAGAAAGGTTTATGGTAGTTCAGCAATATTTTACTGTGTAAAATTGTTTTATGATTGTTTACATTTGCATCGGAAATTTATATTTACGAGACTTATAATTGTTAGAAAGAACACACACACACATAAAATAACTTTTAAAAGTTTAAGAGATGTTTTAATAATTGTGGAATGATATTATCTTCATCATAAAGTTGCATTCGTATTACCTCTTTCGAAGAGTAATATTGTTTTACGGTATTTACGAGTTTTGTTTCAAGTAACGCTGCATTTATAGTCGCGTAGGTTTCTAAATTCATTTGATATAAAGAAATATCTATGTCAAATTCATGTCTTCTTCATTAACTCTCTTCAATGACGTCACGTAGGCAACCTGCTGCACACCTGCGTGTAGCGGATAGTTTTATGAGACATTCGATCTTCGACTCGTTCCGATGACAAGTACGCCACATAATTTGTTCTTGTGCTCCTGTGAATTTTGTCACTATTAATAAATTCTGTTATGCTATCTTGATAACATTTTTGCACATGGTTTCGAGGAAAACATAATTCGTGTAATCTAATCTTCTAATAAAATTTAATAAGATATTGACTGAAAATTATTTTGGTGAAGACTTTCTTATTGTTTCTAATCACGTTGACGTGTATTAGTTTTTAGTCAACGATAATATTTTCATTTAGTTAACAATTCCTATATATTTCCGAGAAAAAGTCACTATTATTATTAGTCTTTTTGTCCTCGATGTTTGTGTTTCTTAATTTTGCTGGTAATATTATGAGATCTGAATTATTTTCTTTCATGAATTTCATGAAATTTGTGGAATGAAACACTTTGCATACATTGCCTCACATCGCTGCACAAAGTACTTAAAACTGAAATCCCTCGAGCAGCACAGTTTAATTCTTTAATTTCTCAAATATTCCTTCATCTGTTAATAACATAACACAAAACGTTAAATCATTTCACATTGCCACATGGCCGCCGGGATTTAGGAGGCTTAGAGCACATTTTGATTTTAACTCTCTCCCCCTTTATCTCTTATTTCCACCCGTTCCCTTCTATAGTAATAAGTACGAAAATATTTCAATGCCAATTAATACATCCATTTTGTGGACCTGTCATTCTTAGTAGATAACGTTATAAATATTTTGTTAATTTAAGAATGAAAAATAGAGTGGTTATATGAAATACAGTTTTTATGTCTCACAAACAAAGCTAATTGTTTCCGGTGAATGTGATTTAAAAACTACCGCTAATGATTTATCAACAGTTGTTTATCGACAATAACTTTTCAACAATAATTTATCGTTGTGTCTTTACTCGACAACTACATGACAAATTAGTTATATTGATTGATGTAACGTCGTTATATTCGTTAATTTGACGGTGTTGTAAAGTAACACTTCAAAATTATTACACTTGTTAATTTATTTAGATTGTTACGTAAAATTCATGGAATAATTATTTTTGTGATATAATATTTTTTAACGTTTTTATGTAATTAATATGTAATATTCGTTTTATCAATTTCATATTTTATAATACTTGTGTTCGGATTCCAGCCGTTATTGTAATTGAGAATTTCTGGACTTTCCTTGTTTGCTGGAGGCAAGTATTCCGTTGATCCCCGGATGGTCACCTCAGAACATAGTCTTTTTATCATTGTAATTTATGTATATGTACATACAATCTTTACATGGTCAGACGGAAGAGCAGATCGAATGATTGGATTTTTTCGTTAAACTAAATAGGTATGTATGATATAACATTATGTATGATAATAAAAACGTTTACTTTTATTTAGCAAGAACATTTTATTGATCTGAATAATATGGCAGATAACACTTTCTCCTATCTTCTAGTTGAAAGCAAGCTTCACTCACTTTCATGCTTAGCATTAACAATGTAAACAGGGCACGAGAACATCTTTGAACAGTACGTGATAATATGCAATGGATCATTTCGTAACTCTCGTACGACGCTCTATGGATATTATTTATTACTCAAAAAGTTGTGTCAGAGCTATTATTTGTTAGGACTCAAGTAGTCATGTAACATCTTTTCAAATAAATGAATCAAGTAGCTTCCTTTCGTGATATAACATTTGAATGCTTTTATATTGGAAAGGAAAATGTGAAAGATAAAACGGTAGAAAATCATCAACTCATCGTACTTCTTGCTCTTAAGTACGATTCTTCATTTCTCTGATTTGTTCCGTCTTTATGCAGAAAAGGGACGCAAATTTTCTGGGGTATTGGTTTATTAATGTATACGATCATTATATAAATTAAATAACCTTAGATTTTTATTTTGTTTGTGATAATTCTTTTTTAAGAATAAAATGCAAAGTGAAACCAATCTCAGGATTGAATCCAAAATGAGCATTTGTTCGGAATGGCAAGGAAAAATTCTTGCTGACTGAACGATTCCAGACAAATAAACTCGAATCGACAGGCATAACTTTTAAGACAATGCAACGGTTTTATAGCTACTGAAATTCATTTTTCGTCTCTTAAGAAAATGTCCGTCACATAACTCCACTCGGGATTTAAATCAGGGCCTGCCCTGTCATTCTCTTGTTGAGGCATTTTCTTCCATCCATCTCCCTCTCAACGTCTAACCCTTCACCCTATCTCCCGTCATACCCGTTATATTAGCGGATTTAAATTTAAATTGCTCGAAAATATCTCCTCGTCAAATATTTACTCTCTGGAGCTCGCTCGCTTTAAAGCTTTCTCGTGCTGTGGCCGTTATTGGCCGTTATATCCTTATCCCTCCTCAACGTACGCCGCTTCGCCTGCACTCCGTCTTTTTTTCTCTCTCGCTGTGGTTTGGTCGTACGTCGATACAGGCCTGACAGCGACGCTCCGCTAATTGTAATTTTATCCCAAAAATATTCATTGAAATTCTGAAATACGGAAATGATATCAAGTTATCCTTGATGTATGGGTTTCAGTTTATTTTAAGAAGCATGGACTGATGTATCTAAATCTCATATAATTATAGATTAACATTATTTGTTTTTAAGAAGATAAATCTAGAGAAGATTTTTTTACTCTCAACAAAGTTAACATTTACAGTGTGCAATTCTTAATTTTTTTAATATCTTTTTGCGTATTCCAATTTATATGCTACGGTAGATATTTTAGATAAAATCATACTGATTTTAGTATGATCATCAGGATGATGACGTTTGAAAAGCGTGGTGAGGTATTAGGAGTAATAATATAAAGAGCGAATCACGTTCGCAAATCTCTACGTGTTAAGCAGAATTGATGACATTGACATTTGCCGCTTGAACTTTACCCTTACCACTACCCCACAAGTTTGGTCACAACATATCTCGCGCGTATTTGTTAAATATTTGTACATCTATCCATAACACTTTACTGAAACAAATCTTCTGTGTTTATGCAATCTTAAAATCATGTAGTATATAAACAATCTTAATATCTTTCTTAACTATTTGGTTAATGCATATGTATTTTAACCTTCATACCTTTCTTAACTATTTACTCAATGCATATGTATTTTAACCTTCATACCTTTCTTAACTATTTACTCAATGCATATGTATTTTAACCTTCATACCTTTCAACCTTCATCTAATATATCGGATTTTATTCCTTTTGGGTGAGAAGGATTAATCTTGTAATGGTCTTATGCTTCTGTCGCGTAATTTGATCTATTTTGGTCACATAACTGCAAAAAATAATTTAGAAAAATGTTGGAGTAAAATTATTCAGAAACACTGTAGTTGAAGTGAATTAATTAAGGTTTATTTGGCACAGAAAGCTCTGTATTGAAAGAGTTTCTTTCAACTTTAAAAGGCTTTAATCAAATGAGATGATTAAACTATTCGTATGAAGCTACTACATTAAATAACCTTTTTTAAAGTTCACAGTTTTCATCGATCAGGAAATACTTTTTATTGTATTTCGGTTTAAATAAACTGCTTTCGAGAACATGAGACATTGTGGGGTATCCTCCACCCCTATTAATTATCCCTCTCCTTTCCCACTAACCACGCAAGGGCCAAGTCGATAAACCCGTCTAACCGGCCCACATCTTTCCGTAGCTCTGCAACTATCACCACTCCCACCCCGCTCCATGTAGATGAGCTATTAATAGGAAGCTGTAATCCTGCGCTTTCTGTTCCAGTCATGATAATTCAATGATTATGCAGTGCTAAATGTTGTATTACAGAGCTGGGCGTTGAAGCAGAGTCGTTTGGGTTACAAATTTCGTTATGTATTGGGTCACTTGTAGTTGAAATTGTTTTATTATTACATTTTTGTTGACTGTTCTGAGAAATGTTGAAATTTCGTATCACTTTATTGAGTTATGAAAAATGGTATTCGCAATGGTCAGTACTTCCAATTTTAGGTTTGCTTTTAATTTATTACTTAGGTGTATTAATTAGCAAATATATTACTTAGTTGTATTAATTAGCAGTAAATGTGTAAATTTGAATTAATATTTTGCTTCAATAAACATTTACATTTTCGTTGTCCAAAATAATTCAATTATCAATTATTTCATTGGAATAAAATTTTTTGGAATAATAATATCACGTATTCATTGTCCAATTTATAGCGTAATCTCATGCGTAAATCATTGTACGAAGATCATGCGTGAAGTCAACATAACCTTCTAAGGCCATACCTTGCAGAGTTAGAACAAGGTCTGGTGTTTGTCGTCAGTCTCCAGCGACTGCTGCTCCGCGCCACGTCGCTTGCTGGACGCGTCAGGCGCCTGTGTTTACGGTCGTGTCGTTGCAGACGAGCCACTGGCGTCGTAACGCAGCGATGGAGGTAGTTTCATCCCGCTCCGAGCGCTATGCGACAAATGACTGCGCTACGAGCGTGTTGCGTGGGCGTAATTAAATGCATGTAACGGAGCGTCGGGAAATAAAAGCAAAGTGCGAGGGGTGGGGGACATACCCTCCTCATCCTCACACTCCCTCCTCATCCTCACACTCCCTCCTCATCCTCACACTCCCTCTTTTTCTTCGCGAAATATATCACTCACGACTTATTAATTTATTTTTATTTTTACTCCTGAATGCACCTTCTGTGGTGTGTTATTAGTGGACGTGACGTTTTACTCGTCAATTTCATCACTAAATAGTGTTTTGTGCAATTACCGTCACATGTTGTTAATTCATAAAGAAGTACTTGGTGACAGGTGTAGTCTCAGCCTCTGATGCATGTTTAGTTAGCTGGAAAATATTACTGAATTACATTGAAAATAGCAACATGCATCTAGGTTATAAATGAAACAAAAATTATAAAAAGATAACAATATTCACTTGAATTGGTATAACACTTTTGAATTGATACTCAGTAATATTATCCTTACAGCATTCTTTCTTTAAGACACTTTTTAGAGGTTGATAAATCAAAGACTGACTAGTCCGACTCACTATTTAGATGTATTAAATGTAGTATAAATGAAATATATTAAAATGTTTGCAATAATATTAATTTTCCGCCTTCCATCTCCGCTGTCTTCTTTGCGTGGGCCGTATCCTATGCGTTGACTTTTCATACGACATTCACGCTTTGCCATTCCTGGAATGCTGCTCTGTTGTCTCGACACCTCCGTTTTACGAGACGCGTTTACGGCATATCTAGCGTCCTGGACGAAGAAAGCGGCTTGAGTGGAGTTGTGGTTGTGGTGATTAGGGATCTAGACAGTGGAGTAGCTACTGAACACCGCTCAAGAAAGATGACGCTGTACTAACAATTTCATGTTGCGTTTGAATATACTAAATAGAAGAAATAAAAGGATTCTTTATCGAAGTGTTGTATTATTACTGAAGGTCCTAAAAATCCATACGACGCCACTCCCGCCTTAAATAATTGATATCTCCCACATTTTGAGGTTATATCTTACATTTCATGGGATTATCTCACAATACAAGAATCTAAGCTACGTGTCCCCTACGAGCAGCATATAAAACGTAAGAAAAGAGAATGAGCCAGTTAGATTTGATAGTTATATTAATGTGTTAATCTATAATGAGAACCATAGGTTGGCACGTTTTTGCTGGGCATAACATGAAACTTTTGGATTTTACCAAAGAAAATTTATGTATGCCGATTATGAAGGTGAAAGTCCGAACCCTTAACTTGGGCAAAATACTCAAGGATAATGTAAGGGAGTCGAGCTGTCAGCGACTGCTAATGTTCTCGAACAAAATTTTATTAAAGAAACCCCTTTCTACACACCATTCGAGTACCGCCAGTTTTCATTTGACCCCTCTTGCTCTCTTACTAAACGCAATCACCATTGACACTTTTTCACAATAGAACTTCTAAGAACCTTTCCATTGTTCTTCATTTAAATTGTTTTAAACTTAATTGCAACATTGTTTTCTTCGGCAATACTATGTGTACTTGCTATCGTTAATAGTAACATTGCACAAATTTCCAAGCACTTGTACATAGTTTGTCGTAGAGCCCAATTTCACTAAGACCGAGAATTTAACACCCAATAAGTTATGATACTATATAAAAAGTTGATTAATTTTGGACAAGTTGTTAAAGTGTTTTATTTCACGAGGCATAACTGAATTACATATTTAATCTTGCATATGGAATAGTCCATTTATGAGAAACCATACCCTTTTCCTGTTCTTTGGTACACCTTATCATCCTTTACATTACTTCGTACGTTAGATACACACAATAATTTCATAATACTTGCTGATTTTATCTTCAAATATTTTGTCCCATAACTTAGTTTACCTTTCTTCTAAAATCTAAGAACTTGACAACCCATTTATATTCTAAAATACAGGAAGAACGAAGAAAACGATAAGATGCAAATCTCGGTAAAACATTAGGACAAAATACAAATCGTTTATCTAATGTACTTACATAAACGTATTTGCGTAGTTAGGTTTTAAATTATACAATTATTCATTCAATTCAATATTTGTGATTTGATTGTAATTTTTACAATATACTTCAAAACTGCGAATTTCTCTCTCAACATATATTCAACCAAATCCCAAATATTTAGTTCAGTAAAGTATTATAATACGGTATTCGATCGAGAAAGAGAACGGTGACGAGGATATTTAACATAGGTAGGACCTTTTAAAAATTATGAAACGCAGTTGTGAAAGAGAAACGCTACAAATAATATTACAATTTAATAAAATCTTGCGGATTTGAAAACCGTGTCGTCATATCTCTTTTCTTGTCAGACGTTTCGCCCGCATCTGTGGCGAGTATCCTCGGTGCTTACGTAGTCGCAAAGCACGGGTCGACTTGCTAGGAACTGACCTCATTTCTTTCTTGTCAGACGTTTCGCCCGCGTCTGTGGCGACCATCCTCAGTGCTTACGTAGTCGCAAAGCACGGGTCGACTTGCTAGGAACTGACCTCATTTCTTTCTTGTCAGACGTTTCGCCCGCATCTGTGGCGACCATCCTCAGTGCTTACGTAGTCGCAAAGCACGGGTCGACTTGCTAGGAACTGACCTCATTTCTTTCTTGTCAGACGTTTCGCCCGCATCTGTGGCGACCATCCTCAGTGCTTACGTAGTAGCAAAGCACGGGTCGAGTTGCTACGAACTGACCTCATTTCTTTCTTGTCAGACGTTTCACCCACGTCTGTGGCGACCATCCTCAGTGCTTACGTAGTCGCAAAGCACGGGTCGAGTTGCTAGGAACTGAC
>NNCF01129026.1:127809-282487 GCA_002313205.1 Laupala kohalensis
TCATTTCTTTCTTGTCAGACGTTTAGCCCGCGTCTGTGGCGACCATCCTCAGTGCTTACGTAGTCGCAAAGCACGGGTCGAGTTGCTAGGAACTGACCTCATTTCTTTCTTGTCAGACGTTTCACCCACGTCTGTGGCGACCATCCTCAGTGCTTACGTAGTCGCAAAGCACGGGTCGAGTTGCTAGGAACTGACTTCATTTCTTTCTTGTCAGACGTTTAGCCCGCGTCTGTGGCGACCATCCTCAGTGCTTACGTAGTCGCAAAGCACGGGTCGACTTGCTAGGAACTGACCTCATTTCTTTCTTGTCAGACGTTTCGCCCGCATCTGTGGCGACCCGTGCTATGCGACTACGTAAGCACTGAGGATGGTTGCCACAGACGCGGGCGAAACGTCTGACAAGAAAGAAGAAATGACGACACGACTTTCAAACACGAAAGTCATTTTATTTAATGAGACTGGCCGTGAAAGCCTTCATGCTTTTATTAATCTTACAATTATTTCGAATTATATACTTTAACATTTTTCGTATCACACCTTCGATTTTAGTTAAAGCCTTTCTCTTCGATTTATAACTTTGTAGTAGTGCTAGGCAAGTTAAATTTCCTCATCTCCGTCCTCTTCCTCGATCCCGTGTCAATTGAGAGGCAAGGAAGGTTTTAGGTGCGTGGTGTGAGAAGCGCGTGGCAGTTATTAAATGTACGAGCCGCTGCCACAGTTTCCCGTCGTCAGTCGGGTGATTTGAGCCTCGTTCTCCTGCGCGCATTCGCTTTACTCGTTCAATACATTCGAGTGTTTGTGCAAAAGCGGAGCCCACAAATCTCGTGGACCGGCTGGCATTGGCACGCGTTACGAAGTCTGCCACGCGGCGGGCGTGTAGAACTAGCGCTGTGGGTGGTGGAGATTGAAATTTGGGTGGATTTAGGATTCTGCGAGAAATGGTTCGGAAATAAAAGCCGATCAGCTGCTTTAAACGCGCGGGGGAATTATGGTAGACTACGCTGCTTTCATCGGAAGGGTGTGCCTATTAAGCTGGTTTTGGCAACAAACCAGAGATTTCCAGCATCTGTTTTGTGATTTACCTCAGGAATTAGCAAATGAAACGAAATGTTTTTGTTTTGTTTTTTTGCAATGTAGCTTTTCATTTTTCTTGCTAATTCTATTATTGTAATGCTTTCTTTAGTATTTCGTAACAATGTCGATTTGAAACTATAACTTAGTAGACACTTTTTCAAAAATTTTTGTTGAGAGACCAATTAAATCTCAACATCTTCATTTAGTTTCTTTTGGCGTGCATGCATTTAGAAACTGGGTTTCTGGTCGTCTCTCAGAAGAATTCTTTTTGGCTTTTACGCTTTACACGCAGAATTACATTCATATGTCTGGAACATTTTACCTGTGTGCCTTGCATCTATATATGATACGCTTTTCATTGTTTCGGAAACATTATAAATAATATGTAGATCATTTTTTGTAAATAAAACACCGTTATTGCTCCTAAACTTAAATCAATATTGGATGTGTCAAAACATTTTTACTGTTCATAGATTAGCAAGTACCTATACAATTAACAAACAGAGAAACAAAATAATTACAAATAAAAGTAAAGGACATTGGAAGTTACCATTTTAATTTGGAAGTTACCTTGTGATTTAAAAAGTAAAAGGAATTCAAATATATGTAATTCCCATTGTTGCTATGAAAACAATTGCAAGTTTATGTCGCAATTAAAATAATTTGAACGCGTGAACGTGTCTATTTATAATGCAAGTGATTGAAAAGCGATGTAGTTCCACCCAAGTTTGTTCTCATACCGATTTTACGGACGCAAGTGTCAGCATTAAACAGAAATCACTTTTATATGGCAGTTTCTCTAAATACTGTAAATGTTGTTACTTCTTTTATTTTCGTTTTGTTTTTCCGATTTTTTCTTTGTTTGTTTTTTTAAGTTCTTCATTATATTTCCATGGTGTAAATTATTGGATTGTTGTATTGGGTCTAACTGCTATTTATAATTACTTTGTATGCAAAAATAAATACTTCCAGTATCCGTCCCATTTTTGTTATTCGTTTAAACATATTTTTAAAAACTTGCAAAATCAAACAAGCAAAGTATTTTGATTTGTTTTGCAAAGTATTAAACAAGCTATGTACATTTGCAACGTTCATAGAAACTCTGATATCTGAATTCAGATTTGAAAAATACGTTTAAAGGGAGAAAATATTTTCAAATTCAAAAAGGTGATTTCAAAAATTGTTTGGTTCTGTGTTACGCATTACTGGTAATTTAATTCCATAATTCGTTATAATATACATTTTCTTCCCTCGAATAGCTTAGTCCATTCTTTGATGAGAATTTAGTTTGAGATATCGGATTTCCCTTACTGTAGTATGATTCTATTTTATTAATTAAAGCAAAATAAGAGTTGCTTTACATTTGTCCCAAGAAATATCCTTTTAGTTACGTTACGTAAGAGTACTCCGAATTAATAACGAAAGAATTCCTAACAGCGTACAAGAGAGTACTCCATGATAAAGGAAGCAAAACATGTTTGAATTCCGTAAATGAAAAGAAAATTTCATCGGAAGTATAAATAAAAGATAAATTAGATGCAACGGTTAACACCTAGACAAGTGTATGATGTTATGATTTAACACTAGTGGTAAAAATCATTATTCTATGGTTACAATTATTCTATGATGACGAGTAAAATAAAAATGATGACGAGTGATTACCATTATACAAAAATTAATTTTAGGAGAAGCAATTTTAGAAAATTGGTAATTTATGTATCTTTCTGTTGACATTTTCAGAGTGTTAACTTTGATTCGAAAGAATTTTGTTGTATAGGTTTAATTATTTCCTCGAATTGTAACTAAACGATATTAGTTACTTTCAGGTATAAAGTTGTGTCTATTGAAAGTTAGCATCTCTTAAATGAATAATCAAAGATCTTTTATGGACGGACGGCAATTTGATTGTACTACGGACGTTAATCGTAGTAGAATTAGTATCACTTAATTTCGTCAAAGTATTGTATATCCTATTCGTCTTTTGAGCAGTGTCCTCCTATTCAAGTAAGAACAAATTTGAGAAGTTTATTGCA
Source organism: Laupala kohalensis (assembly GCA_002313205.1). Lineage (NCBI taxonomy): Eukaryota > Metazoa > Arthropoda > Insecta > Orthoptera > Trigonidiidae > Laupala > Laupala kohalensis. The sequence continues at coordinate 130,917 of NNCF01129026.1, forward strand.
GAAAATTTACTGAATTCTGTTGCAATCCCTGTCAATTGTCATCACCTCAACAAATGAGAATTAACGTCATTCTGAGAGTATATCTGTATCATGCACTAGGCATAATATCGTATTCTCTTGAAAGGAATATCCTTGATTTCGCACGAGAATAATCCATCTTGTCTTCAGTAATGAAAGCATCTTCATTAATTCTGGTTAACATTAAACGATGAATTACGTCGTATCGACGTGCAGAACCGATGTGATTAGTTAATGGTGTAAATCATTTTATCAGTGATAAATTAACCATTAATTAATTCCTTATGTTACAGGTATTAGTCACTAAATTCCTTAAAGTATATTAGGTGATTTTGAAGTGGTGAGAGAGTTTTCGTAGATGTAAGAGGAAAACATTGTGTCTCATTCTGAATTCAGAGAGAGAGAGAGAGACAATGTTGTTTCCCTCATTTATTTGAGTAAATTTCCTTAAAGTGTTTATACATTGATGATATTCTAACAAAATATTTAATTTATAACACTCTTCTAGCTATTTCTTGTGGTAGTTTAAACAAATAACACATATCACATTGAAAATTTTTTTAAATTAGAGCAATTCCCACTCACATGTAATTCTGTCATTTATAAAATTCGTTCAAATTGCATTCTACACCGAAGTAATTTGTAGTCACTAGAATTGATCACTACCCCAACGTTGCAATGTCGAAAAATACCTTTCTTTTTTATATTTTAATACTATATTACTTAGCAATATTTAAAAAATGTACCGAATCATTGGCGAAGTTTACTTGCATTGAAGTATTTTTGGTAGACATGTAATATTGCCTAACTTTTCCGTAATTTGTGGAAAGTGTTAGAGGGGTGATCTTAATTATGACCATCTGAAGCCGGACTCAAAAGAAACTCAAATGGTAACTGCAAAGAATAGCTATAAGATACATGATATATAGCTATATAGTGGTTACCATGAAATGTTCGTGATAAATTCTCGTTATTGTTTACAATATTTTTAACAATTACCAAAGTTATATTTACTGATTTTTTGTCCTCTCTAAAAGTCTCCAACGCTTTAATACGTCAAAAAATGAAGAGAATTCATAGAGAAATTTTTAATTTGGAAGATTGTGATTTATAATGAGAAATTGTATTCTCCTTGTAAAATAGACAAGCCAGAATGAAAGTAACCCAATAGGAGACTTCCAGGTGAACGGAAATGAGTCGGATCAACTGTTGAAAGTGAAGAAATTGATCCTTCTTACATTAAATTCACCACTAAGTAGTGTATGTCAACGCTTCGCATTTCTTATGATATGCATCGAAATCATATTATTTATGAAATTCAAAATATACGAGAGATGTGCATAGTATTCGGGAAGTACGGAAGACGTAAAAAATGCTTAACTTTTTCATATTGCCAAATGCTACATGAAGTAATGTAATTACTACAGTACGAGTGACGTTTTACATGGATAGAAGTATTTTATTGTCCATTACGTTTATTATCAATTATTATTCTTTACTTCCATTATCTTTTATTTTTATGAACATCTCTGTTAGTAGGACGAGTAAAAAGAGAGTATACAATTTTTATTTGCTCTGTGCTGGTTATAATCAAGATGTATCTCTTATTGTATCTGAGTTCCTTTGACACTCATTTGTAATGAGAAACTCTCTTGAGAGTAGTATTTTCTTTCTTTAATTTCATTCTTGGTGTTTTAAGAACTCTCGTTCCTCTTGTTTTGCAGACGAGACCAGTCGCCTTGCGTGGACGCGACAGCGGCATGTCGCCTGCACAGGAGAACCCACGACACCACTCAACCTCACTCTTCGGCATTGAAGTGTTGGTTCGCGTATTCGTCACTAGTGTCAGCTAAGGAGTCGCTTGTACGTGAATACGATGTTCGGACTGCGGCTGCGTTCGTGGATGGAGGCGCACATTGTGCGGCCACGCAAGAAACAACCGCCATCGACGCAACCCACGTCCCCACCGACGGCTCCCGAGCGTTCTCCCGCGGGGAAAGGAGCCGCCGGGGGTCGAGGAGGGTGCATGGCGAATGGACGCGCCAGTGGCGCCGGTCGGGTGGTCCTCGACGCCTCTCCCACCAGTCCCTTGGACGAGCGTGGCCTTCCTGATGGACACCATGTGAGTATGGAATGCGAAATGGATGGACTTATGCGACTCATGTGATTATAACACTTTTAAAAATATCTCATTTTCTCTGTGTAATGGTACAAGGAAAGTTTGTACGCATAAATGCAAGAATGAAATGTATGGTTTCTTGAGAACAATAATACAATTAAATTTTTAATTTAAAAAAAATACAAATAGGCTTTGAAATGAGAGTGTAGCTAGTATTCAGAAAGGATGTATGAAACTCATCTCTATCATTATTTAACAAACAAAATAGTACTTTAAAATTAGTATGATTAATATTCCATAAATTGACAGCGCAAAAAATTTGTATTGCTTAACTTTCTGAAGCATATGACCAGATGTATTCATTTCCGTAGAATACCTATTTATATGTCTCGCAAACGCAACTTTTTTCACTCGTCGAAAAATATAACAACTATATGTTATATTTTATATATTATAAAATATATGTGTAATAAATGTATAAACATTTCTTCATAATGGGATCAATATAATTATAAATGTTGTAGTTTTTAAGTGTGTTTGATGTGTTAAGAATTGGACTCGGTTTTTTTAAATATTATTGAACCAATTATGAAAAATATGCGAGCAAAAATGAAAGGATTAATTATAGATTAAAAATTATTCTTCAATAAAAATCGATATTTCCTTCAATGTAGTAGCACTCCTGTGATAATAAAAATATCACCTACTCATCAAACCACTGGTCTCAAGATTAGCTTCCTAGACAAGTACATCACAAAAATCAGAAAAATAAAAAGTGTCGCTGCAAAAAAATTCTTTTAAATTTTCCAGACGACAATTGGTTTTATTTCAAATATGATCTGAGTCAATACTGCAGGTGTAGGGACTTCTCTAAAATTGATTATTTGGTAGTGGTCTATTAATGGGATAACATCCATTCAATTTACCCTAATTTTTCCGAAGTTTAATGTTTGTGAATTTACATTGACTGGGCTTCTGTATTGAAGGGAATTGAGGAAACAAAAGTTTGCGCTTTACGAACTGCACACGCCTCAACTGTAAGTATGGGGTCCTCAGGACCTTACGAAAATGTGAATGCACCGGCAGCAACGTGGTTCAAGGGCTGCTGTCATTCATTGAGAATACCGACTAAGGAGACCCTGATGCATATTCTTGGCAACTACATGTCTCATCACTGGTGCATATCAAAAAGACTGGGATGTTTTTTGTTCATATTATGCTTCTGCGAGTTTTGTGCGAAATAAAATATTCAAGAGAGAAAGGGAGAGACATCGAGCGTTTTTTCCAGTTGTACGTTTTGTGTATGTTCAAAAACCGTGTAATGTCTAAAAGGAACGTATTTATTGTGAATGGGATATTCAATATACACTTAACTGATTCTGCAACTTTTAATATATTTTGTAGCTTTTCACATTATTTTGAATTATTTCAAAGAAATTGGTTTTAGGTTTCTTATATTCGTGTTTTAGTTTGTGGCATGATTTCCGAATAAAAATTATCTTACAAAACCACCAATTCAATTGCACGTTCTCCATCCCACGGGACTGCTACTTGTGCCTCTCCCAATGCCAAAGGGCACCCAAGTTACTTCAAAGGGTGTCGAAGCATCCTGCCTTAGGGTTTCGCATGCCTCTTGAGGGAAGAGTCGACAACGAGGACAGCGCCGACAGTAGTGAGCATGGAGTTGGGGAACGTGGTAGCTGCGAGTCTCGAATGCTCTCCAGTTAGTATCTGCCAGCTGTCTGCCAATATGTCCCCTTCTCTGCAATTAGGCTCCAGGACACGCCGGGGAATTGGAGCTGGATCTGAGATGTAGAGGACCGGAACTCACAGTAGGAAGAAGCACCCTGCTCTCTCTCTCTCTCTCTTCCTGGGATTCAGAGGGTGGTCTGGCTTCCTCGTTCACATGAAAGCGGAAAATGTGGAAGAGATTTTTAACGCCGGAATACGTGTAGTCATGAGAGAACTTTCATCTATGCGCCGCAATTGCAATGCACGGTGCAAAATATTCGCAATCGTTCGAGCTATTTCTTGTAGTTATCTGCATATATTATGACACAAAGTAAAAGTCACTTTTCCATTCATTGCGTTTTGAAATTATTTCAGTAGAATGATGCATTGCCTTTTTTGGTTTATCTCATAAGTAGATGAAAAAAATCGATCTAAGTGTCCTAGTAAATAATTACTATTCTGAAAAGAACAAATCAACTCCGCTACTTTTCGGAGGACTGCGTGATAGAGTAAAGGACTTTTGAGGATTCGATAAACTCTCTCTGCTGTGTCTAGACTCGTCAGTAACATACTTCTTTTAAAAAATTTCTCTACTTATTTTTCATCTCCTGGTATACATGTTTACCACAACGTTGGTGCTGAACGGTTTGTTTTAGCTTTAAAAAAATATAAGGAGAAGAGGGTCTAGCTTTATTTTGCGAAGGATTAATGAAGGTTTAGCGCTGGTGGTAATGATTTTTCTGCAACACAAGGTACATAAATCTCCTTTCCTGCCAGCTTTTCGTTGTTGTGGTTAAACGAGGAAGGAAGATAATTTGCTTTCTTTCACAGCTTTGCTCGTATTAATGGAAGGCGGGAGCATTATTATGCGTGAAATTGCGAACGAGATGGTGAGATATGAGGAAAAGCTGCATAAGCGCACTCATTCTTTATTAAGACACTGTTAATATATTATATTTTCCATAATATTTAGGAAATACTAGCGAAACGTGAGTACCGAGAAAGCTTACAGAAACCCTGAAAAGAAATATGTTTTCATTATTTTGAAATTTTGATTACGCAATTTCGGTAACTTGAGATAGTTGATTAAAAAAATTACTGCTCTTGTGTTAAATTTAATGGGACATATGAGTCGTGTGGTTTCAAATCCAGCTACATCACTTTTTGCCTCTATGAGTAAGTAACAGTTTCATAGCGTTCATTTTTTTCCCCCATGAAATACAAACTCTGTAATTCTTATATTCGGCTGTGCAGCTTTTTTCTTTTCAGATAGGTTACTTCGAGTAAATTTTAAGTTTGCCACTGCCCCTAGCACCTTGCTATAGTTTCGAAGCTATCCGCAATTCATATTTTTTCCCCAGTGAATATTCACGTGTAGTGCCGCCCACTATTCGTCTCACTTGTTTCAGCGAATCGACATTTGCTACTCAGTACAGATTCGTGGCTTAAAGCGAAGTATATTGTCTCATGCAAAACAATAACCCTCAGACACTAAGCAACCTAGTTAACAATAATCAAAATAGTGAAGCATCTATTATTAGTGATGAACAGTGAAGAATTTCTAGACGCGACGAAGGAAGTTCGTTAAAAATCAATCTACGAATAATACGTCATATGCAACTCATATGAGTTCGTGCAGAATAAAGAACAGTGCACTATGGTACACATGAATACTCCAATGAAAATTTATTAAGCGTGGGGCGCGTCCCCACAAACTCGTAATTATATTAAATGAACTTGATATTGAACACTAAGAAATTATATTATGAACCCCGTGTAGAAATGATGTTTGTTATTTTTCAATAAAATCATTAGTGTTATCGAGGTAATACTGGAAATATTTGAACTTGAGGGTTGGTAATTTTAGGAGGCATAGAAATAGCATCGTGAACCTTCAAAGGGATGTGCGTAGGGCGTGGCGAAGGCACTCCGGCACCCTACGAGACGCATATCAGCGGGGGAGCTCCTTCAAGATGCTCCTTCGCTGCTCTTTCTCCTGGGCTCCCGTGATCTTCACAAGGGATCTTAATCTCACAAAGCTTTGGAGTGGAAGGAGAGCAGTTGTAGCGGTGGCGGCGGCGTCTATTCAAAATCGACATTCTACTAATTTGAACTTGTCTTTTGCAAGGGAAATCTGCCAAAGGTTGTTCTATACCCGCGGAGTTGTGTAAGTAGTAGGTGTGTGACGACGACATTTTGCGCTAAAATTACGGTGTCTGATATGGGAAATGGAACCATCATGTGTAATTCACTCGAAATGTAATTTTAGGGTGAAATATAGAGTCTGGAATAGGTTAAGGGAGAAACTCCTATTTTAGCCGTCTTCATAGAATATGCTTAATCACCTCCTTAATTATCATTCCTTGATCGATTGTTCGTGACATCAGATCCCGAGGGAGATATTTCGTGAAGTAAATAATTCTTGACAACTATTATTGGTTCTAGCAAAGAGAAGGTGGTAACTATGGTAAGATGAAAAAGGCGAAGTATCGGGAAATGAACTCGGGTTTTCTTGCATTATTCGCGGTTCAGTATAATCCGAGAATATGTAACGGTGGTCGGCATGATAAGAGACGAGTGTAAGAGAATTGTAAATTGAAAAGGATATGTGTGTGTGGTTTATGTGCGTGTGTAAGAACGCTTCGTAATTGAAAAGGAGATACATGTGTAAGCCACTTGACCTACATCGTAGGTTAGGCGGTTCTGTGTCCCATGTACCAAATAGGTAAAAAAAGTAGTAGTAGTAGAAGAAGAAAAGAAGATATGAATGTTTGCAGGGGTATTGACCGTTAAACACTGCCCGATCGGCTTCCACAACTGCACACCATATCCATCCAGACCTGATACTTCAGAAGAACTGGGTCATATCATGCAGTGGATAAGTAAACCCAGACGTCACACACTGTGCACAGAGTACCGGTTTTACTCATGGAATTGATTTGTGATTGCTACGGTCTATTGAAAATGACGAGATTTTAATCTCACTGTGGTTATCACGTATCTCTCGATGCGTAGATACACAAAAGACATTTATGCGTTCGAGAACGTCTTTAAAAAGGAGAAAAAGCCCTTCACAACGAGATCTCACTTTTGTATAATGAGAAGAAAATTTAAGTCTCAGTGTAAACAAATAATATTTTGTTTATCATGATAAATTTTTTAAAAGGTTTGCTCCAACTCTTGGTTAAGATATTGGATGTATAAATGTATAATTAGTTAGTGTAGATGAATTACTTAAAGAGTATCATGTTGACAAACGCTGCACGACAGAAGTAATTAATACAGGGTTAGACTCAATTTCCACCTGTGATTTTTTTGGCAATATATTCTACAGCTAGTATCTAAAGTTAACTGAAATAATCCTAATGTTTTCATGGGAGTGGCCATGTTCTAAAAGAATCGCGTGTTATCGCAGGTGGCGCGGCGAGGTGGCTATGGTGCGAACGGTGCAATTGGCCGCGGGCGTTGTCCTGGCCCTCCGCCCACGGCGCATCCACCACCGCCTCCGGGTCCTGGCCCCGGTCCTCCTGCCGGGTACTCTGTCGGCGGCACCAACCTCTCTTCGCCAGAGTCTGCCTACTCAACTGGCTATTCCACTGATGGCACCTCGCCCGGAGCATCCTTCCCGCCGGAGTACTACATCAATATCAGGTAAGATGACTACATAGCGCTAAATGCTAAATGTAAATTGTTGAACTTCGTCATACTTTTTGAAGTGGACTTTGAAGAACCATCTCTTTTCGACCACAACCTGAAGTATGTATGTCTTTTTTGTAAGAAGTGGTTTTATTGTATTTTCTGGCAACGTTAATTACTATATTTATTGATTGTAAGGACAGGACAAGTATTTGTATTCCTATTTTTTGACGGGTGGGGGCGAGGCGAATAGTTTTATTGTATATTTTTTCTGTTCATTTAAAAATACAATATCATTTTCATCGTCGTCGTGACGATTAACAATCCTTCAACATAACTTGTCCGAATTTCTTTTCGTGGTGTGACTTTTTATGAGCTTGGGATTATTTTACATAATGATGAATATTTAATTTTTTTTAATTATTTTAGTGTCACATGGAAGGAATGCCAAAGAACGAACTTTCTCTTCTCAAATACATTATGTTCAGTTTCTTTTTTTCGACAACGTTTAATGTCTGTCTTGTATTGGAACGCCTCGTAATTGATTTCTGTCATTGTCATTTTTTTCGTTAATGATTAAATACTCTTTCTAATAATTTCTTAACATTAGTTTTGTTTCTTATTCTTTGCGAAAGAGGAAATAGGAATGCAATTCACCGCGTCGTGGTTGTGTCAAGGTAATTATGAGCATCACGCTTACCTTCAAGAGTAGTTTAATCACAGTAGTATGAGTAGATAAAGTTTCATCAATCACCTTTTTGTGTCTCCATATACACATTCATCAGATTCATATGACGTATTTCACAAACATCCTCGACGAAGTAAAGTAAAGATTTCTTGCATATAACATGCTTGTATTAATGAAACCGAAACCGTTGCTAAGTAAGTTCAGAAATTCAATGTGGAACCGTAAAAGAATTGGAATGTTTCATTCTGAGTCATATTTGTTTAAACACAAATCTCTCTACAAGCAATATGATTCTAGATAGTGTTTCACAAAACATCTCGACCAACTGTTTGTCTTGGATCACGCTCTAATTCAGCTGATTAGCGTCATGTAGAAGAAAGGCGATCCCTTGAGACGTATTTATTAACGGAAGAGAAGGAAGGGTCGTTAATTATTCGCTGTCTTTGATGTTTTGTGGGGTAGTTTATGGACTTATTTCATGCAAATTTTGTACGAGGGGTTGCTCCTGCTTCGTGAATATTTAAATTTATCTTATACATGTATGATTGGATCATTTTACTATTAATTATGTGAGCAGTGAAAACGAAATTAATCGCGTGAGGTAGGAGAAAACTGTTCAAACTTAACCTTAGAATCACTTTTCTTGAAAATAATGTTCGTAGTGATAAACGTCTATACTTGTTTAAATTATAGATCTGCGTATTTCTTGTATTTGGGTACGTACCCTATTCCTATTTCCACTAATCAAAGTTATCTTTCAAATATTCTGTAATTTTTCGAATGTAGCCTTTGCAGACATGTTGTAAGATTTGACGAGAAAACATAATTAGACACCATAGAATTCTCTTAAGTAAATCCTTCTTCACATATTTAGTGAAGTATGGACTATATGTCCTCCAGAAACTACAATATGCTATGAATATCATAGAAATGATAATAATGAATAACCTTTTTATACCTTTATAAAAATATAGTAGTAAATTGAACTTTAGAAAAAGATACTCTATATTTCTCTAGTCTTCTTTATTCTATTAAATAGTTTAATAAACCTGATTAAACTATAAATATCTTTTTACTGAATATGCCTGGTTGTTTTATTTGACGATTGTCCTTTAAATAATTTATTTCATGCCGGAAATCATTATTTCTTTGTGCATACTGAGAGCCATAGATCGAGTGGTATCCATTGAAAAATTGTATACGATAGGATGAATCTTTACTTCCTTTATTTAGTTAACATCTCCTATATCATCTCACAAATTCTCAGTCTTCTCATAATTGAGCCGTCAAATGGTTTAATCAATTTGCGATCACATATTCAAAAAGCAACATTGAAGATATGTCGCTAGTTTTTATGTGTGAGCAAACAAGAAATAAAGAAAACTACTGAAACTATGAATTACTATTTTAGTCGAACTTCGTTTTAGGATACTTCTCTGAGAGTAAAAAGAAACGGTTACCTACGCTATGGTTCTTTGGTAGCAATTTAAATTTCATGTAATCAGTACTGTGTACATAGGCATGTTTTCTCTGTGATGGAAATCCTTCTAGATTATTAGTTAAACATAACACAATAAAAATTTATTTTCAATTAAATTTTATTATTGTTTTAAATTATAGCAATACACACTTCAAGTATAAGACAAATAAAATCAAGTTACATTTAGTTTGATTGTTAAGTAGTATCAGAAACAATTAGGATAGAAAAAAGATCAATTTTTAGACAGCCTTTAGTAGTAATTCATCTGTTTTAAAGTTTAATCATTTATAGATTATATTGTTTCGATTCATTGCATTTGAATGTTTAGTGCCTAAATATATTTAAAAAATCATTTATAACCTTTTCTATTTTGATTCTCTTTTACTTTGTATGTTAATATTAAAAATTTGGTAAAGATGAGTTATTGTGTCAATATTCGGGAGTATTGCACTAAGTAGTCCTAGTCACTTTCCTAACTTCGTAAGCTTATACTTAACATTAATCCGATTCCTTAACTTCAACGCATGTTGCATAAAGCATATTTTAAAGCAAATCATTGTAAGCTGTATTTTTATCCTCTTTATGAGTCATGTTTGTTAGTTGTGTAATAATCAATGTTATGTCAAGAAAAATCAGGTTTTTATATCTTGCAATGGTTTAATTAATAATTATAACAAATTATAAATTATTATTTGTTGAGTATACATATAATTTCTAGATTAGAAATTCCTCGTGCAATCTTTGTTATACATTCTTACGCAGTCTGTTTCATCATGATGTTATGTGAGTAAATTCCTGATACAACTTGAAGTAGATGTTGCCTTAAAGAGTATGTAATTAAGGCTACCTAGACATGACTTAATTTGAAAATTCGTTTATACTAGTTGTACTATTTTTATAACTATATTATAACTAAAACTCTGTTTTCTTAATCTACCTGGGAACATAATATCTGAAATGGTATTTTCTGAATGCTTATCAGCTTATCATAGGTTTCTGAAATTCTTTTCAGCTAATGTTTTCTTTTATTCTTCTCAGAACCGGAACGCACTACTTCCACTCTGCGCCCGCCCCCGGCGCCGTCGCTGCCTCCGCCGCCGGCCGGGGCTCTCCTCGGGGGCGGGCGCGGGTTGCTCGCGGCCCTGGCGTTGCTCCAGAGCCCATCTATGCTCAGCCACGCATAATGCGTGCGGCCACCGAGGTATGTGATCTGGGTTTATCTCCGAAATTGAAGAGAACTTCTTCCTTTTCTGACAGCGTAGTCCTAGAGAAGTACAACGTTCTTCTATAAACGTTCAGGGACGTTAACCGAAATGGCAAATAAGAGAACAATTCTCGTTACTGTATTTTCATGGAATTAGCAGTATCGTCGGGATCGTTGGTTAAAGTAGTTGGTATAAAAGGCACATTCTTATCTTTACATATCTGTACATGAGCTTCATAAACACGAGAGTAAAATCGTATGCACAAAGCACATAATGTTCTCATTTATTGATCTGTTCATCGAATACTTTGAATGTAAATATTTTGTAGTGATTTAGAAATGTATTTGAGGAACTATATGCTATGCAGTGGGATTATTAATAACAAATCTTTGGGGGGCGGGGGGGGGAATGTAAAAGAGAAATGGAAGGATACACCACACGCTCAGTCTTCAGCACCTCTTATAATTACAGGAAAAAAACACGATTGGTTTTGGTGCTGCTCTCCATTTTCCATTTTTTTCATTATTCTTAAACCTTCTACTTAACAATTAAGTTTTAAATTTATTATTGGAGTGTCCTTCTCGTCAACCTTTAAATCGTTAATAGTAAAAGTATTCTATCGTATTCTCTGGCTCTGGAGAACTGTTGCATTGAAAGATTTTAAGTGTTCTACCAATCTGATGTCAAAAGGATCAAGTTTATTTCCCCATTTCCTTTATTCGATAAAATAAATTCTTTTCCATTCTCCCTGAGCAATCGTTTACTTCATTATCTCAAGTAATTATACCTTCTTTAGAATTGTAAATCCCGTTTATTTTGTCATTTCGATTTCTTCCGTGCATACAGACGTCTTTCCTCTAAATGCCGAGGAATTTTCTAAAAATTCTCATGATTCTTGCCTTCTTTGAATTTCCAGATGGACTTTTGTTTTATTTACTCAATATAAAATGTGATGAAAATTTTGTTTCAAATTACTTTTTTCCCTCGTTATTATTTTATTGTGTTCTGTGACTATTAGAATGGGGGTATTGAAATGCAAACAAAGAATTTACATTTGTATTCAGGACTATATTTCTTTCACCCATTTAATGAACTCTTGTGACCAGAAACATAACGTTTAGAATATTCACGCGTATTTTTTACAAAATTGTTTTATGGCCTGAATTGTGCTTTCAACGATTTTATTTGAATTTCTAATCTGGCCGAAATTCGAACGCTTTTAAGAGTATTATCTTGCGAACCGGAGCGTATATTTAGATATTTTAATATTGAAAGCAGCGGGAATAATAGAAAATGTGAATTTGTAAATATTAGATATTATAATAACAATTTCTATGTCTTTATTTATTTTTGTATCTTCGATTTCGGTTATGTATAAGGCCTTTATCTAATATATTTCGCGGGTTGTTTATTTTGTATTATCGTTCCATGTTATAATGTCTCATGTAGGAGAGAACTTTCTTCAGGTATTGAAAAACATGTGTTTTTAAGGTATTCTTCTCCAAAACATACCGGTGATAAAGTGACATGTATTGAACGAAAATAAACATTATACATGTTGTATTTCCAATCCACCAGGACCCCGCTGTATCGTTGGCAGTGACTGCAGCTAATCATCGCCGAACCGAATCGTGCGATGTGCGCGCAGTCTACGCAGTGTCTGCAGCAAGTTCCCCTCCCCCGCAAAGTAAGTGATTCACCACTTGCTTCCACATGTTTTGTTTTTTTTAAATTCGAAAATGAAGCCCCATTCTTTACTTTTACTTTCAACAGAAAAGCATTTGCGAGCACTTATCTCTGTTTTCATTAAACACAGCAATTGAGACCGACACTTCTTGTGTGTTATTAATCATTTTGCGCATGTTAATGCAAACTTTTGCGGTGTTCCTGAATAAATGAGTCTTCTCAACATATACGACTAATACTTATTGCATTGCTTATATAGCAAGGCTCCAACAACTACACTTGAAACGGTTGAGAAATCCATGCTTGGTATTCTTAACCCTTGACCTTTGTAGGTCTAGTCCCATCGTCCGCAGCAGCGTCTGCGGTGGCTGCAGGTGCAGCTGCAGCTGCAATGGCTGCGGCATCCCCTCGCCAACGCAACCGCATTCGCACCAACCCTTGGGTAGGAGGCAATAAAGGCAACGCTGGCTGTGGCGGATCAGCATCTACGGCGTCTGGTGGTAACGCATGTGAAGCCACGTCCGCCAGTCAGGAGTCATCGTCGTCGTATGGGTCGGGCAGTGACGTCACTCTACCACGCGCCTCCTCTCCACACCCTTCACCCTACACCGCAGCGGCGGGTGCTGTTCCGCCTGCTGTTCCACCGCGAGCCACGCACTCGCCTGCGTTGACGCCTCCCGCCATCGCGGTCGTTGCTGCGCAGGAGACACGCAGTCCGTGAGTATGCCTACTATTATGATTATCTACAGGTGGCCTAAAAAGTTGAATCAATGTTCTTACTCGCGGGATGCAAGCAAACAAGTGACCGTCTCCGAAATTATTGAAGTAATTCTATTGTTTGAACCATGATAATATTAACGTTTTAAAACTTGATGAAAGGTTATTTTGGTGTAAGTATAAATTTAGGGTACTCCCGAAGACAAGCGACTATTGATCTACATCCGCTCAAAATTGGTTTCAAATAAACTGAAGAAAACAAAATTATAATTCTTCAAAGTTAAGATATTATGGAATTTTTTCAATTTGGTTTTAGTTTTTAAGTAATCCAAGACTTTTCTGTCTGCTACAAAATTTGTTTGCGTAGCTAATAATTGCTGTTTTGAACTAAATGCTATCTTTTATGTATTACTCGAATGCAGCCTCCAATAAACTGGTTTGTGTTAGCCGCCTCCCTCCCACTCTCCATCTAAAATGCGGGCAAATCGTTGAAAAAACCTCTTGAGTTGGTCAACGTTGATTTTGTTCTCACGTTCTCAGCTGCGTGAAAATATCGTATTTTATTTTAACTGAATTATTGTTTATTATGGTAAAGTTAGCTTCATTATTGTTTATTGTCATTCCTACGGAATGTTTTGTACATAAAATGATGGGGATATGAGTATAAGAATATAATTCTTGTTCCTATTTTTATGTCGATAGAAAATTTACGTTACACATTCGTGAGGATTTTGTGAATTTTAGTTGGACTGATTGCTGCATAGGAAATTTTGTCGCGAGATATATCGTTCCGCTTGCAAATAATTTATTGAACTCAAGCATGATTACTAGAGAGATTCATCAAGCTCACCTCCAAACTATAGAATTAGGAAAGTGATAAAATGCTTATCTCGTTTTAAACACGCGCAACCCCTTGCATAAAACGAATCAATATTCATCCCATGCCTTACAACCTATCACTTCGCAATCACATTCATCTTCTTCCCATTGGACAGTTGAAGAGATCGGATTGGTCTCCCTACCCTATTTCACGCGGTTTTGACAATCAAAATCCGGGTTGCCTGGATATTGGCGTATGCTAACCCTCTTCTCGCGAGACAAATCGATTCCACATTCCGTTTTGCCACATTTCAGTGCACTTCACAGAATATTCGGATTACTGCAGACTCTTCAAAATCCTCTTGGAATTTTCTGGGTTGTGCGGCTCTCTTCCCCCTGTCAGAATGCTCGATTCAGATCCACATAATACCCCATGTAATGTGTGAATCAAATTTCACTAGAATGCATATATTTGTTTTGTTTTTCGTTTCAATTTTGAGTACTCCATCCTGTAGCTCCATGCTGGCCCGGGTTTTTCTCCGTTTTTCCTACGGGTAGAGGCGGATTTCTTATACAGGTTCTCTAGGCTTTGTCTAGGGGCGTGTTTATTGTAACAATAAATCGTGAATTTAGTGTTTTTTCAACTCTTATGATTTTTAAACACTATACTCAGAATAATCTATAGTTCGATAATAACTTGTACATGTAAATTTACAAACATATTTGCGTTAAATTACAAACATATTGACATTATATATGTATTATAACTCGCAGCTAACTTTTTATCTTATCTAGGAACTTTTGCTGAAATTTTTGAATCCGCCTCTGCCTTAGGGCCCTTGATCGGAATTGATGGGATGGTCCCTTGCTTGCTTCCGGATAGTAAATTAGTTTATTGTCCTCCGCGTGGTCATACGCAGTTTGTACTGTTTTTTGACAATAAATTTATTATTACTCGTTCACCGAGTACATTATGGTAAATTCTGGGACCATTGCAAAGTTCTTAAATGAATGACAAATATTTCATGACATAAAATGATTATTAATGTGTACTGTGACCCGAACTGACCTGCCTTACTCGTGCGCTCCTCCGAACTAGCTCAAATTGCGATCAGCAAGTCGATCGCTCACACTCCTAGCTCCTACCAACACTTCTACGAGTATTTGAATGTTATAAATGCTGTGATGTGAATCATTTACTATTATCCTTATACTCGTCATAAAAAGTTGAGCGCCATAAACCTGAATGATTATTTTTACACTTACAGGCTTAAAATAAATTAATGAAAGGGATCAACAGTCTTTTGGAACAACAAACAACAATTTATTACAAAAACACAAATACCATATTGGCAACACATTTTTCATATCATATTACTCGAAAGCATATGATTTTCTAACTATTCATAGTCTCTACTCGAAAGAAAATTCAATATACAACGAGTTGTTCTCGCAACTACTTTCCCAATAGAATCACATACTATCGTATTGAGAAGTTAATATCTCGCGTTCTCCTAACAGACTGAGCACCACAACTTCTCAACCCGCGTTCTTCTAGAAAAGTCTCTGTATCTCGTACTTGACTGACTGAGTGAGAGTGAGTGAGAGAGAGAGAATTTTTCCACTTGTTTCTCTCGTGAAGTAAGCTTTTTAAAGAGTGGGGGGTAGGGTTCACTTTACGTAGCCATACGCTCTGACCACCAGGGCGGAATAAATTTCCATTGGCTGGCGACGTCACTCGCGCGTATTTGAAGCCAAATATCTGAGATGTCTCAGTACATTTAATGTTATCAACTCATATTTCTATAAGGTCGAAATTTTATTTCTTATGAGGGCACAATTTCATCATTACCACTCTGTTATATTTAACTGAGAAAATAATTTAAGTACACAAAAATAATAAAACCAAAACGTTAATTATTTGCAAGTAAATAGAGAACATTTTATTCAATAATGAAACAATTCCACGAGAATGGTCGTTTGCAGGGAAAAACAAAGGAAAACTGAGATTCCAATTAGCGTTATAATTGAATTTGGAACCTCATATGGTTTATTTCTTTTATATAACGTTTGTGTCAACGAAATCGTGAATTTCAATTTCCATTTCGTCTCACGAATGTTTGCGGGTAAATGAGGAAGAGTTGGGAAGGCAATGGAACGCTAGAAACCACTTTGAAAATCTAATTCTATCGCGAAGCTCGTCACATCTACAGGAGGGTTGTTATCACCCCAACACTTCATTTTATTTCCTGTGGTGCAGCGGTGCTGCTATCCGAATACGCGATAAGAATCCTCTAGTGACCAATGGAGGGAGTCACTGGTTAATTTGATGGTTCATTGTAAAAATTGATGAGTTGTGTGTTTGTATGAAATTTATTTGCGATCTCAATATTTTCTTAACGAGTATGAATTATTGGTTTACTATTCACTATGTAACCTGGACACCTGAATGTGAATTTTTAATTGGGTCGAGTCACATCATTTTCTTCCGGGCAAGGGTTAAAAACCTCTGCAATTTAAATACTAGTTAGAATGATTACAAGAAAGCACGAAGATAATACTCATGTTATCATTAACTCAGAAATGAAACTGAACTTAAGACCACCTCTTAAGAATCTACTCTATTTCCCAATAATGGTGCGAACAAGTGCAAGGAGTGTAACAGTGTACTTAATGAAGTGCGCAGATGACACGATCTTTATCTGAGTAGGAAATTATCCTAATTCTCGCCAACCTTTCTTCGAAATGTGACTTTTAAAATATATGTTAAATATATTTAACAATGTAAACATTTCTCTGAAGAAGATCGATTATAGAATTTTAATTTGAACATTCATTATGCAAAGTATATTACTTAAAATCGTCGACGTCGAAGATTGCAAAGCAATAAAAATAAGCGCATAAAGAGAACAATTCTTTTCTAAATACGACCTTCATTAGTTTGTATTAAAGCGATTCATGGGGGTAAACAAAATCGTTATTTATTTTCTTTAAATCGAGTTAAACGTGGATAAATTTAAGTTGCTCAGCTTGGAAAAAAAGGTAAGAAAAGGAAAGAACTAGGCAACACCTATGGTTCTATACAAGGAGTACTATATATTCAATATACGTTTCTAAATTTCAATATCACATCTAAATTAACTTGTATTTAAAAATTCGTAATTTTTTCGAAAATTCTTAATATCTCTTTCTAATGTGTAGTATCTTTTAGATCGTATTTAAAAGATTTTTCTGTCATCGGAAATTAAATAATTCGTTTCTAATTTCCGTATATCTTCTGGTGTCGACAGTTAAATATTTTGTTTGACTGCTTATTTTATGATACTATTTTAGAATATAAAATGATTCTCGTCTTCATTTAAATAATATCTTCTGATGTCATTAACAAGTAAATTTAACAATTACAATATTTAGTAAATAATATAATTGATAATATTAGCATATTTAGGCATCGGTAATTAATAAAACACTTTTATTACAATTATGTATGAATGAAGTTTATTATTTTACTGTTTGATGATCATTGATATCCTTAATTTTCTGCATTTTAGAGCAAAGTCAAATAACTTTTTGTTCTTAATTTCCATCGTATTTCGCGAACGAATCGATATTTTACTGTGATATAGGTATTGCTCCTATCGCTATTCATCTTTTTTTTGCGGCCATCAAAATGCTTATCTCAGTCCTCAGCGCCTTCGCAGAATTTCCGTTCTCTTACCACCACCCCATTGGCACCGTCGCCTTCGTCGTACCCCCGATTACGGTCACCACCCTTAACTTTTCTATGACATTCAAACTGCAGCTCTCAGCCCGTCGTAGTACTTCCACTCACTCTACATGATTGCTTTTGACATCAGCACTGAACGATTTACGTAATACCTCATCCCACTAACTGTGATAGAGTGAATGATAAATTCTGTACTTTCTCCGCATCGTCAGTGCGAAAGGACGATGGTTCAACCCCGAGTTTTTATCTTCATGTATAAGAGATTATGAGAAAGGGTTTACGACCATTCGTGCCTCCACTTGTTTATTTGATGGATCAAATGCATAAATGCATAGTTTACAATTCAATCTTTATCTATTTTCTCTTTGCTCTTTGTATGTGGGATATTTGAAATTAGTATCGCAAGTAAAATAGTTTTCGTGTTTTGAATAAAGAAAGAATCCATTCTATTACACCTAAAAATTATCCACTTCATCTTCAATGCAACGGTATGATGCACTGTGAACATAACCAGCATCTTTTATTTTTAATGGGTGAGTCCCCTTATTTCATTCGGTATTATCATTCTCAGTCACTCTCGGGTGGATAGTTTTATAGCTTTTTCCGCAACCATAACCTTCCCAATTTTCGTGCGGTTTAGATTCTCACCTTTATTGTCGACTGTTATTTTACTTCCGTAACAATACCTTCATATGCTTCTCAACATTGCCCACCACAACGTGTATACTTTATCGTGAATTTTGTGTACTTCCTCGTAAACATCTCGGTTATCATCTCCATCGCCCCTAACTACCACCTTCATTACCCCTGCCATGAGCGCTCCTCCCGACACTGTCATTCTCATATCCTTCGCTGCACTTTCCCTTGCGAGAGCAATCAGGGCTTCGTCTGCGTCGTCGTCGTCTACAAAAGACTCAAAAGCACCGCAGAAGGCGCTCAGTCGTGCCAAACCACCCTTTCTGCTCGCTACCTTTCTTCATCCTGGGCCAGCTCACCCCCTAGAACCTTCCTGCTATTCACTATGGCATTGTCTCTCTTCCCCATTGACTTCTTTCAGTCGCTCCCAAGCGTCGTAGCCACATCATTCCTCACCTCACTTAGGTTGTCTTTCTATTTTCTCTACCCAATACTCATCTCTCCTAGGTAAAATTTTATACCATCATGTCTCTGCTGCTTTCGTTTATTTTTGTTTCAGTTGCTAATTGCTAATTTTTCATGCACTTTGCCTATAATATTTTCGAGTATAATCACAAATGAAACTTGCGAAGAGTTTACAATTATGATATTCTCTGTCTCTTGGGGCTTTAGGGCTCGACAAATTATGATATTAAAACAGTGTATTACAAAGAATAACGATCTCTTTGATTACGTTGTACAAACAACCGGGAAGGTTCTTTGTGTGAAATGTCTACGAATGCGTGCGAGAAACTTAGTTAGGACTTGGATTTAAGTGTGTAGTGCAGTTCTCTGATCGAAGCAGAGTTCCTAAACGTTCTCCCTATTGAACATTATCTTCGAATGATATTCTCTTTTCTTCTTCTCGGTGTCGCTACTTTCTCGCGACAGCGGCAACATTCTCACTGCGTCCCTCATTCTCGTCGCGCCGGTGAGGCGTCTGAAGGTTTTCCAAGCGCTCGATGGATCCGTGGAAACCAACATCAAGGTTGGTGAGAACGTAAGAGATTTCTTCAAGAAAGAGATGACACAAAAGAGTGGATGAGGTAGTGGTGCTCTAGCAGGGTCGTTCACGCTAGCGCTCTACGGAACCGCAGAGGTTTGCTCTGGCACGTAACCCAGAGCACTAGAGCGCTGGTTGCCGAAATACGGGTTGGACGTCACACAGTGGGACGAATCCCATGCGTTAGTTAACAAATTGGTGATGGGATTTAGTCTGTAACATTAGTTATTTGGATAGTATAAACTAAATGATATTTTCACATAATATTATTCTTAAAAAATAACATAAATTCTCCAATCATTAAAAAAACTGAAAATAATATAATTAAACAACTTAAGTTCACAAATAATTAAAAGAATATCTCATAACCGACATCTTATTGACCAATATCGGAGAAAATAAATTTGAGAATCACAGGAAGAGAATGAAACATATCCAGAAAGTTTATTAGAAAAATAAGTTGCTGCATGTTTTATCTTGTTTTTCTAAATTTTTTCGTTTTTTCTCTTTTCATATTTTGAATGTTTGATGCTTATTATTAAGTGCAACCTAGTCTCAGAGTAAAAGCGAACGCGATAGCGTTCTATACTATAGTGTGGAGAAACAAATATTCTCATTTAGAGTAAAAAGATAAAGAGGATTTGTTTTCGGAACAACACGCTTTTCCCGCCATATTGCCATCGATGACTTCGCAGCGATGCTCTATCCGTGCGTTCCAAATTTTTGCCCTGCCGCTCCTCGGAGCTACTTTCTTTCGATATATGGGAACGGCAGTGCGTTGGAGGAAGCCATGGCGACGAAAACACGCTGGCCGTGTCAATTGCGAAATCAAGATCCTGGGAGGAATGATATGAGTAGCCCTTCATGTTAAATTTCGTTGGAATTTAATGGACGATTGGGTCATTCATAGTGAATCCTATAGCACGGCGGATTAAGCGATCAATAATGTTACCGAGCTAGTATTATTTCTGAATCTCTGGTTGCCAAATCTTTATTTCCGTAATAATCTCGTTAACTTTACTTCGTGTGTGTCTATTTTTTTTTTATTTTCTCGAGAACGGCTCTAACGATTTTGATCAAATTAATAGAGAGTATTTTGGGCTGAAGAAGCAATCCAAAGTAGTCCCTTACGAGTAGGATCTTCTTAGTTCGGTTTTTTATATTAGGGAATATTTATACTACGTATTCCATGGAATCGACAACTTTCAATTGTTTACATTCTTAGTTCATAAATCAAGAGCTCTTGGAGCAAAATGAAAGATACATTTTGTATATTTACTATTTACTTTCTATTGTCTTCTTCTGGTGATACAAGGAGACAAATCGATAAAAACTAGAATTATCTTATTAAGATAAAACTTCAGATAAACTTAAAAATAATAGATTTTATTTCTATTTTGTATACTTGTTGATATCTTGACTGTTAACGAATGGTCAATGTTTCATGAACTTCGCGAGAATAGTTTGTAAGTTATTGCATGGTCTTACATGGAATTTGACGATTTATCGTATATGTTTGAGAAAAAACTGAATATACAAATACTAGAAGTCCTTCAAACTTGTTGAAATTAGTCATCGTTATGTCCAGAGAAGTAAAGCCGAATACATTTAGGTGATCAGAAATGAGATATTTCATAAAAAGTAAAATAATGTCAGTTCTCGAGATTACGGTAGTGTAACATGACAACGCCGTACGCCAGCTAAGCGGTATAACATTCTTAATAGAAAAGCGTTGACAAATATTTAATGGAAAATAAAATAATAATCCTAAAAATAAAATAATTAACAATTATTATTTTGACAGTAAATACTAAATGACAGTTTACGAGTTGATTTTGATGATATTTTTCAAATATTCAAAATCAGGAGAAACCTCAAAAACATTAATCTGTTAATGCGTTGTTTACGATGAAACGGACTCATTTATGAGTGAAAGTTCAACCAACTTTTAAAAGAATAAGTCAATGCGACCGTGAACTAAGGTGAAATATAATATATTTTTCGTCTATATTATAAATAAACCTATGTTTAAAGACTTGTGATACGTCTTAAGTGATCTCGTATATTTTATAATAGTATTACAATCACATTTTGGTTTCTTGCGGCATTGTTTATAATAAGTTACAATCCAGATATAGTAAAATAAAAAGTTAGAAAATTGGAATAAATGTTCATAATTTACACACTAATGTTAAACGTTTGATCATACCTCTCGAACTATTTTGAAACTAATTTTAGTAACTGAGTTCGTAATATAATTTTAATATTACACAATAGAGAAGTCCATGAAATTTGACCCAAAATTACCAAGTTCGTTTAATGCCTTAAACGAGATTTTCTGTGCAGTAAATAGTGTTTATCAAATGCGCCTTCCACCAACTTCGATTTACGTGAAAATCGCAATATACTCGGGGACCCTTCGATCACCAGCGCAGATCGCGATTTTGTTCAGTACTGCAAGAAATGCGGTGTCCATTTTGCTTGTTTGCTGTCACTTGATTTATAGGCTATGTTCAATGACACGAGGGAGGCTCGCTGCTACGTTCAGGTGCCCGTTGTTGGCGCTGGTGAAAAACAAGATTCGTTTTTCGCCCGTCATTTGTTTCCAAGTTGCCCACAATGCATTGCAAAACTACTACCAACATAGAGAATTCTTGAGAATCATTGGTTATCATAATTGACGATCAGTTTTGCTTGGTGATAAGGAAATCGCATTTATTCTACGTTTGGTGAAATTGGGCCAAGTCCAGTAACTTTTGACATGATCCAACGGCGATTTTTTTTTTAATTTATATAAATCTTACTTTATTAAATACAAATCTCAATATCATAATTTATTTTACCCCGTCTCAACAATGTCATTCCGAGTTACACGTGGTTATGCATCTCTTGTTGTATTTTCTCTACCATTCTTCTCTTACCGAGGTCGCACCAGTCACGTACTACGAGTTACACCACTTGTCTCATATAAGTAGTATATAGAAAGTATTGTAATCGTGAAAAAAATTCGAAAACGAGACTTTTTCGGAAATATCCGTTTTGGAGACCCCTGATTCCGAAAAAGTTGTTTTTGGCATTCCGTCCGTCTGTCCGTCTGTGCGCAGCGATTCTGAGTAAATGAATGAATCAATTTAATTCATATTTTGTACGATAGATTTTACTTGTTGTCGATACGCGTGCTCTGATTTTGTTTTTGCTTTAAAACAACGTGCAATTCACATGAAGGTCAAAGTACTCTTTTGAATGCTTCTCAAAAACGGCTCCAACGATTTTGCTTAAATTTTCTATACGTAATGTACAATTAGTGTGCATTACATCCGTATTAACAGTATTTCGCTTGATAGTTTGGTATAGCCGCAGTAAAATAATTTCTGTCTGCTACATTTACGCATGTGTTTATTATTTCAAGAACCTTGAATATTATTCAACATGGATGAAGCAGAGGTAGAGTAAATTAATATTCAGAATATTTATTTTACTTTCAAATATCTAATAAAAGACACTAACAAGTTGAATTATTGGCTCTGAGTCTGACGAAAATGTTAGTCATAGTTCATTGTACGTTTATGGCACGTAGTTTTAAATTTGCCAATGGTGTGAATCCAAAGAGTACATGTTTCTAGATATGTCATTTTGATATGTTACTTTGAAAAGAAGAACAGAGGAATCTTCTGTTTTTCGTGTTATCTTCCACCCACGCGACCTCTACACACTTGCAACCTCACATCCGTTGACGCCGCATCATTTTGCTGCGTAAGCTTATGTATCAAATGTGCCCACTGCTCCTTTTGCCGGTTTTTCTTGTTAATTGGTGCATGCTGTGTGTCATATTTATTGTTTGTGTATATTATTTGATGCGTGAGGATATATTATTTCTTATCGTTTGAAGAATTACCTTGGATACGTGTTTTTTAAGGTAATGTTTGACAAATCTTTTTGTTTATTTTTAATGATTTTTAATTCAATGTTTTATAGCAGTTTCAATCGTTAAAAATAGTATTATTGTTAAAAATATGTTGTGACACAGAATTCTTTGACGAGATAGAAAAGGAGCGTTACGGAATAACAGGAAGTAAATAAAACAAGCAGTATCACATATTGAACCGAAATAATTAATAGATACGATTAGAGTTTATTAATATAATTTTGAAATTTCAAATTACAAAAATTAACTCTTTAGTTCCTAATTAAATTATATAGGGATATTTATGGTCTGCTGGCTTTGTTCCCGCGTTAATAATATCATCTCTCTCTCTCTCTCTCTCTATATATATATATATATATATATATATATATATATATATATATATATATATATCTTTTGAAATAGAATATAAATCTTGCTTATCTCATCTCTCCCAAAAACAGAATATGTATATTAGAGGTTATTTTATATAAATGCTAGTAAAATATTTCTTTAATAAACTTAATGGGGTAAAATGAAGATGATCAAAATATAGAGTAACATGTGAAAATCATCCCTCTCCTAATAGAATGCTCTAATGCCGTTCTCTAGTGCAGACTGAGAAACGTGTATGAGAAAGTATCTGCAATGCTTTTACACCACTAGTTATGTTACGTAACACTCCGATCTCCCGCACATACTGATCGAATAACTCATAAACCTGTTTATGCTTCAATGATTTGGATATTTCTCTTAAATTGATTATTTGGATCTTCCGCTGTTCACCCAAAAACCTCCCTTTTTCCATCCATACAGTGCACAATCCCATAGTATGTGGTCTTCTGTCTCATCTCCTTGTCCACAAATACACATCACATTCTCTTCTTTTCCGATTCTATGTAAATACATGTTGAATTTGTCATGTCCAGTAATGAGTTCCATCAGATATGGGCTTGGCATAAACCATTTTCTATTCTTGTCTCGGTATCTTACATCACTTATATATTCGTAAATCCTTCCTTTTCTACTTTTGTCCCATCGCGTCTGCCAGCCCACTAACAACTCCTTCGTTAATTCTTGTCTTACATTCGTCCCTCCTAACACCTTTTCCGTTTACATATATTTTCCCCTTATTTTTTGACAATCTCCTGTACTTCATCCTCTGTATATGCAAATCTATTGGCCATTAACCTGTCAAGACTTCTCCTGCATCTGTGGACAGTGCGCTATAGCGACCACTCATTTTCAATAAGCACAATCTCTGCACACTTCTTATTTTACTTTCAAAATGCATGTATGCAACTGTGTCCCCAAACTGTACATCCATAACAAATAATTGGTCGCAATCCTCCTCTGTATAACGTTATCAGTTCTATTTGTGTAATGTTAAACTTACTGATACCTGTCCTTAACATACCATAATACATTTTTTGCACTTTTTCTGTGACATTTGAAATGTTTCCAAAGATGAAGTTTCTCATCTATGACTATTCCCAAGTATTTAATATTTCGTTCAATCTTCAATTTTTCTCCGTGGTTTCACGATTTCTTTTGACAAACCAAACCACATACCTCTGGATGTTTCTACTGAAATTTTGATTTTGATTTTTTCGCAGTAACGGGAACACATTGTTAACGCTCTATGACTTTTTCTTTCTATTGCATTTCGACTTTCTCGTAGTACCATAATCACCAAATCATCTGCGTAGGCACTACATGATGTACCGTCACCATGTAAATAATTCAGTAGATTGTCAAATAACTCATTCCATAATATAGGTCCACAGCTTGAACCCTGGGGACACTCTCTTTCAATCTGCCGTATGATTTTTTCTTTTCCAATTTCAATGTTTACATGGTGGTCCTCTAAATAAGTACTAAAGTTATTACATGAATATGCAGGAACAGCCTTACTTTTTAATGTTTCCATAATCACTTACCAGTTTGCACTGTCAAACGCCCTTTGAAAATCAATGAAAATACAAAAACAGTATATCGTCCCCCTTTCTGTTACGTAATTTAATAGGTCCATTACCGCATCTTCAGCACTCCTCCCTTTTCTAAATCCATATTGTTTATCATTAAGTTTTTTGTTTTTATTCCAAGTACTGTTCTAATCTTCTTGTCGTTATTTTATCTAACAGCTTCTCATACGAAGGTAGGAGCATGATGGGTCGATACGACTGTAGTTTTATTGGATCCCTATTAACTCCTTTTAAGAAGAACTTGACATTTCCAATTTTGCAGACTCGCTGATAATATCCTGTCCTAATACACATGTTATAAATTGCTTTCAATTTTCCATTCAATACTCCAAAACTCCTCTGGACCATCTCATGTGTTATGGATTCACATCCAGGACTCTACATAATATTTACTTCTACATAATTTATTTACCAAAATCTGTAGTTCAGCATCATCGATCTCCTTAATGTCTTGCTTGTTCACATTTTCCTTTTTCCACGCCACACTATGTTCTTCACCTTCTGTCAGTTTATTTAGCAGTGCCTCTCCCGTGTCTACCGAGCTTTGAGTCATTTTAGCAACATTTTTTTTCTCCACCAACACACTGTGCCATATCGGCTTTCTTTTGACTTTATCAGCACACTTTACATACGGCAAACCCCAATAGCTCTATGTAAAAATATCTCCCAACCCTGCTTCTTTCTCCTCAATACTTCAGTGTTAAATTTTGACCGCGCAGTAACATAACATCTCTTATAAGCTTGTTTGTCCGGGACAAACAAGCTTATATTGACTCCGGCCGCGGAAGCCTACGTTTATATAACATCTCTTGTTACTTCCGTAAGTTTGGAAACGGTAAAATTAACTGTGATTACAATGCTGTAACGAAATAGCTAGATAGGTGCGTATCGAACTTAAACCCGCTATTATGTTAATAAACATTTAGTTGGACGTATAAGAAACTCGCTGAGCAATCTCAGTATTCATGGATTGAATCCTCTTGCAGAAATTTAATTTTTTTTGTTCATAATTGTCAACACATCCTCTTTGGGACATCAAGAGGTGCGTCATCCTCTTTGAAACATTGGTACTATTTTATCATTATTATTATTAATTTATTTATTACATTAATTGGAAGAAACTCTGGACTTTTCTCTTTCCTGACCTCCCTTGGTCACCTCTTGTTCTCGTCGATCCCGACGCCATTGGGGCTAGGGTATCCTTCATTTTCCTTTTTTCCCAGGGGACTTACATCTAGTAAGTACGTGTTTGGCAAACACGCGGCCCCGAGCTGAGTCTGGCATTGCTTCCACTTACTTGTGGGAGGCTCCTTCCTTTCTCTTTCCTGACCTTCCTTGGTCACCTCTTGTTCTTTTCGATCCCAACGCTATTAGGGCTAGGGTATCTTTCATTTTCCTTTTTCTTCTTTTTTAAAAATGTTTTAAGTAAAGTCTTGAGATATGTTGGGATTTGAGTTTTGAGTTGTAATTCAGGAGGGTTTTTAGTGGATATGGCTGAGTCATTCGGCGAGTCCCAAACGCGGGGAGTCATGTTGGCTCTCTCTAGTGCGTAACTGCATTTTCCCCACCTGTACAAGTTTTAAGGGCTCTAATGACCTCGATGTTGACGAGCCCTAAAGCCCAACAAAAAAAATATTACATTAATTTATTTCGTGTCTGCGTCTTCCAACATTCCACGACAATTTCCTTGTTAGTCAATTTTCCTTTCTTCTCATTTTTTATCTTCTCTAGTCTTCTTCGCTGTCCCTCGTTCGTCATTTCCGTGTTGTCTTTTGTCATTACCACTGGACTATGCTACATGTGATCTAGACCCATGTGATCCCATACCGATCTACAGGGATATGGGTGGTATTCAACCGTCTAGCATTTCATAGCATCCTTTATTTCTTCAATGCGTGTTATATACCTTTTAAATTTATATTTAATCTCTGTATCGATCATTACCTTCCCTAATTCTCTCACTATGCCTTCGGTCCTCATCTGACGTATATTTACTATTTTAACGCAATTCATGTTTCTATTTTAAATAGCATCTCTGCCATTCAGGAATTGGCTCGGCCATCCAGATATTTAAGTTGTTTATGATTGAAAATGTTTACGAAGCTTTAAGTGTTAGAAATGCTATTGACTTTTTCCGAAGGATTTCTTATCTCCTGATATTAATTTTTGAGTGCAACGAGAAGTAAAATTGTGATAAACTAGAAACCGGTGGTGTAAAATAATGTTTGAGACTATTGAATGGTATGAGAATGCTGATGAGCTCCATCTGAGAAATTCTGTTATTACGTAGACTGAAGTGAAATGAAGGGTGAAGATAGCTCCAAGTGAAGATGACTCGAGAGCAGTGTCGCCTTGCAAGAGATGGGAAATGAGATTAAAGAGTCCCAAAAGGAATGAGGATCTCATTCGCGTTAGAAAAATTCACTCTCCCGCTCTTAAACATTGAGCAAACTAGCACTACTAGCACAAAAGAAGATAAAAAAGCTCTCAAAGCATAGGTTTGATGGCGTCGATAAAATCAAGGGTTTAACAATTACCGAATTGATCGAATGCGTGTACAGAATAGCTCTCGGTCTCTACTTCGATGAATGTTATTCTGTCAAAATTTTCTTCTTAACCACTGTGACATACCAGAAATTTACACTTGTAATATTTTATCGGAATCTAGGATTTTTTATTGGAGTATGTATTGTAAAAATAAAGTGAGATATATTATAAATAATTTTAGTACATTATTTATGAATGCTGAATGTGCTTAGTCGAAAGATTATGGCAAAAATTTCATTAAAAAATCAATGATTCTTTCGATTACTGAGAAAACGAGGTCTAATGTTATGGTTTGTATTTTTTGCCTATAATACTATTTACATAAATATGGGAATGTATGGATCTGAAAGCGAACTTTTACGTGTGGTTTCAAAAATTGAGCGAGAAAAGTAAAAACATTGACTACGAACATCTTGTTTCTTCTCGTGGTGATACACGTAATCCAATATAACGACGAGAATAATATTGCGTGTAAGGAACAATTCGTATTCGACAAATTTTTTCCTAACTTATGATACCTCAGTGAAATAAAAGCGGTGATCCTTTCATGGAGAGTAGAAAACCGTGACGCAGAGTAAATTTCTGATAGATTTGTTGCTTCTCAAAATTATTTTCGGTTCAGTATTTACGTACCCACCCTCGGTAATGCGTTCCCTCGATATTTATCGAAGGTTTTATATCTACCCTCGATAATTATCCACTCTCAGATCGTTACAAATATACTATGTACGTGTACGAAATTGTGAAAAAATGGGTGTGATCACCACCTTCAAATGTATTATGCTCAGAGATATCAAGCGAAACATTCTCCGTATGTAAGAAGAGAAAATTAAAAAAAACTACCCTTTCTCTCATTCGCACCGCTGGGCACAGGTGCGGAACATCTGCTTTAAAACCCCACTCAGTACTTCACTCCGCCAGTGAACGTATTCATGCTACGTTCAAGGGCGTTCTTGTGGAAACCTCGGAATGATTGCGTCTGCTTAGTTTTCGCTTTAGAACTAGGGAAAAGCTGTATGATTGAGCGTTCCGTCGGGCGCGGCAATTAAGTTGATCTGCGTCGAAAATTTTCTCTTTGAATACAATATGACGTCTGGTTTGAAGAGAAACAAGTGGAGCGGAAGGTTTTTTTCGCACTTTTCCCTCTTACAAGCTGATATTTCGCTGCACTGTGACTACCAGCTTGTTATCTGAACAATAAGGTTGGGTTAACGAGCAACGTTTATAATATATAAACCAAACGAAAGAAAAATCAATCGCGTGCCGTATACTTTGAGACAAATTATGAAGAGATTTATTATCATATTTCGATTGTAATGAAAAACGGTAATGACACATGAGTGTCGTTGTAATCTTGTTAAGTAAGTATTCACAGATACGTGAAAAATTTCAATTATAATAGTGTTGATCTTAGACACTCTTTTATTTGTGAGTCATCAATAGACGAATCTTCAGAAAATGATGTTGAAAAAAAATGTTCGAAAATCTCCCTTCTCAAAATTCTTCGTCTATTGCCTTTTATCTTTACAACCGACGATTCTCCGGCACCTTTTCATTTCGTTATATTTTTCTTAATGATGAAAGGATGAAGGGCAGCAGCGATGGCGGCGTGGTCGGAGGCCGGCTTTTGCTTCCAGCGAACTGTCTCTCGCAGCTGCCACGCTTTCGACTTCGACAGAATTGGCGACGCCGCTCGCTGAAAAGCAAGTTTCTCACCTCGAATGCAATCAATGTGGGATAGAAATATAGTCGTACATGGACTAAGAAAATTATGTATTTCAATGATTTGTATGCTATCATATTTTCAATTGATTCCTCTGGTAGAAAATGGTTTTCATCTATATGGTTTCTGTTGTTTTATTATTTTTATTTATTATACTCGTATAACCCTGAGATACTTTAAGATGCATTCTTATTATTATTGAATTTAAAATGAGATGGGAAATAGTCGCCTTTGACCTCTGTATATTATCAAATCCACGTTTTACTGTATTTTTTAATGCACCGGATGATTCAGTAAGAAAGTCCACCTTAGAAATAAGGATATATATATATATATATATATATATATATATATATATATATATATATATATATATATATNTATTAGAAAAAGATATCAAGGTGTAGATTTTGCTAATATATGTTGTGACTAGTACAAATCCATCGGTTAACCATTATCATTAAATTGCGAGATATCGTATTCTAGTTTGTTTTGGAAAAGGTTTCCTAAAAATGGTTCTGTTTTTTTCAGCATATTGAAACTATTAAACATAAAGACAAAAATCTTCACAATCTTATTGTGAATTCTTGTATGTATCTGTTTTAAACTGAGCCAGAACTCAGTGTACGTTAATGGCGTCATATCGCAGACTGGATGAAAAGTGGATGTTGAAATGAGCGTATTCGCTTTCGTAATGAGCGGCATGCGCTCAATATGTGAAGGACGCGAGGACTTCAGGGACACCGCGCGCGCCGCTTCCCATTGCTCCCCTTATATGCAGCGAAGCCCGCACCGCATCATATTTCGCGCTTGTTCATGTATCAAACGGCTTCCGTAGCGGACGTGCGCTGATGGGATTTCGGTTGCATCGATCCGCTCGAGAGCAAATTTAATTTTCCCCACTTTGTGGTCCACCTGGCTCGTCACCCTTGTCATCACGTCTGCTATTGTCACCGGCGGTGTTTGCCACCAACCACCGCACCACGTAGCTGACCTACGGCTTCATTCTCGATTTCATGCTTCTTGTATCGCCTTCGCAAATGAGTTCGGAATGGAACGATCAGTTTTGTTTTTTTTTTAATTTTTAATTTCAAAACTGTGGGATGCTTTCCAGGTTTTACAGCTAACGATTTCTGACGTTTCAAACACCAAACGTTCAATATTTAAATGCATTTGTAATGGTATATCTGTCCACAAGAAACATACTTAAAATGCTGAATAGTAGTTCCAATAGTTTATTTACACTATTCGTGACTGTAGCGTATGTTTTTTTTCTTGTGTTCCGTTTTTTTCTAGAGTAATATCTTTTTGTCAAAATTTGAATTTTTCTAATATCTCTGTACCCCCAATTTCTTTTTCTTTTCTTTTTTCATTACAAATTTCTTTTGTCTTGTTCTAACCTTTTTCTAATTGGTGTGTTAATTTCTTATTGTATTGAGAGGTTATTCTACTCACATCATTTAATCCCCTTTTCCTCTCTTATTATCCACTCTTACTGAGTATCTTACGTCTCTGCAAGGTTTCTTGTGTTACCTTTCCCATAACATTTCCCCTATGTGCATCGATTACGTCGGAATATGCCGTGTGTCTCTACCTTGTTGACACTAACATGTGCTTAACGAATATTCTGTGATGAAATGTGATCATATACCATCATCCCTCGAATCGTTTTATGTTCATGAAATGGATACCTTTTTCCTTAATACATGTTTTCTCAGTATGAATGTACAGATGTCATCGAATATTATTAACATTGATCTGATTTGATAATAAATTGGTAGCGGAATACGAATGGTGAATTGCCCCCCAGAGGTTTCGAGTTCACTATTGATATGGCTCCTTTCCGTGGGTCAAAAATGTTCTGAATGATTTTTAGTCATCTTTCGGGCATCTTTGGAATGTATACTTCAAATGTTAATTATTTTTTTTACTTTTCAAAAACATTTGTTTTCGACTGCAGTATCATTTTCTACGAAATCCTGGAGTATAATATTATTTTAATGAAATGTAGAATTGATGAAGAATATTTTCCAGATATCTCTATAGCTATTTGATAAGTGATCAACTTAAATGTAAATAATTGAAAAAATACTATGTCCTCCAGGTCGAAGTGTTTTCTCTAGCAATTATTGTAGGACCCCCCCCCCCAATCTGCTAATTATGCCTGTTAATGAAGCTTCATTTTTCGCCCAAAAACATCTCATTACATTGTTCCGTTCAGGTGTCAATCAATTTTAAGTAAACCAATATGTATACTAAAATGTCCTTCATAGAAGAGGCTGCACCCAGAAAGACGTGGTGGATTGCGATCATTTTTGGACAAAGTTTTTTTCTTTTCGTGAATTTAGTTATTTTTACTGTGGATGTGTTCAATATCATAATGAGGTAAATTCTATGAGAATTTTCGATATGTACTATCAATAGTCTTCTGTCGATAATATCGGACTATCGATAGAATGCAACTATTTACTGTCTACCTTCCCAGCTGCAACTGGTAAAATAACTGGTGAGGTGAGGATTTGTATCGGTTGCCCTGTGTTAATATTTACACCTGGAAGGGTAATATTTATGTTCAGTCGTTCCGCATATTCGTCAATTTTATTTTTATTTTCGTTCTCATCTCTTCCAGATGAGAGAAGTTGATTTTGCTTAGCTGTGGATCTATTAACGTCTTCTTTCGCCCCGCATATTTTCCTTTCCTGTGAGTAATTGTATTTTATTTGGTTCCCATTAACGTTATAATGTCCTATTGTTCGTTGATTTCTGTTCTCCTGTACTTCATGTTCTTTCTTGCATCTTGAAAAAAAGAACTGCATATAATCACCTCTACTGCATCAAGCAGATACTAAGTGAAGCTCAATCAATTATTCTGAGTGCATGCGTTCCAGTATTATATCTGAGTAGTTGTAGCTATTTTAATACTACAGTCTAATATGCCTCATGATGGAATAGAAGTATGTCCTTTTACACCTAACATGTCCTAACATAATTTAATTGTATCCTCCACTTTTTTATGAATCACTATGTTCCTCATCTCTTTTCCCTCTTTGTTCCATTTTATTTGCTAGCGCATTTCCTGTGCCCTCTGTCTTCTGGATAACTTTGATGTTATATACTTTGTATTGAGCAGACGCCTGGGACGTGGGCAATGGAGCGCTACGCGCGTGACTGCCGCGGCAGCGGTGGCTGCAGCAGCGGCGGTGCGTCGTGACAGCCTCTGCTCATCCACCTCATCTTCTGGTGGGTCGCGGACGCCGCTCCATGGCAGCGGCTGCGCCAGCGGCGGAGCGCCTTCCGACGACGACCTCACGCTAAACGAGATGCTTGGACGCTACGACGAGAGTTACGTCTACGAAAAGGTAAGACATTAATGAGCAGAGGTATTGAAACGAACATTCAACTTGTCATTTACCCCAACTACCTTGAAATGAACATTCAATGTCAGTGAATAGATTGGGCGCAGAGGCGAACGGGGTAGCGCAGTTGGTAGCACATCAGCGTGCTAAGCTGAAGGTTCCGAGTTCGAATCATGGTTCCGTTTCCCATTTTCATTCAACATAATATACACGTAATTAATCAATACTACTAAGTTCCTTTATTGTCCATTTGTCTGTTACAAATGTTGAGAAGCAAATTTAAACATCTTTTCGTTATTGGTATAAGTTGAAACGTCGCATATACAAGTTACTCCGATAATACTATGGAATTTGGCGATCTACTATAAGAAATAAAACTTTATTATACTTTGTTCAAGCGATGATAGGAATGCAACCCGCCTGACAGACGTAGCAATATTTTCTTAGTTTAGGAAATACTAACTGTACTCTAAATCAGGGAAGGAGTAACCACTCATTGTCAAGTACTCATGAATTTCCGTCATTCGTTTTGTATTTTTTTTCTTGCAAATCATAAAAAATATTTGAAATGACACCATAAACTAGAAGGCTACAATTTTAAAACTTAGTTTTAATGTTATTACAAGTAATTAAAATTATGAAAAAATATCAGAGAAATCGTTGATGCATGGAAATATATTCACACAGCACAAGTGCCATTTTTCTTTTACACGTTATAATTTTTTATTTTTTTTATGCTACTGGATGGTAATTGCTTTGGATCCAGTCAGATCAATGGTATCGTAATATTGGTACGCAATGTCTGCAATGGAGTGCGGGTAACTCAACTTCCTCGAGCAACTTCCTGCATTTTATCTGTAAGAATTTTAAAATGTCCGATGAAAATATTTTTGTTATATCTACGACACACAATTATGCTTTTATACATCAAGCAATTGTGTTCGCTGAAAAAAGTCGTAGTTTGTGATATATTTTAAATATTTTTAATAAATATATCTGTATTTATAATTGAATGTTATATTATAATTGAAGAAATTTATCTCAATTTTTTTTAAAGTCTATCTGAATTTGTGAGTTTTCTTTATGGTAAACAGATGCACTTACATGATTTCTGGATTTTGCAGGGAAGTTGATGCAACTGTTGCAACAGCAATGTTTGTTTATGAAACAACTAATCCTCTTTTCGTAGAACATTGTATTCGTATTTCGACTATTTTTTACATGACATTCGTAAAGATCTTTCACCCAAATGATTGCAAGGTTGCTGTTCCAATTATTTTTTCATAGCTCATGTATATTTAGAGAGAAAGAAAATCCATTTCAGACTTTTTGTTAAGGAAGGCTTAGGAGCATTGAAATATTTCACTTAAGTCTCTAAGTATTAATATACTTCGTTCCTAGATAGTCACAACTAAAGAAAATCATTCGGAGATGTGTGTCTACTATGAATAATCTACCGCTTCAGTAATAGTACGAAGTTTTTGATACCATTCTCCAAGACGAGCGTATTCATTTAGATTCGAAAACACTACAATCGTTAATCGTCATATCTCTTTTGCAATTTGAATTCCTCCTGTGTTGGACTGCGAGGTACCTGCTCACCCATACTCTTAAGGACGCTTCGGTTTGCTTTCGCTTCCCTTATGTCGTGGCGTTAGCACAGCCACTCCCACCATCGATTTCCTTTTACAACTCAGACAGCTCAATTCTTTACATCAGCCTCTTTCTCTCGTTTTTAGTAGCATATTGCCTTGCGCGTGTTCTCGGCTTTGTCACACTCCACTAGTTTCTTTGTGTATCGCCCCTCCTCTACCGTTGCATTTCCATTTTCAAACATCTGATACGTATGGTATGTCTTTTTCTTAAATACACATTTCGTTCTTTTTTTCTTCTTATTTCTGTGGAGGGCGTGGAATTTTAAGTAATTCGGCCGGCGAGGAATTTTCAATTACTTGCAACAATGAATTATATCAGTAGGTTAAAATATGTTTCGAAAAGTTAAAGTTAAGAGAATATATTAATTTAAATTTCGGCAATAAAGTATACATAGCGACTCCGTGGTGCTAGAATGTTCAATGGAGAGCTAGAATGTTCAATGGGGAGTCGTTGTGTGGATTATGGTCTTATAAACTTCACTGGTAGTAATCATTTTGTTTAAAACTTTGGAAGTAGTTGTAAAATTTAAATTTTTTAAAATAATTTAAAGAAAAAAAGAGATGGGACGAAAATAGAATCTGAAATGTTTGTGCCATCGAGCACTAGGAAATACCGACAGCGCAAGAAAGTAGAGGAGTCGGTCCGGCGCAGCGGAACTCCGTCCACCAGTTTTATCGCGTTGTGGACACGGAGTCGGTTGCAGATGATGAAGCAGATGAACGAGCTTCGCACCATGGAGGTATGAGAGGAGGAAGCACGTCGGGCATTTGAATCCAGGGTTCTGGAAGCTATCATGAAGCATTTCAGGATTGTATTCAAAGAGAGTGGTACAAGTTGTTTAAACTCCAAACTCCCGGGATGATAGAAGTGCGTCTATTTTGTTTCCGGAAACGAAACTGTGTTATCACGCCACACTCGAGATTAGAATTTATTAATAAAACATGTATTGCCTTATACACCATCCTTCTACTTTCATATATTTATCTACAGTAATTGTAAATTTACTTCTAAGTCAGTGTAATTTTTTTTAGACAGGTAATGTTCTACGCGCCTTAAACTTTCAGCAACAGATCCCATACATTATTTTTTCTTTCAATACCTCATGCAACTGAAGACCTCTAATACGTTTTCATTCGTTCTGTTCATTGAAATGTAATTAAGATGTAACTGAAGGAGAGATAGTCTAAAACAAAATAACTTTACGTAAATGAAGTCGAATTCCTAAAATCTATTTCAAGTTTACTTATATCTCCTGATTTTTAACTATTCTCAGTTAAATAATATATTCCAATTTTTAAAGTTCCGTTGTCCTTTCTGACTTCAAAAATAGAATATTATTTTCAATGTAGCTCTGTAAGATTATTTTCCATTAGCAATGTAGATAATAATTTTTTCGGGATATATTTTTCGTTATTTGGGATTTTAATGTAATGTACTGTTAGAAAACCAGGTCTTATACCATCATTTGCAGTAGAGTGCATTTGGTTCAAGGCTTGGAAGTAACGGAAATGTATTACACGATCTTATATTCCAAAATTACTTGGATTTCAGGAGGAGACCATTGCATATACAATCTCAGTGAAATTCTTTAGGTGTTAACCCCAAATGATAGCCGCACACAATGACTTTAATTTGATCATTCAACTTATGTGAGAACTCTAGTGTTCCAATTTATCTGGTCCCTAAATAAATAATTTGGGATTACAAGATAACCAAGAAAAACATAATACATTAATTGTTTTGCCTAAAGAAAACACATTCCACTGACATTATTTTACGGAGGTTGTCATAACCCCGCAGAGGGCTCAGCTTCGGCTGAGTATGGGTTTGGTGAAACCACAGCCCCGAGCTGGGAACTGGTACTGCACCACCAGTCCTGGACACCGTAAGCTTTGGGCATACCTCAGCGACCACCATTGGCGCGATGGTGGAAAGTTACATGTTGCAAAGGGTGGAGATTTTGCCTTCATCGGTCGGGTCGCGAGGTAATATTAAACCTCTATAAAAAAGAACCCTCAACCTCAAGGTGTGTTACGCGGCGATGAGGTGAATGGGTGTTGAGGATAAACACTCGCTAGCGGACAACCTCTAGGGCAACTGCCGAAACTCGGTTGAATAAGGCTTAGTGGCGTCATGCGGGGGCTCCACGTCACCAGACATATTTTCCTCCGAACTCATGGGACAAAATGACAGATGTCTCTATTTTCCTGCCTTGCAGAGTGGGTGTGCCGCAAGGTGAGTATTCCACCCAAGCGTGTTCGAAACGGTCGAGGGTTCACAGCCCTCCCGCTTCACAAGATGAGGAAAAGTTACAGAGCATTCCGTATGAGAATGTTTTTATCTTAATGACAAGAAAGGAAAATATTTCGCCCTTCTACATACATAAATCCTTGGAAGGTATCTGGATCACTAAAAGGAATAAAAAAATTGAGGAATGGATCAATGTTGTTGGAAACCAAATCCGGCAAACAAGCTTTGAACCTCTTAAAGTGTAAACAACTGGGAGAGTTCCCTGTCAAGTGCGAAGTCCATGCTACACTTAATCGCAGCAAAGGAGTAGTATCTTGCAGGGACATCATGGATATGCCAACAGAAGAACTTGATGCAGAATTGGAGGCTGACCACGTAGTCGAGGTCAGTCAAATCATGAGGAAGATTAATGGTGTCCCGCAGAACACCAGTTCCTTCATCGTGACATTTGACTGTTCTGAACTACCAAAAAAAATGAACTACCAAAAGATATGAAAGCTGGGTGGCTTAACCTTCCGGTGCAACCCTTCATTCTAAATCCTCTACGGTGTTTCAAATGCCAGAGATTTGGACATTCAACGACTTCGTGTAAGGACCGTGATACATAAGGGAAGTGCAGGAAGTAGGACCACGAACCCGGCGTTTCATGCCCGGGGCCCGTGAAGTGCATTAATTGCACAGGCAGCAACCCGGTATGGACCAGGGAGTGTGTCGCCTTTCTGAAAGAAAAAAGTGCTGGAGATCAAGTCTATGGAGAAGATCCCGTACAGTGAAGCACGGAAGATGTACAGGGATTTACAACCTCTATTTTCTACGAGTCACTCCATCGCAGCGAAGACACCTGTAATAATGAAGAATGTTTCCGTTCAAGCCGATTTTACTTACGTGTCTAGGACAATGTCGTGCACATGCCAGTGCAAATGCGGAAAGAAAGATATTCAAGCCGTTCCCGTTAAGCCGAAAACTCCATCAACACCCCGTCCATCTACTTCAAAGAAAACGTCTTGTAATGTGAAACATACCACGGTAACAATCAAGACAAAGACAAAGCAGGGTTCCAAGGCTAAACCCCAGAAACTTGTTGATGTTTTGAAAACAACAAAAACAACATCGTCCGAAAAGTCGCAGAGAGGTAAAAAGAACGTCTCTCTACTTCCTTCCATCGAGTCGGATAGTGCATTGTCCTACGGTGACGCGGAAATGCACATTCAGGACCCTGACCCAGGAGGTTCCAAATAGTAATGGCTTCCATACTTCAGTGGAACCTTAATGGCTATAGAACTCAACGTGACGAGTTACGGCTCTTAGCGCGTAGCAAACCGATCTGTATTTGCCTGCACCTTTTACCAGAACACCCTTTCTCTCTGCAGGGATACTGCATCTTCAGATATGAAGGCACCACGAGAGATTGAGCAAGAGGTGGAGTTGCCGTGTTTGTTAGAAACACTATCCTCTGCTCACCTGTTCTACTACAAGCTCAAATACAGAATATAGCAGTCACAATTCACAGCATACCAACTATTACCATGTGTTCAATCAATCTTCCTCCGACACGAGATTTCTCAGAGACTTCCCTCAGAAATCTAATTTATCAGCTCCCTCGACCATTCCTCCTCCTTGGAGATTTCAACGCTCACAGTGTACTCTAGGGATCGTCAAGCGATTGCCCCAGGGGCCGACTGCTGAATTGTCTTTTTGAGCGTGAAGATTTATGTTTTATGAACACCGAGGAGATTACCCACTTTGCGTTTGCCACGGGGTCTTTGACTGCTATAGACCTGTCCATTTGCTCTCCTGGAGTTGATGATATCTTCCAATGGAAGGTAGGAGACCTGCATTGTAGCGACCATCATCCTAGCTGGAATGTGCGACTGTTCTCGAATGCAAACCTCAGAAATGGATTCTCAGATAGCCTATTTGGTCACTGTCCCGTTCTCTGGCTGTTTTCAGAGAAACGGGAAGAGTCCAAGAGAGGGTCGACCATCTGACCCAGGTGATTCATCACACCGCTGAAGAATCCATTCCGAAAACATCTGTTTTCGCGAAGACCTCATGTCCCCTGGTGGAACGACGCATATCGGTCCGCCATTCGGGTGAGGCGAAGAGGACTCAATTATCAGAGTCAGGTTCTCAACAACAACAGAGAAATGGCAACAGTGATTGAATACTTTGCTGACTTAACATCTACAGCAAATTGCGTCCTGATTTCGCGAGGAAAAGGGAAATAGCAGAGAACACCTCCTTTGACTTTCGTTCCTCAAACCCTATAACACTCCCTTCTCAATATGGGAACTTGAGTCAGCTCTAGCGACAGCCCACGGCACTGTTCCTGGCCCTGATTCCATTCATTATTAAATGTCCAGACAACTCTGTCTCAAATTGGAAGAATATCTTCTGGATATCTTTAATCTTTCATGGTCCGTGGGAGTATTCCCTAATTCCTGGAAGGAAGCAACGCTCACCCATTTACTAAAACCAGGAAAGGACAAAACGGCCATCAGTAGTTATCGAAGTATCGCCTTGACGAGTTGCGTCGGTAAAATTCTGGAGAGAATTGTCAATCGACGTCTCGTCTGGTATCTTGAAAGGCATAACTTGCTGAGTCGATCTCAGTGTGGTTTCAGGAAATTCCATTCCACCCTGGACACCTTACTTATCCTGAAAACAGCAATTCAAGATGCTTTCGTCCGAAGACAATATGTCGTCGGAATATTCTTTGACATCGAGAAGGCTTATGATACTACTTGGCGTCATGGCATTTTAAAACAACTCTGTGCCTGGGGATTTAGAGGACATCTTCCTCTAAT
This sequence comes from Laupala kohalensis, assembly GCA_002313205.1. NCBI lineage: Eukaryota > Metazoa > Arthropoda > Insecta > Orthoptera > Trigonidiidae > Laupala > Laupala kohalensis. The sequence continues at coordinate 170,649 of NNCF01129026.1, forward strand.
GTTACAGTCCTTTTTGGAACAGCGTTCCTTCAGCTACAGAATTGGAATAGACACATCGGATCTGCTTCTTCAAGAGAACGGTGTTCCTCAGGACTCAGTCCTTAGTGTGACCTTATTTGCAGTGGCCATAAACAGCATAACATCCGCTGTAAAGAATCCTGTCCTACACTCTTTTTGTCGATGACTTCGCTATGTTTTGTTCATCACAGTGTCAGTCACAGGTGCGGAGAGACAAATCCAACTCCTCAATATATTATACCTCTGGTCGAAGAAGACTGGGTTTAGTTTCTCTTCTGAAAAAACACGCTGTGTTCTTTTCAGTAGGTGACCAAGTCATCCGGCAGAACCTTACCTCGCCGTGTGGAACAACGTTCTAAAATTCTATACTTCTGTAAAGTTCTTAGGTCTAATCTTTGATCAGAAACTGAATTGGATTGGACATCTGCCAGTCCTAAGAGCGACTGAATCTATTGAAGAGCCTGAGTAGAAGGGAATGGGGTGCTGATCGCCCCTCCTTGCTCCAGTTTTATCGAACATTCATAAGATCTCGGTTCGATTATGGCTGCGTTGTATATAATTCTACTCGCGAAAGCTATATATTGACATTGGATTGTGTCCATCATGCAGATATACGACTAGTCACGGGAATCTACCGTACTAGTCCCATTCCAAATTTGTATGCCGACAGTGGCGAACCATCTCTCTACTTCCGGCGACAACACCTCATGTTACGACACTTTTGCCATGTTCTTACTCTACCCGACAATCTGGTACATGGCGCAGTATTTCATTCCTCCTCTTCTTCCATCCGTTTCTACAACAACAGACTGAGACCAACTAAACCTTTTTGATATCGCTCCAAAGAAATTTTGGAAACCTTGACTATACGCACACATAATGTCTTAAATCGAGGTTTCAGTGAGACTCCTCATTTGCACAAGCCGAAGATTAATTTCGATCTTCTGCATCATGACAAGAAGATCACTCCTGCCGCGATGTTGAGAGCATACTTTCATCTAATCCTCGACAACCACCGGACCAATATTCCTGTGTTTACAGACCGGTCGATGGTGTCGGCTGCTCCGTGGTGTTTCCCCGTAAGACCTGTGACCACCATCTTGGTGACCTGTGCAGCGTTTACATAGCTGCGTGATACGCAATATTGAGGGCACTGCAATCAACAAAGTGCTCCCGCGGATCACATTTCCTGATGTACTCTGATTCTGTAAGTGCCCTTCAAGCAATCCAGACTATGTATCCAGCTGATAAGCTGATCCAGAACATCCAGGATGTGCTTTCCTCCTTCCAAGTGAGGCAAAGAACATAACGTTTTGCTGTATTCCCGGACACGTAGGAATCAGAGGAAATGAAGCGGGCGTTTCCGCTAAGGTGGCATGCCTCAAGAATGTCGTCGATCTCTTTACAATTCCAAAACGAGATCTCCTAAATTCCATCAAGATAAGGATTCTGGGTGGTTGGCTGTTGAAGGGAATAAGCTCCGACTTATCAAATCCTCTGTTAAGTCATGGAGCAGTTCCTGTAGGCCAGCCCGGCACGACGAGGTCTTGCTGACCCGCCTGCGCATAGCACATTGTCCTCTCACTCATCGGTATCTCTTACTACTTGATGACGAACCCGTTTGTGAGGAGTGTAGCTGTTCTTTAACAGTGCGTCACCTACTAACTGATTGCAGAAGATACTCGAGTATACGGAGACAAATTGGTCTGGCTGCAGATTTACCAACAATTCTAGGAAATGAAACGGTTAATGTTAATAAACTATTGAATTTTATGAGTAGATCGGGGCTCCTCCCACAAGTTCTCGGGAGGGTTTTTAATTTGCATTCTTTTTTCCTCTTCCATCCTCTTTCCTTTTAACTTCCCTGTTCGTAATTTGAAAATTATAACTTTTAGATTTTTTCCCCCTTTTTTGTGATATAATGTGTTCGGCGACTGTTTCTTTTTCTTTTCTCTCATCTTTGTATTTAGACATTTGTTAAATTCAAGAGGTTTTTTAGTAGGTATGGTCGAGATATTCGGCGAGTCACTATGACTCTTCTCTATGGTGCGAAACTGCATTTTTCCCCACCTGCAAGGGCTCTAATGACCCTGCTGTTGACGAGCCCTAAAGCCCCCCCCCCCACACACACACACTCACAAAAAGAATGTCATAAAATCATTCACCTCAATTTTTATTTTATTAAAGTATTAGTTCTCGACGTTCAAAAATTATTCCTGAAAAATACATTATACGATTTAGACTTAATATAAAGTCGGAATCATTACTCGGAAACTGTTTTTTAAAAAAATATTCTTAAACTTAAACCCCCCGATACCTTCCTCAAACTGAATCATTCAGTTGGTTTCATGAAGAAACAACTATTAAATTGAAATCAGAAAATACAGGAAATGTAACTATGATTCAGGATTTTACCTTATTCTTATTTCTACACACTTCGTATATATTCAATCTATATTTTACTAAATATAATTTTGACTCGATTTAGTCGGCTCATCGAATTAAGAAGAAACATTTTACTAGAGATATCTTGTATCCTGTTGTTTTCCATTGTCTCTCTCGTCATTAAGTTAGAACACTGATTCTTGTTGAATGATCACCAACGCGTGGTTGAAAGGAAAGTGCATTTTAAGTAAATTATAACAAACTTCCGAAACTTTCCAACTCATCGCATTCTCTGTTGTTTTTGACCAACCGCTCGCCCTTTAAGAGTCGTCAGTGTACAACCACCTAACCCCTACAAGAGCGAAGGAGCATACGCGTCTAATGTGTGTTGCTGCCTCTTTCCCTTTCCTCGCCCCAGGTGACAGTTACTGCGCGTGCTTCAAGAATCCACCTGCACCCTCCTGCGTCTCCTCCCACGATGCTCGCTTGTCTCTTTGCACATGAAGCGTACGCACCTGCTTTTTCTCTTGGCGATTTTCGAAGATGGTTTTGTAATGTTCTCTTGAAGGTGGAGACGCTTTCTTTAAATATATTATATGTACGAGAAAAGAAATATCAATCCTTTTATTTTTAATAATGCAGCTAGAATTGAATTATATCAGCCTTTTTATGATATATCCAACTTGCATAGGCTTTTTTTTTGAGTTGGTAACATGAATAATTATATTTTGTTGTAAGAAATCGATATAATTTATACGTAATGTATATTTATTTCAAATCATCGCTGAACTGTATATGGTAATTGTCTTAATATAATGTTTTTCATCCCTAACAAAATATGTTATAAGAGAAACAACGTTTATTTAACGTATAATAAATTATAAAAATCAAACATAAAATGTCATTGACTGAAATCAGGAAGGGTGAAATGCTTCAGATAGAATGGCTAGACTAAAATTAAACTTGGAATGAATTGTGAATGAAAAGATTTTGTATTTCGCAAAGTGCAATTTTCAAAAAAGTTTGCAAGTAAGTAAATGTTCAATAAAAGGTCTTTATTGACCGTAAATCGTAGCCGAGAACAATTTTCTAGTAAAGAAGATTATCTTTAAGTGTTCATTTATCTGAATTTGGTTCTTATGTCTCCCTTCCCTTCTTTTCCATCTGCGGCCTTTTTCATTCTTCCTTGACTACGCCACCTGCTGCTTTGCCATTATGCGCTCTCCCAATGGTACAAGTGATACTTTGCCATCTAAGAAACTGCAGAAAATAGCCGAGAGCTTCTTGCCGTCTCTAAATATTATATCTAAGCTAAGACAGAAAAAAGTTACTGCGGAATGAAAATTTGTTTTCTTATTTGCTGTAGTCGCTTTCTTTTTTCTTTATAATTGAGCTATATTCTACTGCATTTTCCCATACTTCCAAATGTTTACCATGACCATGGTGAGATGTTTTCGAAATATCTCATATTAACAATGTCTTCTTTCCGTACTCGTTATAGCAACTTGAAGTTGTTTGCGAAGGTATATCCACGAATATCATGTGAGGCTTATTTTTGAAAATAATATACCCATAAGTATGGGTTGTTGATTCCACTCTTTATCCTCTATAAAATGTGTGGATAAGCTGAAGATTTATTAAAAAATCATTCATTTTTGTGGAATGTTATTCTCTTACTCGGGAGTTATATCGACTCGGTACCTTACATTTCCATGCGCCCCAAAACTGCATCTAAATACCTTGTCCCATATCATTGCGTGAATATGCGAAGAATCAGTGTGACCTGAAGCTCATCTTATCAAAAATAAGTCTAAATCAACTGGAGTCAAAGACTAGACGTCAAGCGTTTTGGCATTTGAGTAAATCATCTGAACTTATATATAACATAGATGATGGGTTGGATGTTTTCTCAATTGACAGGGGACGGAGAATTTAAAAAATGTGTACTGCCGCAATTACGGTATAAAGATTCGAAATTACTCAAATGTAAGGAATTATAGATACACGGATTCTCTAGTAGGCATTAACAAACGTTCGTCATAGGTTCGATTCCTTGATACACAAATTTAGATATCCATACCATGAAGGAAGACTGTATCAAAGGTAACTTCTTCTGCTTTTTCTCTCTAAAACATTAATGTCAAAATAAAAATATATTCAATTGCTTTAAACAACTCCGTGAAAACATAAGGAAGAGTATGAAGTTATTAGTAGCATAATACTCAAGTAAGTTAATGTGTTTTTCATGACGTACAAACAACGTAATAGTGCACCCCCTCTGGTCGTATTCTTGAAGCAATTTGGGGCTTTTGTCTCCTTGATGCTTTGCTTCGTCTCTGCTGACGAGGCACCCCAAACGACCTCGAGCCTGCACCTGCTATTCGACTGCAGGGTTCCCAACATTCCCCTCTCAAGCCTCCCTTCATGTGAGGGGTCGCCTTTCGTCGTTTCTTTGAACTTTTTGGAAAGCGCATATGAGGTTTTGTACTTGTTTCTTTTCTTTTTTACTTGCCGTTTGTGTGCTGACGTAATTGGTAAAAAGTAGTTTCCTGTTTTAAAACTTTATTACTATAAGTATATAAGAATACTTTTATTAAAATACAAATTTCCATTAGCACTGGATACTATACCTGACGTAGTAACTAAAGTGGTCATTTGCCCACATTTGTACCTACGTAAAATGTTCCCTCATGCATAAAGGTTACGTACAACCTGCGAAAATTAAAAGCCATATAAAATCACTTGTATTTTAGTATTTCTGATAGAGCGGTACAAAATTATGCGTAATATTAAAATATCCATATTTTTAATTCAATGATGTACCATTCATCCTGTATAAATGACGCAACTGTTGAAAACGTGGTTTATGCAGGAAGAGCAAAAAACTTAAATTATTCTGCTCTGAGCCAATCATAAGACATAGTAATTACAACTACTGCCTAGTTGATGTTTCTCCCGTTATATTAAGCTTCTGCAGCACTTGTGAAACATAACCTTCTAGTATTTCCTATTTCGTAGTTACGTCTTTCTACCAGATGAGTGACTTGTTAACTTTGATTGGATTTCTATGGAAAAGCCAGTACTAATTTCTCTTCTTTAGGCTAAATGATATGCGTAGTGTTACATTTTTCTTTGTTTGTGGATACTCATAACATTAAACGTTTGTCTAATCAATATTTTTTATTAATTTTTCGTCATAATGATACTCTTGTCAATAAATTCTGGGAAACTTTTCTGATAAGTGTTTGTTATAAAGAGTTTCTATTAAACTGGACGTTATGAACACCCATAACTTTTTTTCATTCATTGAAGTTGAAATTATAAAAAATAGATATCGAATCCCTTTATACGGTTAGTTGTTCATTTATCTGCCTCTTCTAGTTCCGAAGTTTTTTTAACAACTATTTTCTTTCGCTCTGTACCTCTATCATGTGATTGAATTGAAAGGTCGGTGCTGTGAATTCGTTAATTTATTACTCGTCTCGGGGGAGGAGATAAAAAGATCATACGTTGCGTAACGTTATATGTGAAGAACTGCTAATTCATAATTGGCAGGAATATTGTTGTATTATTAAGGGTTGCAATGCCAGGTTGGGACAATATTTTCGTCTTTGGTCCTGTTTCTCTCTCATAGGTTCGTTAGATACATAGCTATACATTGTGCTATGGACAATTTTATAATATAGAAGTATAATTGCAGAGAATGAAATATACCTTCGTCTTTGATGAACTGTTATTTTTTATCATCGTGTGATGGCGCCATCTGACCTGATATTTTTACATTCTCCTCAACGCACAACCACTCCATCTACCCGAGTCCCTTTCCCTCGCTCCTTGAAGAACGAGCTGAGCGCCACCGGAACCAACTCCTCCTGAGGAGAAACGAGCTCTGACTTTACTTACTTAGAAGGGCTTAGGGAGCGCTAATATGGCCTTTACCAAGACCGCAACCTCTGCATATTTATTGCGTAGCGCTCCCTGTGTGATAACTCTACGACTGTAGGACTCGAAGCTGAACAAAGCTCACTCCTCTCACCCGTGCGTCGGTGGTAGAACACGCGTTGGTTGCTTTGGAAAGAATTGCTCCATGCAATGCCATTCTCACACGCTAGGATGGGTGAGGATTTGCGAGAAAGATTTTCAACGTAAAGCTGACTCTTATTCTGTTAAGGTAGTTACTTACGGCCTCGCTGAGTTTAGAGTCAGTGTCTTAATTGTGAACAGTACATTTTAGTGCATTGCTTTATTTAACTTTGCAACGAAAAATTGTTTCTATCTCGTTATTGTGCAATACGAAACAAGTACGGTACAATCCTTTATCAACGACGATTTGTTCAAAAACAATTTCTGTAGTCCTTATTGTATTATGTCACGTTCGTAACTAGTAATCCTAATTTTCACACTCTTTATGTTTCACAAACATAGAAATCTCTTAGATTGCGGTGAAATCTCTTAGATCGATCCCCGGTCCCGTCTCCCATTTTCATTCGACGTAACATGATTAATCTTTATGTTTGTTACTGTGGGGTAACAACCAACATTGTTCTATCGATATCACGACTCCATTACATTCTTTGGCTAATTGTGGCATGAACTATTCGTGAAACATTGCACATCTTTCGTACATATATCTCAGTTTTCATCATAGTATCAGTAAACAGGAATAAAATTGTATAAAAGTTTACAAATATTGCAGTCATATTATGAAAGACTCTAAAATATTGTTTAAACTAAACAGTATTCCAGCTACTATGTATTCACATTCTGCAAATAATCAACATTCGTAGACTCACATCTTCCTAAAATAAATAAATCATCAACCAAAGAAAGGAACACTTGACATGAACCGCATGCTTTCTTTGCGGATATATTTACATATACATTTTGCTAAAAAGAAGTTCACATTAATGTTTAGAACTGCGAAGTCTTCTATGTAAAATACTAGGTGTATGATTAACTTAACGACATGTTTTTTTAATAATGCACGGAAATAGTTTATTTTTTAAATCGGTGGTCAGTCATATACTTGTTTCATTAATACGGTCCTACAGATCTTCAAATTAAGGTTTCTAAATTACGAGGAGGAGTGCGAAAATTACTGCATTTTTTAAAATAAGGAACACCCTAAAGTCCTACGTAATATTTGAAGAAATTAATATGTCGTAAAAAAGCTAAATTTGGGTCTGCTTTATCAAACATTTAAGTGAAATATCACTCTTGCAGGCGAAATACTTTAATCCATCTGCTTACAACATACCAAGAAAATTCTCGGGAGTCAATTTTGAGAAATTACCAGTTTTAATATTCTAAAGCACGTGAATCATCCAGATGCTAAAAACGTAGTACCAAATGAGAATTAAGTTTACTCATCCGCTATCTCAAAATTTTTGCTGAGACGTATGGACCTTTTCTTCTTTTTCAATTGAAAAAATTGGTGCGCCATACTACGTGTATCAAAAGTAAAAGGAACCACTTCTATGATTAATAAAACATTTTGTTTCACCAGGAAACCGACATCTTGAGTGACAGCGACCCAACGGACTGTGACGAAGAGTATGGCGATGAGGAAGCATTGGATGCGGATGATGATCCCGAGGCTCCTGGGCGCGCGGGTGGAGACGAAGAGGATGTGGACGACTTCGACTTCATCGACACGGGACTGTGTGCTGCGGTTGGCGAAGGCGCGGGAGCAGTGGCGAGTGACTCGTCTTGCGGCACCCACCCGCCCAATCGCGGCCATTGCACTTACTACCCGCCGCTGCCACCTCCAGGCCATTGCGCCTCCCCCACACCCGGGCATCCCGAACGCCGCCCCACATTACGAGGTCAGCGGAGACCCGGCTCCAGAAGGATACATGGAAGCAGGTGAGACAGGAGTGCCTCAAGGGTTGTCCTTAGGCTAGCCTTGTATATTTTCTGGAATTTAGCTTGGAAGTTTGATTTATTCTAGAATTAATGAATAATGAATAAACCCAGAGATGCTATGTATTTTCAAAGAAACGTTTGGATTTTAACAATGACTTGTGTTTTTAACTCTTCAGGTAAATTTGACGATGTAAACTAATTGTATAAATGAATCCTGCAACTGACAATGAATTGAAAACGTGTATTATCTTATTACCTTATTATTCAAATTTTCATCTAAGAGATTGGTGTGGTGATAAGATACACGAGCACATTACTGTTAATATTCGATTATATACTTTGTATTTATTTATTTATTTTATGCATATGGAAGGGAAAACGTTTTAAATATATCACTAACTTAAGTATATCTACTATACCTCAACACGTAAATTAATTCGTTTTCCTCTCTCATTTAAATTGCTCTAATTAAAAGAACAGTGTTGCTTTACTTCTATATCTGATGTAACTAAGAAATTTTCTCTTGAAAGTAAGTTGTGTTGGTGCATTTTCGTAGCGGCAGCCCGGGTCCCCAGCGCGCGCCCAGCTGCCGTGCTGAACGTCGCGGCTCTAGCAGTCGCCACCGCCGAGCCGCTGCCGCTGCCGCTGCTGCAGCTGGCGGTGGCGGCGGCGGCGGCGGCGACTCCTCAGAGACAACCACTCCCGGGGAAGCCCCGTGGTCCGCACCACGTGCTCCCAGCGAGAAGAAACGCCTTCGTTGCTCGACGCGAAACCGTCGCGCGGCCGCGCCACCGTCACATGGATCACCCGCCGCTCCCTCATCACCGCTGCCTCCAGGTGAGTTATTTTTTAAGTTAATTTCGTGGAATAAATAAATATTTAATGCTAAAACTCAGCTAATAACAGCGTATGATCATGTGTTTGACAATAAACTAATTTTATTCTCGGAAGCAACAAGTATTCAAAGTAAGACGGGAGAAATCCCAGTAATAAAATTGTAACCATTATTTCTTTCCGAATTGATTTACTATGATTTGATACATTTTCCATTATAAAATCCACGATATACATAACGTTGTGAATGTGTGACATCAATATTGTATATGAGCAATATTAACATGTTTAATCTTATGATAAATTAATATAAAATGTATCTGCATAAATGAGGTGAAGATGGCGTATATTTTAATTGGTATAGCGGTGGCAATCTACAAACATTTACGAGTTGATTTTTAGATCTCTGGAAGCTATTTGATTAAAGCACTGAGCCCAGTAAACTTAGGAATGTAGGTTTGAGTTCTGTTTGGGGATGGAAAATTTGCTCGTCTTTTCTATTTTGTTTTCCTTTGGCCAGTAGGTCTAATCGGTCCATTATGTCCGCTTGGTCCGAGTGGGCCATTGTGCCCATCGGCACCGCTGGTTCCTCAAGGACCGCCTCACAGTCAGCGGCCGCCAGCCGAGCCACTGCCTCTCAACCGCGTACTGGTGCAGAGAATGTTGGCAAGAGACACTCCTGGAGGCACGCGAAGTGCAGGGAATACTCCAATTAGTCTGAGACGCCGTCTGGGGGAACCTCCACCACCCGCGTCGCGCCTGGCGGGTCCACCTCCTACAACTGAGACCAAAGGTATGAAGGGTTCTATCGCAATTGACTTTAACTGGAAAGGATCTTTCGACTCTCCCCAGTGTCAACAATCTTTAAACGTAAATATTTAATGTTTCGCATTGTATGATTTTTGACAGATTTTCTGTCAAAAGTGTATTAGAAGAATTCCAAGTATTTGTTAGGATCACGGTCATTGCCTTTTTCTAAGTGATACTACCCAATTGAGAAATACGTTTGTAATTATGGCTGGGTGATTATAGGTAATTTTAGTAAACATATTCCTCTTCAAATTACATAAAATGTCATTGAAGCTATCTAAATGAGAATAAGGTATTAAAAAGTGAAAGTTATTGTAGTACATTTGTCTCTCTACCAGGGGCAACAGTAATTCCTCCTGCTTTGATACCTCTGAGTCCGCCTGGTGAAGCGCGAGAGCGGCGTTCCAATTCCTTGAGTGGCGACCCGCGCGCTGCAATGGCGATAGGCCGAGGCGCAGCCGAAGCTTCCCAGCCCGGTGTGGGCGCTACCTTCGCATCAGAGTTGGTGCTCCTACAGGCGGACCAAGAAGCGGAACGCAAGTATCGTCAGCTCATCACGGATGCGGAGCAGATCCTGTTGGGCATGCGAGGCGCCATGTTGCTGCAACCCAGACCCAAGCCGTTCTTTATGAACGCGCGTTACCTCGTGGACGACGCGAGAGTTTCAACGCGAGAAGGGTGAGGACTCTGATATATCCTTTTAAATTTCATAGGTATAGTGACAATAACATAATTACCAAATGCTGGAGCATCTAAAATTTTGTATTACCTAGGTGAAATAGTTTTTATCTTTTATAGATCTCCCACCCTAAAATTGTCTTAAAGATGCAATGGTTACCCGAGTTGTGCTAATCTTTTAAAACATTCTGTCATGACACACCAATACACACAATGGTGGAGTGCGGAAATGGATGATAGATTCTCCAAAGCATCAAACTAAACAATAGATTCCCTGAACACAACCTGACAAGTGTGTGACGATTGGAAAGTAATCTCGTGTCGTCTCAGCAATTTGGTGAAAAACTTTCTACATCCTCTTTTTGCAGTTTTGCAATGATCTTGTCAAAGCATTTTATCAGGAACGTAGTACTTTATTCCAGCTTTTTGGTTTAGGGCACATGATATTAGAATCTACACAGCAAGTTAAAAATATTTATAGTATCAGAAATAATTTCCACTGAAACAAATACGGAAGTGAATGCAACCAATCTCAGGAGAAAATGCATTTGTTTTTGTATTTTTAAATTAGGGCTGGTATTGTAGAGCAAATACCTACTTCAGGGAAATAATTGTATCTCTCATTTATTTGTTCTACCTTCTGTTTTCCTTAACCAAGAATAATGGTATTTTTGTCGTGAATATTAGTGACATGAGTTATTATTGCACACAGTTGAAGAAACCTGGCATTGCCAAGGAGTAATTTCACCTCATATCTCATCGGGCATTAATCAGTCACTATTCATCTCATTGCTTCCTAAAACTATGCATTCTTCACAAATATCAGTCACATTCGATTATTCTTATATATTACCCCCTTCCCATGCCTCCCCCTTGGGGTGAAACACCCTTGAAGTATGAATTAAGACAAATGGTATGGAAGACAGCAATTGTTCTCTAGTTTTGATTGTCAAGTGTACTAAATTTCATCGAAGAATACAAAAATTATGCACTTAGGGGATGGAATGGTTTTTTCAAAATCTCACTTAGACATCCCTCTAGTCTTGAAGATCAAGTGTGTTAAATTTCATTATGTTCCGAATAAAACTATAGGTGTGTAGTGAAGAGGCACTCTGACAGACACACAACATGTACAGTATTTGGGTATTTTCTCCTCATCGATTGGAATTTTGATGACTGATAAAGTTTCTCTGTTAATAAAATTCAGAGAAAATATGTATTTACTCTTTTGATACTTTTTAGGGATTCTTTGAACATTCACACACTAATGACTCATAAATGTAGTATGTCATCTTTGGCAACATGGCATGCTTGTGTGTTCCACCGTAGACTATGGCTATTTGCAGAGTTCAGACATCCGGGCTTTCCCTCGAACTTCCCTTTGACAATTGAAGTTCGCCTGGAGTCTTCTCTCTCCATGAAGACTTGTAGATACTGTATGAAGTTGATAGGGACTTTTCATGTAAAAACTTGTCAAACTTGGTTGACCTACTTCAAAGCATTTCACGGAGAAGATATTGGGCTACAATACATTACTGCGCGAGGTAGTATGCAAAGGCATTCTTGGGACAAAAGATGAGACTGTTATGAGAAAAGAGTGCACTTGAACTTCTGTGATAGTTAAAACATTAGAAAAGTAAATAACTAACCTAGAACTAACTAGTTTGATTTGTAAACAGTCACAAGTTAATACATTGCTGATTTGTTTCTGCATTTTGATGATTCACAACATCAGTGCTAGTTCACACATTAATTGAAAACCCTCTTTATGACATCTGGTTAAATGAAGGGAACTAAAAAAAAGACAATTTCATCCTCTCTTTGTAATTCCTGTGAGTCATCATAATTCAAAAATTAAAAAGATGCCATGAAAATTGAACTACTGACTTGTATAGAATCATACCTCTCCTTCAGTGTCTATGAGTATATATTACCTCAGATTGTTTAATGAAAGTTTTAGGACAGACAGATTTACCCAAAGAATATATTGTGCAGAGATTATTTTGATACCACTTTCAATTTATAGAAGAACCTGAAACATTGTAAATTCCTATGATTGTCATGACAACTGTGGTTCGTCATATATTGGTAAAATGTCATTTGACTTCGGATTATGCCTATTATTACTTTATGTAGTCATTTCTCTAGCTTGACGAGTTATGGTATTATATAGGTAGTTGGTCACTTTAAAATCAAATTTAAAATTAATAAAATTGAGTAATTTGGGTAGAAGTGAAATGCATATTTTACACATTCGAGAGTATTTTGTTAAATTTTGGAGGTGAGATATTTCTACAAAGGTATACATTATAGACTTTTGAGGTATATTTCAATTTTTTCAATCGTATTGTAACGAAAAATAAGTTTTTGGTTCTCATACCTGTAGGCTGCGCACTGTTGAACGTCATTCACAATGACATGTAGACGCACAGATGAATTCTTGAGCCACAGAGAAAAAAGTAGTTCGTGATAAGAATAAAAGGATCGCATTCGCTGGGCTTCAGAGCTTTTTGGATGGGACGGTTTTACGAGGCTGACTGCTTATATTTTGGTGATGGATGCGGATTGGAGTTTTTTGATGGAATGGTTGGCGAAGGACAGCTTCTCCTTTTTGGTCACGGATGCAGAGAGTAACAGCTTCTTTTGGTGATCGATGCATTTCTCCATACGTTTGGTGGTAATTTGACGCTTCCAAACATTCATCGCACTCACAGCTGATGCTGAACATAGCACCCCTGTCCGTTGAACATGTACCTCCTGCCTTGCACTGCTGACGCTGACTCTGGTATGTACCTACTCTGATGTGCCGAAGATTGTAATGCATGTGTGTATTTTATCACATACAAAAAGCAAGGCCAAGTGTATTTTGTCACGTATGAAAAGCAAGGCCAAGTGTATTTTGTCATGAAGATTTTGGAAAAAAGGACCTTGATCTTCCGCATGTGTTGCTGTCACCGTCGGTTTGATGAAAAATAGTTTCCTTGGCACTGCAGCATTGGTTCAATAAATACTCATTCTATTTTATTGCTAGAAAATGTTTAGGTTACATCTACTTTATTTGCTATAAAACTTTACTGTGGATATTTGATACATTTCGGTTACATCAGTCCAATTTCTTTTTGTCTATTTAATTTGTACTGAAGGGTATTTTTTGAAAAACTGAGAAGAAGGGTACTAGTCCAAGAAACTGTATCTTTTCTTGCATTTTTTCTTGCCAAAAAATGTTTCCTCTTCATGATACTCAACTTGTGCCATGAACTGAGTTATTAAACTTATCTCTGGACTTTAACAAATACATGTACCAACAGGGATACGTAAAATATTATTTTGGTACATGGTACAGTATATGACAGTATTGCATTATAAGTTTTCCAATTGTGAGTGTATTTATTTATTAGTCCATTATATTATTACTTCATTTGTGTATTGTTTATTTTTGTTCCTTTCCCATTCTCCTGGCGTCCAACCTCCACTATCCAAGGACAGTAATCGGAAAATTTACAGTTACAATATTACTGATACCTTTATTTTCATTGTTCTGGTAGGTTTTGTTTCTCGACCCATTTACCCGCGAAAGGTTCCCATTTCCTTTCACTAGAACGGCGGTTATAATATAGAATAACGGCATATGTTAATTTTGTGATTTCTTGTGCATACATTCTTCCTTAGTGTCCATCGATATTTGGTGAATATATTATATATAGAAGTTTAACTCTTAGATTAATTATCATTTCTATCGCCTACACTTCTTCATTTATACACCTGCGTATTACGGGCGCCTTTTACGGAAACTATAATGCTTCGCGATTAAACACCCAAGATACAAGAAAATAAAAAATCTAAATTTAATTTCTAAAAAATCACTGAATGGTACACACACACACCTGCATATATTTGATTGTTATTCTTGTTTTTCCTCAGTAAAACTTGAAAAGGTTGTGATTTTATTGTATATGTTACGTTTGCTTTTAGCTTTTCAAATTATATTGGTACATATCGGAATGAATATATTGATAAGTGCATATTTCGAGAACATTGAAGCTTTAGTGAATGCATAAATAGCAGTTAACTGCATATTTTAAATTTCTACTTTTAGGATTATATGTAATATTTCGGATGATTAATGTGAATGGTAATTATAATTTAGTGTGGATTAAGGCCCAATTTCACCGTTTTATTAAACGAGATTTTCTGTGCAGTAAATCGTGATTATCAAAATGCGCGTTTCTACCAACTTCGATTTACGAGAAAATCGCTTATTTAAACGCTCGGGGACCCTTCGATTACCAACATAAATTGCGATTTTCTTCAGTACAGCAAGAATATGGCACCCATTTTGTTTATTTGTTCGTGGCTCGGTTTACAGGTTATGCTCAATGGCACGAGGGAAGCCCGCTGCTGCCTCCTCTGTCCGTTGGTGACGCTAGTGAGCAACATGGTGCGTTTTCCTCCCGTCATTCGTCTTCAAATGACCCATAGTGCACTGCAAAACTACTACTAACCTAGATAAATATTCAGAAACATTAATCAACTTAATCGACGATTGGTTTTGCGTGGTGAAACGCATAATGTAATCGCGATTCCATTTACCTAATCACGTTTAAGGAAATCGCGATTATTCTACATTTGGGCCTTAGTGACAAAAATTGTTTAGTTCCTTTTTTTTCCTAGGATTTATGAACTAAAAGTACACATTGTCTTTTACTTTGCTAGACTAGATAATAAAACTCTGAGTGCTCATTGAGATGGAGAAGGCTTCAACATATTTAAGCTTTTGACAATTTCTCTCTTAATTTCGAATTCTTTTCAATAAGGAGGACCCTGTCGATTTTGAAATTAATCCACGGTTTTAAGTGTATCTAAACTGTACTCTCTGTGCAGTGACCTTGTGTACCCTACCAATTTCACCGTTGCGTCACATATCTCTTAATGTATTAGGACTCAAGTAGCATATTTATGCTCACAAATTTCATTATATAAGGTTAAAAATGGTCAACTAAAATGGACAATATAATTAAATCAAGAAAAGTTAGGAAACTTCGAGATTGAATAGATTGAAAAAAGTTTCTCCCTTAGTAGTATTTGTGTGCGCGGGCTTGTGTGTTTTTTCACGAGTGCATGTGGAAATCTTCCAATGATATTTTGTGGCTCGTACCACAAGGCGTGTGGGATTTCTGCCCACTTAAACCACCTCCCTTTATACCGTCACATCTCCCATCTCCGCCGTCAAGCATTAGTTCATGAGGGGAGTTAACATCATATGCTAATTGTTAGTTCTTCTTTCCTTCTCCTGAAGACGCACGATTCGAATTGCGAAGGCTAAGTAGTCGGTCACTACCTCCTATGCTTCTCTTTTGGCTAGCATCAGGGTGACTATTTCTTCTGACTGGGGTCGTCCACCCGCGAGTCTATAAATTTCGTCTCTCTCGTTCTGGAAGTGAGGGTATACGAAGAATACGTGCTCTGCATCCTCCACAACCTCGGAGCACACAGGACACGTAGGATCGTCTTCAGTTTAAACAAGCGTTTGTACGACCGGAAACAAACATGGCCATTTAATATTTGGGTGACAGAGGTCTACTTCATGATGTCTGCTGGTCCACTCTCTTGTGTTTGGGATGAGTCTGTGCATACACCGTCTTATCCATACTACCCCAACGATTCTGCCTCTTGTCCATAGTCGTGTCTCGTACTTCAACTACATAAACTCTGTGCATCGCCTCTGTGTTCTGGCGCCGTCTCCTGTAGATTCTCTGCCACTCACCCACCAGCATTTCGATGGGAGTCATATCCTTTATCACACAAACTGCTTTATAGGATACCGTACGCAAAGCCACTGCTACCCTCTGTGCACTCCGGCGGTAGGTTGAGGTCGTTTCTAGTTTATAGCTGTTATTATTGCATCGGTCCATATGGGAGCTGTATATAACCAGATAAACGTGTTCACAGATGCTTGGAGCTTCTCCGATTTGTCTCGGACTACCGATGTTCGGAATTATATGTGACAGGGCTCTCACAACCTCCCTATACCCTGCGGGTGTTTATTGAATTTCAGACGTTACAGCAAGGTATCTCACTGAGAGCTGGAAACAAATCTCTGAATCTCCAACAATCAGAGTGATTGACAGTAACATTTCGTCTTATGGATTGCGAGTGTTAGGCCAACAGCAGATAGCGAATAATCGCAACAGTTTCATCCTCTATGCATTTCACTTCCCCCAGGAGCGCGGCTACAACGACCACTGCAACGTCATCCGCGAAGATATTACCTTCGTATCTTTTCGCAGCGAAAGCCTGAGAATTGCATGATGTTCCACAGGGTAGGGTCCAGCACTGATCCCTGCGCTACTCCATCGGTGACGCATTATGTTCTTGGTTCCTCCTCTGTATCACACATGAGAAGTGTCTTTTAAATAATTACCAGTCTAATGTACGATGGGATCCACATGGACATTATGCAGCTCCATCTTGCCGAGTTGAAAACGTTCTTGACGTCCAGGGTTACGATGGCATTGTAGCTCTTATTCCACCTCATGCCTTGGATAGCATTCTAAGCGATGCTGACTACTTCAGTAATGGCGTCCAGTGTTGAACGAGACTTTCTTGATCCAAATTCTGATTCTGATTGTCCGCCAAGCCGTTTGACCCCTCCGTGAATTGCATCAGTCGATTAAAATTAATGAAGTATTGTATACCTGCAGAAAATCATGAGGATGATTTTTAATGACTGCCTTAAAGGCAGAATTTGGAATGAAATCCAACCCCGGGGCTTTTCTCTTCTCCACTTTGCTGTACACTAGCTTCAGCTCATCGAGTGAGATGGTAGGTATGGATTCTTCAGGGACTGTATCTTCGACACCTAGATTGATTTCCTGTTGCTGCGGAAATCTAACAATTTTGTTCAGCAGTTTGGGACAGGTTGGCACTAACCTTGGGGATTTCCTCAGTTCTGTCATGATGTTGTATGGCCCCAAAGATCGCTGTCTACAGATTGGCTTAATATTTTCCTTCTACTTGCTTGCTTTAATACCCCACTTCAGCGCTCTCCGGACCTGTCTATATTATTTCTGGAGAATATTATAGTTTGGATTACCCCTGGCTTGTTAAAACAGTCTCCTGAAAGATTGGCATGTTTTACAGAGTTCTTCTATCGTTCCGCATCCAATTGTTCCGCCACAAAACTGGAGGTTTCTGACAGTTCCTCTTTGATTTCGCCTACGATACGTCGCAGGCATTGCTGATGAACGACATGTTTCCATTCCGTTGTTCCTGTTAGTTGTCTCCTCATCCTCACAAAGGATCGCTGCACTGAACAAGCAGTGGAATGGTTAGTGCACCGGGTGAAAAATCACTAAAATAAATATATTCTGGTTGCTCTTATAGACTTCGAAGATGCGTTTGACTCTGAACAATGGGACATAATATTGTCGAAATTAGAACGATTACCACACCTCCTACTACGACGTGATCATATCTGCATGACCGCCTTGTGGTCTTAGACGTTGGCCCAGAAAAGATTATTCAAAAGATTACAAAAGATTGTCCGCAGGGAAGCCATTCGGGACCAATATTGTGGAACATCATGATGAACATAGAATGAACAGATGACAGACGCGAAAATGGAAGTCATAGCGGACTAAGACTGAGGGAATTGTTTTCGATTACGCAAACCGGGGTCTAAGTGGCTAATCCTCTTCCCCGATTGACGTTTGAAAATAAAAAAAGATAGTGAAACACCTTGGGGTATATATTGAGGAACGATTAACATTCAAAGACCACATCGACCATATAGGCAAAAAAACGAAGAACGTTGTGTATGGTCTTATGAGAATCGGGCAATACAAAACATACGATAGGGAGGCCACAACTACTCCTGGTCTACAAGGGTATAATCGTGTCACAAATTACTTATTGTGGAGTCGTGTGGTACGAAGTAAATTGAGACACATGTAGTGGAACCTGGTCAACTACCAGCGGTAACCAAGGAAGGTCAGGAAAGAGAAAGGAAGGAGGCTCGCACAAGTAAGTGGAAGTAATGCCAGACACAGCTCGGGGTCCCGTATTTGCCAAACACGTACTTACTAGATGTAAGTCCCCAGGGGGGGGGAGGGAATACGGACAACTCCAGACTGCATATGCGCGATGAATGACGAACATGTACTTTATGACTGCGTGCTGACGGGGGAAGAGAGAGGACGATGGTTCCAACAACTGAAGCGACGAGGACTCTACAGCGACAAGGACATGACCAAATACATAGCGACCAAGGTCGTGTTTGAGGAATTCGATGAATACATGATGACTATTATGACTATACGAAAGGCATACAAGGTTAGATAATGGATGATCTCCACACTTCACCGCGGTGGGGACAGCTACGCAGGTACCAAAAGCGTTGAGCAATGAACAACCGAATGAACAAGATGGGTACGTGAGGAAAAAACGATGATGACACACACAAGGATTATGAAAACGTATGTAATGAGTAAAAGGAAAATAACTGGGAACATGAAGACAGAAGAAAACAAGTATAAATATTCTACAACAGAGATTTGATCAGTAGAAAAAGAAAAAGCGGTGACTATCCCAGGATTTGACCAAACTGTCGAAAAACTGGAAGATATATAAAATGAAAAAAATGCACAGAGAGCAGCCTGACAAGATAAATCAGACACCCATGCGCAACTTTCCGTACCTTTGTGTTGTCCCGACAGAATTGCGACGTCTATGTCGAACTCCCGTTTAGTTTGCTACAACAGATCTTGTGCAACCTCACATGATTCAGATTCAGCTGGAGGATTCTCATTCCTGGCTCTTTGAAAAGCATGGAATGGCTTTTGGAAGGCTAAACACTTAACTGCTGCCTGATAGATATTTACTCTTTCCATTCTCCTTGTGCGTGTAAGAGTATGTGTGTTTGTTTCTGTGTATGCAAGTGCGCGTGCGTGTGTATCCAGTCATTGGCAGTGAGACAACTAATCTCTTTTCATTGATTTTCATTTTATATATTTTTTTATATTTGATAGATTTTTATATTATTATAATTTCCATTTGATAGAATGATTCAAGTTGAAAGATTTCTTATCATTCCTCAGGGGCGACGTGTCAAGCATCACCGCGTCGCCTGGATCTCCTGCTGGCGTCCGTCGCGTGACAGCCAACGGACCCGGTTCCCCTCGGCCCGATTCACCCGCACCTACGTCACCCGCCGCTTCCCGCGCCGCCCTAACATCACAGCGCCGGCGATCGGGCTCCACGTCTTCGTCGGAAGGTTCAAGTACACCACGCCACAGTGACGGCGCTATATCCCCGCCGCCAGCGATACGTTCTCCACCTGCCATCGCCAACAGCCCTCGCTGTCCAGCGGTCTCTGCGGTGGCAGCACCCGCGCCATCCCTAATGGCATTCCGCTCAGTGGACTTGGGAGGCGGCGCGCTGGAAGGGTATTGCCCACAGAGTGAACCGGTAAAACGGAAAGTGTACGCCGGCAGTGCGAGTCTAGATAGGCTACAGAAGTCGTTGGAGAAGAGTCAGCACCAGTCGCTGAGGCTTAAAGCTGATGCAGGTAAGATCTTAAACATTCTTGTGTATGCTGGATGTATCAAGAACTCTCTTTTTATTTGTATGGCTCAAAAAGAATTATGCCTCATTTACAACATACACTAATACTTCATTTCTTTCAATACATTTTATTTCATATTCAAGTGATGTAGATAGCTTTAATATGTATATATTCTGTACTTGTTGTACTCAATTGTTTATCTTGAAAATAATTCTACTCTTTTTAATAACTACAAAATTTTCTAAATTACTTTTCTCGGGAGACAAATACTCAGGATAGTACATTGGTTCCCTTCCTCAATTATAGAGTTTAGGTGATTGAACTTATATTTTGGGAAATGAAAACAAACCTTTTCATTCTCAGTAATTTGCTTAATAATTTCTTATTATTCCTGTTGTATTTAAGAAATATTGCTGAGTCCATAAAGTTGATAATCGTACTGAAACTGGGGCAATGAGCAATGTGAAAAATTAGCAGGGGAAAATCACACACCATTGGGTACATTAGTTTTTTAATCTGTCTAATTTAAGGAAGTGAATTGGATTAATTAGTGCATAAAATAAAACATAAATATTGTCTACTTAAAGGGTTGGAAAGAGGATTGACAAATGTAAACAAATACTATATTATTTTAGAAAAAAAATATTATTATGATTTACACTTTCCTGGGATTAAAGATGTATCAGACAGATGTAAAAATATAGGAAAACTAAATGTTTTGTGCATTAAATCAAACTACAGATTAAAAATGACACAATTGTGTACCAAGGTGTTTTACTCTACAAATTTTGCGGGGCACAGCTGTTAAGAAGATTTTTTTTTGTTTATTTTTTTTTTTTCGAAACTCAATTTTTCAATATTCAGTTATCGCATTAATACGACAATTTTTAAACATTAATAAGAATGACACAAAAACAATATACATATTCAATAAAACTTACAGTATACCTACCAGAATTATTTGCTATTCCACTTTCTCTGATAACACCCGAAAAAAACGTTTCTCCTTTTAAGTATAAGTACAACTTAACTTGTATATTGTTAAATGTTATATTTCATGGCATTCTGGCTTGTAGAGACTGTATAATGTTTATTTTTCTTCAGCAAAATCCCATTTTATATCAGGGTTCACTGATTAATCTTTTAATGTCATTATGAGAATTTATCTAATTGTGACTTACAACCTAGAATTGAAGATATTTTTGCTGAGGGGACAATGTAAATACTTTTGCTAATTTAATCAATATTTCTTTTGTTGTCACCTCATGAATTTGTATCCTTTTTATTTATTATTTTGTAATCGTTTGTGATATTTATTTATTTATTTGAGAATGGGAGTGTTCATTATTATTATTATTATTATTGAAATCTTGAGTATTATGAATATTTTCAAAAGAGTTTATTAAGTTTATTGTCGTTTGCTCTACTCTGGAACACTTGTTTCCGTGTTGAACTGCTGCTTTATCTCAATGGAAGGGGGAGAGATGGCCCTCGAATCTCTACCCCGTCACTTCCTTCTACCATGCACAGTTGCACATAGTTGCCCGAAGCATTCGTAAAAGTGCAGATCGCTAGCCACCTCTGCATAATTGTAATCTGCATATAGTAAACTTGATCGAACCAGCTTCAGTTTCAAATTAGAAAATTTACCGTGCATTTACAAAATAAAAAATTTATGACAATATGAACCCATTTACAACCCATCTTCAAATTTGGACTGTGTCTCAAAAAAGCTCATAAATACTTTTCTTTCTTTTTTTAAACTTTAAAAATTCCGATTTTGTCACCATTTCGGACTGCTTGTCGTCTGTGTGAGCCGCGCCATACTCAGAACCCTGTCCTTTGTCGGACTGGATCGACGACAATCCCCAGTTTCTCGTTTTACTCCCTTACCCACTGTTCATACTGCCCGCGATGCGATGAAATATGATCTTATGCAATAGACGTGAAGAGGAAAAGAGGGTAAATGACAGCATCGCGGAGCTGTTCGCACTGTGAGCGAATCCTCGCGATTGTGAGTGCTTGCTAACACGCGAATAGTGAGAAACTAGTTTGCGATTTGTGACGATCGACGTCGCGTGCTGCCACTTCTGACTGAATTTATGATCCGATAGGAGTTTAGAGAAGCTTAATTATAGTGTACCTCCTCATCCACTCGGTGGTGTAGGACCAAAAGAACTTATGTTACCGCGAGACGGTTCTAGGGAAGAGACTGAATGTTCTTTTTTCTCTGTGCACTTCATCTTACACGTTTGTTTTGAATTTTATTCATTTCTAAAGTACCGCGTCAAGAAAAAATAGAAAATTTCCGAATTAAAGTTTTCTTTTGTTACAGTGACATATGCCTCAAAACTGCAAATGCGTTAGAATTATACTTATCTGACTGTGATAGTAAAGTTTTTCTTCCCCGGTTTTTGCCTCACCAAAATTGGTGCTCTATCCCTGGATTCTGATTGAGAATGATACAATGTAGTCGAAAGTCAATGTATTCATTCTGAAATAATTCCAAATCCGCTTTCATCCTCTCGCATTACTAGACCTTATCCTCATTAAGAGACTCTCCCAAGTCTTGTTCTTTCTTCATTGAGTTCATGAACCCAGCTCCTATTAAATCTAGTATTTTCTACTATAAATAAAGTGATGGAGTTCAAAATAAACGACATTCTATTACAAATTTGAGAATCAACTTCCTACTTATATGAAATCGCGGGTATCGCATCGCTTGCATTGTGAGCACTTCATCACTTCGCATCGCTTTGAAACTCGAAATCCTTCATCGCATCGCAACGCGGACAATGTGAGCTCAGCTTTATAGTCGTCCGTGTGAGCGGTTCCTTTGCTACGTGAAGACAGTTGCGACTTTCTCGCAGAAGACGCATTTCTGTTCCAAGTTTATCTGAGTTCGTTGCTATTGCATAAGTCTACATTTCGGGAGTATTGTAATGACATAACAAAATTGCAACCTATTTTCTTTTCCTTCTCACTCATTCTACACGTATTTCAAATTCTTTTAATCGACTATTTTGACCATTTCTGAATGTTTTTGTGGGAACTTATGTTATAAGGGAGAACGAATACTGAAACACGCAATCTTGGAAGTTTTCATTAATCTTGTTGCCGCAATCTCTTGTTATCAGAAGGTGCGTCGTCGGAGGAGCGTAGTGGCGCAGGAAGTCTTCAGCAGAAGCTAGCAGATCTGCGACGTGAGCGACTGCAAGTGGAAGCGAAGGTGCGTGAGGCGAGGGATGAAGAGCGACGCCGTCTCGACGAACGTGCGCAGACTCAGCGTCAGCTAACTCTGCTGCGTCGCCAGATGCTCGTGCACACCATCGAGGGACTCAAGCGGAGCCTCGAGGACCAGTCAGCGCGTTTGCACGAGGCCGTGTATGATCACGATCCCGCTGACACGCCGCCGACTACGGCGGCGCTCGAACGCATTGCCAGCGAATAATTCGCATTTGTGGGAAGGTGAACATTTCGGTGCTGTGCGTGTGGCCGTCGACTGTGTTAAGGGGGTATGCCAATGATTTTAAAATGCAATGAAAGGTAACACCTGTTCTGAACCAAAGTGAGTGATCGTTGATAATTTCCGAGTTTAGTGGGTGGCCGACGCTGGTCCCAGAATGTTATAAGCTGGAATTTAGTCAAAAAATTAAATCCGGTAATTTTTCTCAAGAAAAGTGGCAACCTTTACCGTTTCAGTGTATTTTCAGTGCCGTTAAGAGATTGTATCTGCAGTGTCAGCCAAGTTGAATTTCTGTTCTGTTATTTCTTCTCTCTGAGTGTTTGTCAAAAATTGAGTTGGCGATTCTTTTGTACAGGAGTTTAGATCTGTGGAATTCATTCCACTTGCCATTCCATTGCAGAGTGAGGTAGGTACATGAATAAAACACTAATTCTGTGTTCTTCTGTGAAGGTTACTGAGAATGGTGAGACCTGTTGCAAATGTATGAAGTAGATCTATTAATATTGTGATTTACGATTACCAGCAGTGGTTGGTAATTGCTGCTAGTCTTCTCATTGCCTACATGACATTTTGTCACCCTTATTTTGGGAAAGAACAGTGTATAACTAGTCTGTGTAAGAGGAAATACAGGGAAAATGTTGCTGTATTTTTAATAAATGTTTACCTGACCGAAAAGAAGTTTATATATATATTTCAGTATTAATAATTGTCTTACTTGGCACAGAAACAGACTGTATTATTATGTCGTTATATGATGGTGTAGGTTTGTCAAAACACAGTTAATACAGATTGTTTTTATTATCATTAATAAAGATAAGTAAATGATGTAATTTTGTGTCTCATAGAGGAAAATCAATCATTTCATTCTGAAGTGGTGTGTTATGTGTTCAAAGCCCATTAAACCAAAGTATGCTATTTACTTGGAAATGTCAATTACTATGTCATTCAAATGATCGCCAAAGAAGTCTAATTTTCTTTTTTTACAAATCTGCCTGTTGACCAACATTGCATATTATCAAATTATGAATAAATTTATCTTTCTGTCCAAGATTAATGGAAATACCTCATTAAAGGGAGTATTATATTTAAAATAGAATGAATTTATTGTTCTTACATTGTATTCAATACCTCATTGCATTTCAGGTTTAGTCATTCATTGTTTTTTCTACATTAAAAACTAAAACTACTTTCTTCTATTTGTTTCAGTATAAAATTGCATTAAATTTCTCTATCTAACCATTTTTCAAAATTATGATTGAAAATAACAACTTTTTAGATTTATTATCCTCTGTTTAAATTTGTACACAATTAGCAAGTATTTAAAGTGAAATTCTTTATCTTTTCTTTTTTCTTTCTACACCCATTGTTCTTTATGAGAATATATGGAAGTGTAACTTGCCCAGTTAAATACCAAAAATATTATATTCCACCGATGGTACACAAATCCAAATACACATGATTATCCACATACTTGGGAGTAAAGTTACTCCAGATAATCAGCAAAATGGTTGAATAAGTACACAACCAGACATGAAAATGCAATCCAAGAATTTGTATTTATAGAAGGGGGTTTACACTTACTCATAATTATGACTTTTTATATGCTAGTTTTCTTTACTTACAAGGCTATTGGTTTACTTTTCAAAAAAAGTAGTCTTTTTGCATTTATACCTTATTTTATTTGTGATAAAAGCTTTTTAACAAATACATGTTGCTTTATGTTGTTCCTCCAGAACTCAATCTAATATTACTAATTTTCCTTTTCATATTGTCGGAGAAAAAAAGAAAAAGGAAAGAAAGATTGTGGATAATCGAGAGTTTGTTGTGGTGGTTAATATTTCACATTCTGAAGAATTTCACATACTTATAAGAAATTTAGTTTTCTGTGAGGAGACAAGTTGTGACATTTCCATTCTAATGGGCAAATAAATTTGATTCACTTACTACCACCTCTTTGATTATCTCAGTGTAGTATCATAGCATTAAGACAAATATGGGCAAAAGAGGCCTTGTTTTCAAATGAAACAGTTGAATATTTATGCTATATTTAACATAAAAAAGGTTGCTTGTAGGAAATGATAAATAATGAGTTATTATACGTGACGTATCATAAAAGTTAACTTGTATCTTAAAATCTTCATTGATCACAAGTGAGACAGTTAGTTTCTTGATTGTTAAGATCTCTGGAAGTTCCTTCTTAAGTCCATGCCTTGATGTTATGACATGCAGTACCCACTGACCAGCAATTTCACTCCATGTATGCATAAAATGCTTGGATGTGGCACAAGTAAAATCTTGCTGTGGTACAAGACTGGTCTTCCTAACGTGCCCTGTTCGATGTGAGACTAAGAGTGCCTCGAGTAAGAAATCAAACATGAAGTGAAGCCAACCCATTGTATACCTGAGACTTAGATCATAGATACCTTATGCATGATATTAAGTCCCATCAATGTAGCTGAGTTTGAGCAGCTTAGGCAAAATAAATTTAGTAGGTTTGGTTCTAGAGAGATATAGAAAAGTAAATGTCAGATCTACCTTACTGTTGTAAAACATAGAATTCTAGAAATGTTTCCATCATTTTGGGCAAATATATACTCATGATCATGTAAAGGGGAGAATAGTTGTTTATCAAACATTAGATGTAATTTAATGAAACAAATAATCCACATGTCTTCTTTACCATGGTAAAGAAGTTTCTTTTTCTTCAAGGATGTTGGTGATAAACTTCAAAGAAAAACAAATATGTTTGTTGTGACACAGAACTACTTTGTTACGCTGTACTGCTTCATCGTTAATACAGTTTTTAGGATTTCTTGCCCAATGAGAAATTTTGGCAATTATGATCAGATATTATGAAAGGTGAGTGACACTTGGGAATGTTAAAATTTAATAATTACATATATTGTTATAAAGAGAAAAATATGTACATAATATTTTCTTTTTATTGAAAAGTGAAAAATAGATGTTTAATTAAGTTTAAAAAATACATTTATATTTCAAATGCAACTTCACTCCCTGGCAAGATCTATTCTTTTTTCTTTTAAAGTTTAGTCTGTGGTTTGAAGAAGCATTATTTTTTTTTTAAAACTATGTTTGGAAAAATTAATGGGCAAAATATTTAAAATTCAATTTGATTCAATTCAACAATTCATGGTACAATAAGAAATTCTATTTTTGAGATATATTTTTGGATTTGATACAGAGAAAAAGATTTGTCATGACTGATGACATATTACAACCTAAAGAGCACCCTTCTGATGGGAATGGCATATAGTTTGTTGTGTCAAATAATATATCAATAGGCCAAATTAAAGTCCCCTGTAGTAAGTCATTTGTTTGAGGTATCGCCCATACCTTTAGATTATAAGTAGAGGTATAAACATTAGAGCATATATACTTCCATTTTTATCTATTTATGAAGTAATAAAATTTGACTTTAATTTGTAATCATAGCAAGTACTTCCTGTAGGACTTCTTATTTACCTCTATCCCATGCATTCCAACCATTGATTATGTAAAATTTATATTCACTGCCAAACATCTCATATTTCAATAGTGTTTAATTTTGCTGCACTTAAGAACTACCAATTTTTGAAAGTCATGTTTGTTGGGATGAGCAGATTGTTTGCAATAGGTATAGCAAGTTTTTGAGCATAATATCTTCCATATTGAGTATGTATTTTGTGTGTTTTTGCCTCAGGCACATTCTCTTTCCTGTTATCAGATTTTGTTTCAAGTATTTTGAAACTAATCATCAGGAGATATAAATACTTATACATCCTTATAAAATTTCTCCAAAAAATTATCCATTTGAAGTATGTACAACTTATTATGAAAATGCCCTTCTATTCTTTATTTATAAACTTTTTTTTTTTGTCTAAAATAAATGGCTTCACACCTTTTCTCTTATTCCTCAAATTGATGTATACAAATGACTGCCTTCTTTACTCGTGTACTTGATGAGGTGCTGCTATTGTGTGTGAAGTACAAAGTGTTTGTTTCCTTGAATTTCCAGTTCATGCATTTCTCCCCATGTTGGACTAGGCATATGAAAACACTAGCTTCACACTAGTCTAAAATTGTAAACAAAATGTATTATTTCTTCTTGAACATAATTGTACGTTTCTATTTGAATAATATAGTTATGTTGAAGAACCTGTTTATTGTTATTTATATTTATACTGTAATATTATTGCACTGTACTTGAACTTTCTTTATATATAAAAGTACTTTTTATCATTTCCTGTGTTGTGTTTTCAGTTAAGTTTAGAAGACCCAACCAATCGTATACCCACCAAGGACCTTAAGAGTTCAAAGTAAAATTGAAAAACATAAACTCTTGTCGGTTTAACTGCTTCTGCCATGAACTGCACTTATAAAGGGAATAGCAGAATCAGAATGGTGAAATGGTCACCAGTTTCAAGTTCGCCATTGTTATGGGTCAAAAAACGTGTCCTGGATGATTTTTAGTCACCTTTCTAAAATATTTAAAAAATTAAAGAAAATATATTTCTCATGAAGTTGTTTTTTCTAGCAGATAAAGTAAACTCCCAAAAATCTGCTAAATACAGAATTTAGCCTGAAGCTTCAAAATCATCTCATTATCTTGTTACATTGAGGCAACAATCAATTTTAAGTAAACCAGTGCATGTGCTACAATTTCCTTCAAAAGAATTGCTGCACCAAGAGGGATGAGGCGAATTGTGATAATTTTTGGAAGGCAGGGAGGACGTCACATCTATGAAATGATAAAACTTTCACATTTCTAGTAACAATACTTAACAAGATACATGATTATATCATGCTAATCACCCAATGCATTCTCAATTGGAAAGAGATCAGAAGATGCAGTTGGTCATGGCAAAATCTCCAGGGCTTCAAGGCACATTCAGGAGGCAGCTGTGTTACAAGGACTCTCACTCTCATGCTTGAATGAGGCTGCAGTGTGGGAGTTCACAAACAGAAGCACTGGTGGCAGTCGAACTTCCTGAGTGTACTGTGCGACTGGCAGTGCCTGTGAGGAACAGTAACGATGATAGGGCATTAGAAGATATCGCACCTCACACCATATCATCAAGTATATATCACCCCACTCCATATAACATATCACAGCACCATACCACCCATACACCACACAAACTAAAGAGTGAACTGAACAGTAATAGGATAATGTACAAAACCCATTGAGGGAAGCAGTCACCTGTATACTGGTATATGTAATAGTCATTCCATAATAACATATCCCATAACAAACATTGAAATTGTACATGGCCATAGAAAAAAATAAAATAATGAACCACTTTCATGGAAAGTTTGTTGAGTGAACATGAGAGAGTCATCAAATTCTAGAGTTCGTGACCCTGTTATGGTAAATTGGACAGGGTTAAAGGAAGTTTCCAAACAAATATCAGAATGGCCACCTATTTAAAAATTTATAGATTTTAAATAATCTAGAAGAACTGATACAACTTTCTTTGGCCTAGCTTTTCAAGACATTTTTTATCACTATGAGCATATTATTTGCTGATAACAAACAAACAAAATGCTTGGATTTTTGTACTGTACAGAAACAATATAAAGTACCCGAGTCTTAATTAAAAAGATATGAGGACACATATTTTAGGGAAGTATTTCAAAAGGCAAAGTGCAGGACTCCTTTGAATCAAAATGTACAGGACTTCTTTGAAATATCTTGTTATTTGAAAATGATTTTTTTTTTTAGTTTATAGCTTTAAATAATGAAATAAAAGAAAAAATAATTACGGAATTTCGTACTAGATTTCTGGGCATACAAAACCAATTATTTCTATCTCTAGCAGAGTTTTTGGAATTTGAAAATGAAATAGTAAAAAATTTCCTTTTCTTCATGTTCAAAAGTTTGTGTCGTTATGTGCAAATATTTTAAAAGGACCTAAAAATAAAAAAAGAACTCTTGTAAAGTGCAAAGAATTACAAAACTAATATTTCGGCATCTCCCTGAAAGTAAAGTTCGAAGTTTACAGAGATTTTCAAATAAGTTTCTGGACATTTGATCCTTGCCACCAATGAGTGTCAGCTGATTGATGTCCCTTGTTCTTTAAAAAAAATAAGACTTATTTAAGAAACATGTTTTCTCTAGTCATTTTGTTAGAGATGAACAAATGTCTGTTAACAGTGAGGTATATCAGGTACGAAGTACTGATACATGTTTTTTGAAGCTATCATGGAAAGATTTTCTCATCTTAAAGATCATAGAATTTACCTATAATATATACCTGAAGGGAAACAACTTTGTAATTCTATTGGTTTTGTAACACGTCTGTTTAAAATTACTAGGCTTCCCGTGTGGGGTTACTGGTCCCCCGCCGGGCGCCTCCCCAGGTGGCGGATAGGGGGATACCCGGCCTGGCTTTGTCAGGTGGTCACCGGGGAAATTAAATGCCCGGGGTGGACCGAAACCAATGAAGAGGACGGCAACGGATGCGAAGGCGGAAATGGAGTCCATTAGAACGGCGGAGCAGGCGGAAGGGGCATACCCAACACCGAGCCAGCCCCACGTATTGGGGTGAAGGGATCATGTTGGAGTTACATTACCAGGCACGGTAATGCAATAGAGCAGGTGGCGGAAGAGATCCTAGAGGTCCAACTGCAGCGCTCACAGTCCTAAGGTGGATCAGTGTCTTGGCGTCAGGTGGCAACCGGCCGTAAAACTACATAGCCATTCATATTTCCTTGTCCAAATGAAAGCACAAAATAAGAGAATGAGCACTCATACTAGGGCGTTCCCCTTAAGCGACGGTCGAGGTAATACAAACTCTAGGGCGTATCCCTTAAGCGACGGTCAAAGCTACAAGAAAACATCATTGCGATTAGCAACTTGGAACGTAGGTTCCATGACGGGAAGAAGCGCCGAATTAAGCGACGCCCTTAAAAGAAGGCAACTCGATGCATACTGTGTACAAGAGACGAAGTGGAAGAGTGCAAAATCAAAACTTGTAGGCAACGGGTTCAAGTTTGTCTATAATGGAACTACCACCGGTAAAAATTGTGTTGGAATTATACTATCTGAAAAATTAACTCAAAGCTTAGTAAATATCGAAATGGTAAGTAATAGACTGATAGCCGTAAAGCTAACCCTCGAAAAACAACGTTGTTTTAATATAATATCTGCATATGCACCACAAACGGGCAGTGCTGAGTGTGAAACAGAAGCATTTTGAGAAGATCTTTATTATATTATACAAAATATTCCGCATGAAGAAACAGTACGTCTGGGCGGAGACTTAAATGGCCATATTGGTAGCAGCAACACTAACGTGGAGAGATGCATAGGGGATTTGGCTATGGCACCCGCAACAGTGACGGAGAGACAATTACAAATTTCGCATCTAGTTTCGACTTAGCAATCATAAACACCTTTAAAAAGAGAGAATCCCGCCAAATCACCTAAAGAGTGGAGGACATGCAAGTCAGATTGACTTCGTTCTTGTGAGGCGTAAACATTTGGGTAACTACAAAGATTGCAAGGTCATACCGGGAGAACCAATCACAACCCAGCATAGATTGTTAGTCACCGTATACAAGCTTCCGAAAGCCATTAAAATAAATCGGAAACTGACCCCCAAAATTAAACGGAGAGCTTTAAAGGAACCTGCGGGAAAACTGTTTACAGTGGAACTCTCTGACAACTTAAGTTCCATGGATACCACAAACATGACACCACATGAAATGTGGGAAAACTTCGAAAGAGTCTGTATAAGCAAGGTCGAAGAACACTTAGGCCGAACAAGAAGCAAAAAAGGACTCAACAAAGAAACTAAATGGAATAAAGAAGTAAAAGAGGCGGTAATATCTAAGAAAGACGCTTTCAAGTTGTGGCAGTCGACCAAAGATGAAACTGACTTTGATAATAATAAAGTGACCAAAAGGCAGGCCAAGAGACAGGTGGCAATATCAGTAGCAGAAACAAACTTCGAGTTTTATACCAAATTAGAATCAGCTAGGTCAGAACTGATACATAGAATAGCAAAAATACGTCACAACAACGCAAAAGACATAATTGTAAAATACATAAATGATAGCAATAGTAAACTGCTTACTGAAGACGTAAACATTAGGAATAGATGGACAGAGTATTATCAACACCTTCTGAATGTGTCCCATCCAAGAAATTATGATTATTGCAGGCCTGAGGCAGTCCAGGGGACATCCCGGAATATAGCTCATGAAGAGGTAAAAAGTGTGATACAGCAAATGAAAAATAACAAAGCACCGGGTCCGGATGAAATACCAGTAGAAGTCGGGAAGCACCTGGGAAATAATGGAGTAGTCTGGCTAATCAAATTCTTCAACAAATTAATACAGGGCAACTCCATACCTGACTCATGGCGCAACAGCTTTCTAATACCATTCTATAAGGGAAAAGGAGACGTTAGAAAATGCAGTAATTATAGGGCCATAAAACTGAAGTCACACACATTCAAAATTTGGGAACGGATATTAAATACTAGACTAAGGCAGATCATAACATTAACACAAAACCAATGTGGCTGAGAGGTGTACCTCCGACGCTATTCAGACGGTTCGAATAATGCTTGAAAAGGCTAAAACCAACAAGACGAACCTTTATATGGTTTTCATAGACTTGGAAAAGGCGTTTGATCATGTCCCACAAGACCTCTCTGGAAGCACTCAGGCAGCAATTGGTACCAGACTATTATATCAGCCTTATACAAGACATGTACAAAGACGTCACCACTCAAGTTCTAAGCCCCGCAGACAGAGGCGAATCGTTTGAAATTGGGGTAGGGGTGCATCAAGGTTCTACGCTTAACCCAATGCAATTTAACACTACTCTGGATCATATCACAAAATACTATCAAAAGTCATTGCCTTGGAATATTCTATACGCTGACGATGTCGTTCTGGTCTCGTACAACGCAGAAAATTGAACTTCATTTCCTGGACAGAGGCACTCGAAACAAATGACCTTAAAATAAGTAGAAAAAAGGCAGAACACATGTCGTGTGTTTTCGATAATGAAACTAACCCAAATAACATTAAAATCTCAATAGGAAGTACAGTGCTACCTACGGTGACACAATTTCAATATCTAGGCTCAATACTTAGCAATGATGGCAAAATTGATAAGGATGTTACTCACAAAACTACAACTGGATGTATGAAGTGGCGACAACTCACAGGCGTTATGTGCGACAGAAAAATGCCGCTTAAAATCAAAGGGCAGTTGTACAAGACAGCCATTAGACCTGAAGTTCTGTACAGGTCAGAATGTTGGGCGACCAACAAGCAGCACCTGAACAAATTGCATACAACAATGCGCATGCTACACTGGTCAGCGAATGTCACACTACAAGACAAAATCCGAAATGAGTACATAAGTTAAAAGGTTGCCTCGATAGTCGATAAGATTAAAAAGAAACGCATACGGTGGTATGTTCACATCCAAAGACGATCATATGGTGAAACTTGCCCTAGACTTGCCAATAACGAAGCGTAAGCGCGGAAGACCACCCGCCACCTGGTTGACGACGATCGAAAAAGATCTGAAAGAAGCTCACATAAACAAAGACGTAGCACAAGACCGTGCTAAATGGACAAGGAAGGCCGACCCCAAGTAAATGGGAACAGGTCTAGCAGGAAGAAGATAATTACTAGGGCTTAGATTTGTATGTGTGAAGTAATTCTAATTGTATTCTAAGTTATTCAACTGTGATAACTTATCAGAATTTAACCATCCACTTCACTAGTACTTGATGGTTTTTGTAACTATATTTTTGTGAGGAATTAGTCTGCATTTATATTTTATTTTTTAAATAATAATGCAAATTTCATTCAGCAAGTATCTCTCATCAAATTCACATCATGATATTCACCTGTGTTGAAATATGTTTATAAAACCCCCTACCTATTTAATCAAGAAGTATATTACCCCTTCACAAAAGCATGTATTTAGAAATTAATTTCAGTGGTTGGGGGAGACATCAATTTGTTGTTGAGGAAATAATGCTCTGATTTTATACATAATCTTTCAAAAATGCACCAATTGTCACAAGTCTGAATATCTTCAAAATAATTAGTATTACAATATAGACCTATATCATGAAAGTGAAAATAAACGGCGCAACATTCAAAGTGTTGAACAACTTCATGAGAAATCTCACCGCTTTGAGAAGTGTAGTCCAAGCAGAGATATGTTCTTTAATCTGGTGTGGATTGTTCTTCCAGCAGTGCCTGTATATCAGTATTGTATGGATTACACTTGGCATTACAATCTGTGCAGGATCTTTGCATATGTATAATAAAAAAGAGTTTGTTTGTGTATTTTGTGCATGTCTGCCGCATAGCACAATGAAGAATAAGTCCAAAGCTTCGAAGTTGCACTCCTGCTGTGCAATAAAAGTAACAAGTTTGTAGTAGCATCAAATTTTCTTAAAAGCTTCATCATTAAAGATAAAAGTACTTCAGTATTATAGGTGAAGTAAAGGTGTTGTTTTAGGCTATGAATTCATTAACTGCTATTTCTTTGTGAAAGTTTGTGTGAATCATGGTGTCACTGAGTGTGGGTTTGAGTAATGTATTGAATTTATGATGCCCCTGTTCTAGAGTGATGGCAAGACCTAAGAAGTTCAATGTTCTATGTGAATCCTGTGTTTTGGCTGTGAGATATATGTTTCAGTGAACGGAGTAAATTGGTCTGTAGGAGTGTACATAAACTTACTATGCACACATCATTTACAGAAATCCCCATATTATTACCCTAAACCAGTAGATCCCTCTACTAACCTAATGGATTCAGTGAAAACTATATACTCGTATAGAGAACCACCCCCGTCGGAGAGAGCGTGCACAACGTCTGCATAGGGGAGACCGGGTACAAAATTAACACTTTGTACTTTTACCCTGGTTTCTGGCTAGCTGTCATATTTTTGATGAAATGAATGTAGTCATATATAAATTTCGTTTATGCTCTACAAATTTGTGTCTAAATGTACCTCATTATTCGTTATTTATGAATTACAGAGACTTAAAAAATCGGCGATTGTTATTTTCGACCCTGAGGTCAGGGCGAAAGTAACACGATGTGGGTCGAAAGTAACATAATGAAGGTCTGTGTAATAAAATTGAAATGCAATATCTAGTCAACAAATTATTTATTAGAAAAATGTTTAGTAACACAAATTAACATTTGTACTTTTACCTCTTAAATAGTACTTCTTTTATGAATAATAAACAAAACTATTGACTTCTCGTCAGGAATTATTCCTAATCTTAGTAATTAAAATATCAACTTTTATGAGATTCAGTTTTCTATTCACCCGCAATTATGACACGCACAGTTTGCATCATCATTGATGCATGCAAAATGTGACCACTTTTTACATTCGATACATTGTATCCACTGCTTGTTTAGCCGACTATAGCTAAAAAGCTCTAAACAAACGAGACAAAAACGATCTTCGTCAGATGAATTGTTATATTTACAGTTTTTCTTTCCTTTAGTTGCCTTCTTCGTCTTTTCCCTTTCCTCTTGTGGATGTCAATTTTCTTTTGCCTTTTCCATTATCAGGTCGTAAAACTGTTCTCTTGGTATTGTTTATTTGTTTGTATTCTTATTCATTCGCAGTTTTTTCGGGAGTGTCAGTCAATACCGCAGTCTTACGTTTCTCACGTTCTTTATTTGTTACAGTCCTCGGACCTGCTCGTGGTAAAGGTCAAATATCTTGAGGGGAGAAAGGAAATGAATGGCTGAGAAGAACTCGCTTGTAACCCGCTAGGTTCTGATACTCGCGAGTTAGACTTAAAATAAAAAATTGGAACATCTAGCAGTAGATCAACGTCATCAGTGAGTGTGTTCGGTAAAGGCTGAACAGTTGGTGACTCGTTATTGTGAGAACTATTCGACAAATTATTAGGCTGGTTACTCGATGATGAAAGATCGTCAATTGGCGTATTTGGTTCAATTTGGAGGGTTGAGGATGCGTCAGATCTGGTCAACAGATTACTAGGTGGAATTTGCACGAGACGGACTGTTACAGATGATGGTGCAAAGTCAGCGGCAGTAAATATACTTGTATTCCTATTAAATGGACTTATACCAGTGCAGGTGAACACAGCAATAGCATTTTTATCATTGACAGGAAGAGGAAATGCTTCTCTGACAATCCCAGAAATTTAATGTATATTCATCGTTAGACCGGGATGATTTCGCATCCAGTTGTCTGTAGCTGTGTTTAACATTTTCTTAAATGGTTCAAATACTGCTCTATCCAGTGGCTGAAATTTGTGTGTACAGTGGAGTGGAAACGACACCAAAACTATTCCACTTCTCTTACAAAAATCTAGAGCTTGGATAGACATATGTGATGCGTGATTGTCGAGTAGTAGCAAACATTTTTGATTAATTATTGACTTGTCCTTTTTTTTGAAGAGTTGTAGAAACAGTAAAAATTCTCCTTCTTGCATCCAGCCACTGGCATTCCCAGCACCAGCAGATCCAACAGGACCTTCACGGATCATGTGATCTTGATATCGCTTAAACGGGAATACAAAAAAAGAGGTATGTGACCTCCTTGAGCATTAATCGCAACTGCAACAGTTACTAATCTCCCATGTTCCGCTGAAGTTACTGCACGTACTTGTTTAATTTTCTCTGAGCTACTATTTTGCTAGGTTTTTGGTCTGTGGTCACCCCTGTCTCATCCATATTCCAGATATCTCTTGGCTCAAATTTATACCTATCCATAACGTCTGCTAGGTTTTCAAAAAATTGATTAACATTATGTTCATTACAGCTCGAGGTTCGCGACAGGCTCGTTACTTGAGGACATCTCAATGATAGGGTCGTGTGTAGTTTTAAAAAACCAGTCAACCATTCCTTACAGGTCATTTGTGTGTCATGCCATTTCTCCGGAATTTTTTTACCATTTTTAATCGCTAACTCGTATGCCAACTTACGTACTTCAGATGGGGCCAATCCGAAATAAACTTTAGAGCACACAATTAAATAGTCCGGTATTTTTTTTTCTCTCCAACAGTAAACACACAGTTGACACAACGGTACCCAACTATTGCACTAGTATTTCCTGTCTTTAATTTTGTTATATACCTGTACAATGTTACATGGCAAACATTGTATTTTTTGTCCAGGGTTCTAATTTTTCCACCTTCTTTGAAATGTTCGTCAGCCGCTTTTCGGTACACTTCCATGTCAGTGATTCCTCATGCTGTCTTTCTTACTCGCTGACGCGTCATGGTCTTGGGATAACAAAACGTACATGAAAAGAATACATACGGTAAATTAGCATAGCGTAACATGTCCCCGTAGTGCTGTTACTATTGTACCCAACCACATTTTTGTTAATTCATGAATGCCTACCTAGAAATTGAACGTACTACCCAAAAAACAATAAAAACACTGTGTAAACAATCTAATCAAGAGTTACTATGCATATAGTCACATTGATATCATTTTAATGCTATGTAAACACTGAATGAGT
Source organism: Laupala kohalensis (assembly GCA_002313205.1). Taxonomy (NCBI): domain Eukaryota; kingdom Metazoa; phylum Arthropoda; class Insecta; order Orthoptera; family Trigonidiidae; genus Laupala; species Laupala kohalensis. The sequence continues at coordinate 207,766 of NNCF01129026.1, forward strand.
AAATGTCAAAAAATTTACTTTTGGTTCGTAAAATCACGTGGCGTCTCTAGCACAAACTTTCGGCGCGGTGCGCGCGCGGCGACTGAATGTAAACGGGGGGAGCGTCGCCGGCTATCACCTAACGGTAACGGAGCGGCGTTTGTACTATTGGATAAACCTACAGAGCATTTGTTACTTTCGACCCGCCGTTACTTTTTTACCCGGTCTCCCCTACTCTCCTGTGTCCCAACGTTGTCCACCTAGGTTAGGTATGGACTCTCGTTCTCAGCGTGTTTCGGTTGCGCCAGGGGACACGCCGATTGTGTCTTGATGATAGGCGGTAGTAATTTGCTCGCTTTAGCTTACCGTGGGGGAATGCTATGGGAGAATTTGGAAGATTTTATTAAACAAGTAGACCGCTACGGAGAGCTAGCGAGGCTATCGGAGTAGCCGTAGACCGATTATGGGACAGTGCTCGAACGGATTACAATGTTAATCCGGAGTTTTACACACCTTGGGAAGGTTGTGAACCCAACTAAGGGATACTTTCATCGTGCGTCAGGACGTAATCTGTGATTTGTTTTTACTAAAAATAGCGCAAAACTACCCTCTGAACCTTACTATACCCATGCCAATCGATTAAAGGTGTTGTTAAAGTCTTCATATGTGGGTGAGGAACACCGAGAAAAATATTAATTAGAACATTTTTAAAAAGTATTCCATCAGATACCAGTGCCACTGAATAAAATAATTGATTAAGCGCGGTGGGAGGATGAGGACGCGGACCCCACTATAAACTAGCGCAGACGCAATCATTATTTTCATGGGTATCTCCGCAATGGCGTATCATCCATCAAGTCCACCCCACCACCAACGCATACCTCTCCAAATATATTTTGCGACATACCCTTCGCTGACATTTTCATCACCTAATTCCTATCTCCAGCCACTCTCACAATTTATTTCGTCTTCGATTCGACATCCGCAGATGTCTTCCCATACTAATTATTCTCAAAATAACTTTTGTGCGCAACCTCAGACTAAGGAAAACAACGCGTTGGGTTCACATCAAAGATTCGTTCCACCTGAGTCTATATTGCATATAAACAAGTCGAGAGATCATCAGGCAAATAATATCTTTCCAGTATCACTTCCTTTCGGAAAACCTTGAAATTATGTCATGTCTCCATGCAATTACTGCCGCAGAAATGGCCATTCTGAGGATAATTGTCGAATGAGATCGCGGCATGATGAATAGCGTTTGGACTTGGTCGAGGGCGGAAGATAGAATGAATTTCGCCCTTTTCGGGAAGGGGCCTCTCGTCAGCCGAACCGGACGTTATTCAGGAGGAGGAACAACTCTCGGATCAGATGGGACAGGAGGTAGGGCAAACTGGACTTTTTGTGGCGTATAAGATTTTTGACAAATACTATTTGTTCCTCCTGGATACCAGTGCGAAAGCCTCGATCATAGCCAAGAATGCTGTTTCGGGGTGTTCCCTCCAGAACAAAAATTCATCCTTTCCAGTCTTTTCAAGCTATAACTGGTCACACATTGCCCATTATATGGAGGGTTCATGTACCTTTGAAATATAAGGACTTGACTATTCGTCATAATTGTCTTGCTGTACCAGATTCCTTCGTTCCTAATGTCACAGGATTTGACTTTCTTCATCAGTTTCGGATATAGAGAAAGGGATACTCCAAATTTCCAATAAATAACAACATTTATTATTATGAGGAAGCAAGAATTGATAACTAAATCTTTTTTCTCGGCTCGTGGACAGTAAGTCTTTCCTGTTTATTTTTCACATGCCAACTTATTATTAAACCGCGCGCTTCCGTTAAACATCCTTGGTTATTAATTCTTGGCATGGGAGGCAATCGACCCTTTTACGCGGAAGAAGAGTATTTCTCGCGAACCCGCCCCGTGGCATCTTGTGGTAGGCCCCAACATGCGAGAGATATACCTCCATGGTTCCTTACAGTACCTTGCAAATTTTTATATGGGATTTAAGTTTTTCAGTAACAATGTAGGGTACAGTTTGCAGAGAAGATGGTTTTATGAAGGAGAAACCGTTGGCAAACCATAACTCATATAATCCAGGAACCTGACGTGTTCTGGCAATCACAGGGGAGGGTGCCCCTGGGTTAGCCCTGCAGTGTCGTCCAAACAGTTTCCGAGTATTCTGATGGTAGGCTATGTTACTGCGGTTCCCGAAACCCGTATGGTTGGAAGTATGACTAAAAACCATAGGTAGAATTGCCTATTAAATCCGATTGAGATCGTATGAAGATCGCCGGCAGACGTCTAAAGTGGGGTGCTTAGCGTTGAATAGTTAATTAGTATGAACCTGTAATAATTTTTTATGGGTTTTTATTATTATTTTTTCAAACGTCTTATGTCTCGCGTACCGATTTTTACCAGGGACAACAATAGCTTTAAAAATTATTTAACAAATTGTTTTTATGATTTAGTATTATTAATCAAATTATTAATCAAATCTCAGAAACAAGTATCTTTATTTAATATATTGATCAATATCATTATTTGAATGTTTGTCCTTTTCTCACCGACTCTCTGCGTTCATTTACATTTTAATAACATGCTGTACAATTACAGACTAACGGAAAATGCTAAAGAGCGTGATTAAATTAACAAAAATTCTACAATGGATCTAATTGAATTATAACTTGAGAACTTCTAGAGAAAATGTCTTCATACGAAAATGAAATACATTCGCCCTAAAAAATGCGTAATCCTGGATATTTTTTTCTGACAATCTATTTATCCTTTTCTGTGCGTGGAAGTTTTGGGCACATCTATGTCGAAGAGTCGATACGTATTATTTAATTGTATCAAATAGGGTAGTTCTGATTTTTTGATACGTTGATATGATCAAGTTCTGATGATGAACAGAAATTTTCGACCTCGAGCGAAGTACCAGAAATAAACAAAAAACAGTAAAATTTCAACCATTCTGTTTGCGTGGATTTTAACTTTGAAGCAATGGGTTTTAGAAGTAAAATGCCATGTCATTTTTTTCAGTTCTGTGAATTTACAAGAGTTAAAGACCAGAACTCAAACCGTATTTGAACCACAGACACCATGCAAGGGAAAAAGTACACGTTGACTCTACTACATAGATGTGTACTTAAGTTCAACGCGCACAAGCGGATAAACAGATCGTCAGAAAAAAATACTCTGAAAAACAAATTTTGTTGGACGTTCAATAAATTTCATTTTCGTACAAGGACGTTTTCTCTAACAGTAAGTAGTTATCAGGTTATTAAAAAAATACGAGAAAAATACGTTTTTTGATCCATTTTACAATCGCGCTCTAAAGACTTATCCGTTCTGACGACAAAATGACACAACATAATTTGTTGGAAATTTAATATTACATTATTTAGGTACAGTGGTGTTTCGTTCTAAAAATGCGTTATCAAGTTATAAGCAGAAAACTGAAAAAGCAGCATTTTAGAAAATCTTAGTAATTTATTTTTGTTTGAGTTTATTGTTGAAATCTGAGCTTGCAGCTTCATTCTTTCCCCTCCTTTCTTGTTTTCCTGATAATTTTTTTAATTCAAAATGATCGAGCTGCTGCTAAAAAAGAATATATTTTATTTGAACATGAATGAATACTTTTTAATATTAGAGAAGCATCTGATATATTTTGTACAAAATAGCTGATAACAATAAAATATAACACATACTGGGATATGTTCCCTCTAGAAACATACAGTGATTGGATTTGGAAACTTAAATCCATTATTCAGTGAATTTCTTGAGAATTCTAGAATTCAAAGTTCCAAACATCAATGGTGTAGAATATTTTATACAACTTGTTTTTATATATTATTTTTATATTCTTATATTATATATATTTTGTTCTTATGTTTCTTAATTTTATGTGTCGACCTCCGAAAACATTTGAGCAATGGCTCTCTTGTAGTCAACACCCGCACATACATTACTAACAACAGAAATTCAACAATAAATGAGCAATTTATGAGAAAACACCCTAATTATGAAGATAAAAGAAGAACTTTCATGGTTGAAAAAAATATTTTGACGAAAAGTCGAAGTTAAATCTATGCTTTCTTAGTCAGACGAATAACCAAAACTGCTGTTACAAAGATCTGTCTTATTGTTTCATTCGTATCATAAACTGCATAAAAAGCACATTTCATGATTTAGAGGGAAATAAATATTGTGTCAGCAATAAAACCGGAGCCAAAAAGTTCTCCAAAACCTAAGTGTTTGGTTCCAAAACCCGAAGTGCGGAACGTAGGTGCACTATCTACAACCAACGTATTTACTCTAGTACGATAAACACTATAATTGTTTTCCTTTCAATCATATGTTCCATGAAAGCAACAAGAAAATTATAATTGGAATTCTACGCACATTGTTCTCGGAATCAGAGGTTCCCAAAACTGATATATTTGTCAAATTTCGAGACCTTTTATTTTTCACTATTACAACTCTTTTTATATACTATGTTAACAGAAGCTTAAAACTCAGTAATGTCATAAATACGTCGTGTTTGGGTTCATTTTTATTGGAATTATGTGTAGAATTAAAAAAATTTAAGATAATGGGAATAAAAATATTTATCTCTAATTGATGTAACATTAAATAACTCTGGAGTAAGTGACTCATGAAATCCATTAGCGGCAGGTCGGTGGGTCTGCAGGAGGGTGCGCGGCGGCCGGTAAGCCATTAGAGCAGGTAGAATCTGTCGAGTTTGATGGTACCCAAAATTTTTAATCCCTTGCCCGACCCTATGACCATCAGGAAATGTCGAGTTTAAGAACTCCGAGGTTGACCGTGGGACTCAATCGACAGTCACCCCTGCGTCGAGGAAAATACCCTCCCAAGGGGCACTAATACCTTTCTCCTACCTTTCCTTATCTGTTGTGGTCATTTTTTCCCTTTATTCCCAAGTTCTAAGTCCTAGTACATATTTCTATGAAATGAACCGTTAATCATACATTATTAAGTGATGACTCGTTTTTCTCGTATGAGACAGACGAATAAAACATCATTTGAATCACCTTCTAGGATGTCCCGTTCCCTAGATAGCATTCTCTCTTTTTTAAGGTTGAATTACCATTCAAAGCACAAACGCAGCAAAGAAATTAATTACACTGGTATACGCAGATGGATAGTCCTGTCTTTCCTTATCAGTTGTGGTCAATTTTTCCATTATTCCCAAGTCAAAGTTCTACTTCATATTGCCGTTAAATTAACTAATAATCTTACATTATTAAGTGACCGCTCATTATACTCCTGTGAGATTGACGAGCGACCCAAAATTTGAATCACAGTCCTTCGACGTCACGTTAAACCTCCTTTTAATGTAGAGTTATCATTCTTAAATAGATGAACGCTGGAAAGAAATCCATAAAAACGCTGTTTTATTCTGGAACAAAACATCAGTCTTCTAAGTACGACTGCGTTCGACGCCGAGTTAAAGTACCTTATTGTGTTTCTTTCAACTCAAGCCCTTAATTGACATAAAACTAATGATTGTAGGAGAATTTGAATGGTTATACGAGAAAAAATATTAAATATTTTAAATCTTAAAACAAAGGATGTTGTCATTATTTATGTTATGTTCACAATGAAATCTCTTAGCAGGGAAAATGTATTTTATTTTGTATCGGGAGAAAACCTCTCGGAAAGTTATTGAGAGAATTCTGAATGTTAAAGTAGTTATTGAATTACACTTCTACTGCCGACTATGCTCTGGAGTTATATTACCTTCGGTTATAATTAAGAGTGGACAGAAATTTAGAGTTCATTATATTAAATTTTCTACTGAAATACTGTCGGAAAACCCTTCAGTATTAAGGTATTTGATGGCAAATTTTCTTGATAAAATTGCAAATATTAATTTTCAATAATAATAAAAATTCTATCTATTTAATGTTTTCTTATAATGGAATAAAACCTGTGAAACACGAATGAAGAGTTAACATTGTCGGGAGTACCCAAGATAGTCTCAGTAACTTGTCGATTATCTCAGTAACTAAGCATCGTAGAAATGGGATTCGAGTTTGATTTTACTCGTGTATCTTAGACGAGAAAAATGATACGTCACTTAGATATGTGAGATTAATGGTTATTTTTTATGAACTTGTACTGGAAGTTCCGAATAGGAAATGAATATAACAGCCGGGTCAGACGAATAATTTCACCCCTCATTCTCCTCACAAGAGATAAGTCGGAAGGGACCTCTACCTGACTTTTGGGGTTTTGTCGCTACTGGATTCTGGGCCTTTCGGATTTTGTCGCGACACCAGTAGACCCGTTTCTCGCAGTCTAAATAGTTTCTCAGTCCGAGTCTGCCCTAGGCTACACTTATTTATTCCACGTCCCCTGCCTTCCGAAATGAACTGTATGATCTTGTCTCTCTTCCCCCTTTCTCTTTAAGAAAATATTTTCGAAATGTAGACCGAATAATCGTATTAACCTATTTAGTACAATAATATAATGTAAGCTTTAAAAACATATCCTCTCATTATTTGAACAAAATATCAATTTATACAATGTAATTGTATACAGATAAGATTTAGTTTAGTGTACGGAAATTAGCATTTTCCGTGGATTAAAATGACGAACTGAAATTTTTCATGGATTAAAATTTGCGTTTTTTTTATTTAACGACGTATATTTGATGATATTCCTTTAATACGATAGCTTTTTCACTATATTCGACCAATCCGTTGAGATGGGAGTGAACTCGAGTCTTCATATTTTCTGTGACGACAGGAGACAGTTTCGTCCGCTGTGGAGGCAGCTTTTCACAATTCACGACTCGGCGACTCTGAGACATCTCTTCGACAGAGATTTTTTTGCAGTGAGTCGGCATTGTAGCGCCCACACCACATCCTCAGAACGGACACTCCTGTCAGTGTGTGTGACTCAAGCTCTATCTCTCTCTATGTATATTTGTGTTTGTTTATATGTTTACTTGTGACAAGTTCACTGAATGAACACATAGGACAATGGAAGAAAACCGTGAAAACCCTGTGCTTTGCACGAAATCCGCTAGATTGCGGAACACTGGGACAATTTTTTCCGTCTTGAGTTCGCAACATGGAGATGGGATCTCTACTAAGAAGTAAGCACTATGAATCTCGGAGGGGTTCGAGGAAACTGAAAATAATTCCCTCCCGGAACTTTGAGGACACCTTCTTGAGAGGCAGAGAAAGCTCTGTGCTAGTAATAATATCTGGTCTGACAGAATAAATAATGTAATGAACGAAAACGAGTGTATACAGACTGCGCACTCAGGAATACGACCGACCCACATAGAAAAAACGTAAAAAAATCGTCCACATTCACCCCTTTAGAATCCGAATTCCAAAATATTCACAGTAAATCTCTACAATATAAATGCAAGATCCCGTCCACGGACAATGCATCTGTAATCTCGTCAATTAATCAAGGTCCTACATCAAGCAGACTTTTTCGGCGTTGCTGACTGAGAATCACTCACTCAGGATATCACTGCTTATACATTTATATATAATTTTCTCTACATTATACCCTTCGTTGGTTTTTAAGCAGGAATGAGTAGTTTTGAAGTAGTTTTCATAATATACATTATATCTGCACACTACTATGAATATTCACGAGTAAAACTAGTGGTGCAAAACCATTGCACATACTTTCTCATATAAGTTTCTCTATCTGCAGCGTACTGTGACAAAAATATCGTAAAAGTGTAATTTCGTTGTAAACAGAAATTGATGTATTTTCGTATCTGCAATGCATTTGCTGTCCTATGTATTTTATCATTATCATATCGTTGGAGCCATTTTTGAGAAATATTCGAAAGAGTACTTGGACCTTCATACAAAGTTAAAAAAAAGAGCAAGAGCATCGAAAAAGAGTAAATTCTACCGTCAAAACGAAATATGAATTAAATTGATACATCTATTTACTCAGACGGACGGACGTTATGCCAAAAACCACTTTTTCTGAATGGGGGATAACAAAAACTGATTTTTCCGTCGAAATCTCGCTTTCAAATTTTTTCACGATTACAAAACTTTATATATACTACGTATACGAGAAAGTAAAAATGAAGTGTTTGCGATAAAAGTCAGGCTGCATAAAAAAATATGATGTTGAAAGTAGAATATTTGAGGTACAACAAGTGTTACTGACAAAGAGCCAATATAACATGTTACTGACAAAGAGTCCACATAACATAGGAATGGTGGAGACATAGACGTTTAACTAAGTAAAGCAGATAACGAAATTGGATCTTTGTAACACATGGCAAGTTCTTGAAACAAAACACATTTATTCAATCTGAACATAAATACATACATTGGTATCTTAAATACTACATAAACTGAATTACTTAGTATGATCCCCTTCAATCTATTGTACACATATAAATATATAAACCCTTACAATCCCCCAAAATATATTTTAAACAGAATTACTATGATGTGTTGAAGCAAAATTGATATATGACCTCCCTGGTGCATATTAAGGGAATGAGTCCCAACTGGGGAACAAGTTTTTGTTCCCCGACCCCCCAACTAAAGAAAATGAATATTTGGTATGCAGCAAATAAAGACATGGATGATAGAAAAGTGCTGCATACGTGTACTAGTTGATTATAAATGTTGAGATTAATAGAAAAGCCAAATTACTAAGGAAACGTTAAGAAAAATAAATAATATTTGTTAACTTGCAAATAATGTGATAAGAGCAAGTTAATATTTACAAACAAGGAATTTAAAGACAATTTTTCCGTCCTTTGGTTTTCGCCATGATTACAGTTGTTCATGGTCTTGGATGAAGGTTGCGAAGTGTAGCAGACTCCGTGGGATGGAAGTGGAATGTGATGACTGGAAATTGCAGCTTGCCGAAGATACACTGAAATTTTAGAAATAAATATGAGCTTTGAATATTTCAAGTATTTCGACGTTAACTTGCACCACACTGTCATTGCGTAATTTCTCGAAGTTCGCCACGACGAAGACGCTTGTTCATTACGACGTAGCGTCACGTTAATACTGATAACTACTGCTGCTGCACGAGTGCACACTGCTGAGTAGCAGCGTGACCGCTCTGTGTGCCGCTTGACATGGAACACTAATGAGTGGCTGTGAGCTTCCCCTTATATAGGGTGGAGCACAGAACGTTTATAATGGGTGCGTTCTGAAGTAGTTCCAAAGAACGCCAATAAATTTCTAGGAACTTACATAATGTTCACGGAACATGTATCTTGCAACGAACTTACACAATCTTCAAAGAACATATAATTTAAAATGAACTTCTATAATCTTCAAGGAATTTGTATAAGTTATAAGGAACTTACACGTGCAAATGTTGAATACGAAGCTATCGTAATACATAATGTTCTTGAATTTAATAAGGTAAGTTCTTACGAACGTTTGGTTCGTAACAACAAGTTATTACGCATGCTTGTTGTGGAAATAAAACAAAATAGGTTGAAGGTAGAATATTTCAACATGATGCAAACCCGTGGAGGCCACTAGACCGGAATTGGAATAGACAAACGAATATCGCATTAAACCAGGAAGACAATGCTTCTGTGACACAATAATCGGAGCAGTGGTTGTGACATCATGAGCATAATCGTCGTCATCATGAGCTGTGGTTATGACATGATTATAAGGATATATATGTATATATAATATATCTGGTCAGTACTATCTTTAATAAACGTTAATTTATTCAGTCAGTCTTTATTCAGTCAAACCAGTTATTGATGTATTAGAAAATTAGAGTATATCATTATTATTAGTCTATTAGAGTATTTCATTATTATTACTGTATTAGAGTATTTAAAAATTAGCACAACTATTGTCAAGTTTACATCTTTTAATCAAATAATAATGGATGTTTCTAATAAAAGAAACATCAAAAAATTATTAAAATATATTCTTATCGTATAATTAATTTATATTTTATTAGACTGATTTTGTTCGTATGTATATATTGTAAGATTTGATTAATTTACAACAAATAATCACATTTAATTGATTATTTTCGGTTCAAATATCTTAAGCGAACGACTGCCGCGCACAGGGGCAGTGACGACAAAGAGAGAGAGAGAGTTTTCGACCGTTGTAATGTATTTGTCTGGTTAATATATCACGTTCTTAGTTCTTAGAAAGAAATGCAACAGAAATTCGCACATCTTTAAAAGAGACACGAGGTCGCTTCAGTACGAGTTGAAATTTGCAGTGACTCAGGGTACAAAAAGGTTTACAACTTTAAAGGAATACAATAGAGCGTGGGTGTGTGAGGGAGTGGCCAGCGACCAGTGTTGGGGTTTGCTACCAGAGGTTGGAAAGTTTTAAAGGACGGGCGACGTAAAAAAACCACGTCTTTGATGTTAAATACTGCCGCGTCCAAAGCGCCCAGAGATGAGGGTTTAAAGAAGTTCGTTAAGAACCAGAAACATCGAAAATCCAGTTCATGGGTTGGCCCTGCGCGTACGAAGTCGAGTCGAATCTGACCACTTCCAAATGACGTCGCGAAGTGGGGATTTCGATTACATTGGAAAAATCAGTCATGTGACTATTCAAAATTTTAGATCGTGGGTGGAAATAGTAAGGCGACGTAGTGGGAGAAAACTTATTTAAGCAACAACAACATCAAAATCACTCTCACATCGTAGAATATTTTTCAGTCTAGACGCAGCTCAGAGCATAGAGTATTTTTCGTATGCTCTCGCTCTCGTATCCTAGAATTTCTTTGAGTCGAGACGCAACTCATATTTTAGAACTTTTTCGGTCGAGACTCGCGTTCGGATCTTACAACATTTTCGTTCGTGCTTCTAGTTATAAGCACTTTACTGTAGTTCGCTCAGACGCTCAGATGTTGAGTTATGTATAAAGTCTTTGGAAGATTTTTCGGTGACAGCCAGGTACACGAGAATCTATTTTACTGAACTTTGCGTTGGAGGATGTGCTAACGCTAAACCTTATGTTGTAACAACAACATTATTAGACATCCAGTCGAGTTGACCTCTTCGATCTTTCCAAAATCACCGCGGGCGTTTGTTCGTGGTATTTCGCACGGAGTCTCCCGGAAGCTTCGAGGAATCCAGTTGGAGGAACGAGCCGGTGTTTTCTGGGACCTGTTGGGGCGACTATCCGAGCCGTGGATAACCTGATGAAATGCCGCCTGGAAGTCGGCTCTCCATTCTTCACATCGACTGATCGATCTGTCAACTTGTATGATAGAATGTAAAAGTTGGTTGCATCCAACAATAGATAATACCAGTGGCGAGAAGACCAGTGAATTATTGACAAATGATGACAAATTGACAAAGTCCAAGCATTGAACTATTGAACTTTCTTATCTACTGAGAACTATGGGCAGTGATAGTAAAAGGGTATTGTAATGTATTGTATTGTAATGTAATTTTCGCTAAGGGTTTTTTGCTTTGTTTTTGATAAGGGTAATAGTGTTAAATTCAGTGTATAATGTGTATCTTTTTGGGGGATGTAAAAGAGTGTTATTTTGGTTGTGTTTTAAGATTAAAATCAATGAGCTAATTTGTTTATGACGCGTTTTCCTTAGAAGGAACCCCAGTATGTGTTCTTCCTTTGATTTAAAATACAGACACGAACTCAGAGAAGAAATGACGAGCCGTAGGTGAACGAGTGCGAGCCATTACACCATCATTTTAACCCATGCTCTTTTTCCGTTTATTCCATTTTTAAATTTCCTGTTTTATTACAATTTGGCGTCCAAAACGTTAGACTCGCTCCATTCATGACCATTCTCTCTCTCTTTATTTTCCGTTTTGTTGCAATATCTCCACGTGGTCGTACATAGTTTGCAACTGCATTTTTGACAATAAAACTTGTTTACTTATTTATTTACTCTTCAGTAAGGGGAAGAAAAAAACATGTACTACGAGTCTATTGAAATAACTCGTATATTTCGAAATATTAAATGTAGGATGACCACACATTTATGCAAACGACGATCTGTAAATGTCCAGCCCTGCGGACTACCACATACATCACCATAACCTGACCCTCCGCCGCGCAGTTAGACGAGTTACAATGTCCCTAAGCTCAAGTGTCTCTGGGTGCACATTCGACAAACTCGCCTATAATCTCTGTTCACAAAGGACCAGCAACCTCAAAAAATACACACCGGAACCCTCGTTGAATAACGTAACTAAAGTGAAATCGATTAAAACCCATTCTGTAGTTAATGAGAAAATCATACACTACCAGAATTGGTGGAAATCGTTGCGTTTTTCAAAAATTAATAATATAGTCAATAATAATCATCAATAAAAAATAATGAAAATAATAGCAATAACTCTTTAATGTATACTTATAACCGAAAAAACGTATGAAATACAAGTCAAGTGTAAACATTGTCTGGAGTTCATAAGGTACTCCGAGTAAATGGTATTAGTGGATTATCTCAGTAACGAAGCATCTTAGAAATGTGTTTGAAATTTTATTTTACTATTTCATCTTAGACGAGAAAAAGAAATCATAGCTTCGCGCGCAGACTCTAAAAAAATTGTAATTGAAGCTCGGCGAAAAAATGGCAACATGACGCAATAGGACGTAACATGGCATAACATTACGCAATATGACACAACATTGCGCAAATAGGACGTAACATGACTCAATAGTGCATAAACAAAGTAAATCGTGATGCAAGTAATTAGCGCCCGAACAGGGAATTGAACCCTACACCCACAGGTTAAAAGTTTACCGACTGAGCTATCCGAGATCGACGATCCATGGTCGACGGCTGCTGAAGAGAGACCACTACTACAACAGTGAGAGATTCTAAAGAAGACTATTCCCCACCTCTGACGTCATTCCCCACTTCAGATCGATTATAAATAGGTATAATGTTTGCGAAATTCCGTCTTTGACACATCATATGCCAAAAATAGATTCTATAATTATCGAGATGGGCTCGACACATCCGGCAGGACGATTTACCTACCTCCCACACCCACGTTTCTAAAAAACCCTGCAGAAGATGTGCTTGCAGGGGGTGAGAAGTAGATCCTGGAATGGCTGTTGGCATACTGAGCACTGAAACAGAAGAAGAAGAAAAACATTCTTTAGCGTTCGCTTGCGCGTAAAGAAGAAGAAAAAAGTCATATTTTTTTCAGTCGTGTGCATCATCGTTAGGAGGTGGAAGGATTTCAGAAAGATGATCGAGCGTCCAGAGTGCTCGACTGATGGCGTTGTGGTTGTTGTGCAAATGTGAGATGATGACTAACATATTATCAATCATATCTTTCTCATGCCGATACGCCATGTCTGCTCAAGAAAACGGCACAATCTCAACAATGCGGTAGTGTCCCCACGGTAAACTATTTATCTTACCGAATGTTGTTTATCATCGAAACATAGAAGAGAGCGCTTCAGTTGTACCAAAGAATAAAAAGTAATCGATCGATCTAATACAATGTTGTTTTATTGTGAAATAAACAGTCCGTATAGTACTCAAGACGATAGCGTTTAACAACTGACTGCTTGATACCTTTTGCTCTGCATGAGGTGAGCTGGGAGAGCGTCTGAATAGCATACATTTTAGGACGGAGACCTATACATTCTATTAGCATATCACCTCCTCATTCACACTTTTTATTACATGGGAAGATGTTAAATTTATTCAAAGATTCAAACGTAGACGTGTCGTAGTAGGAAGGATAAAGACTCATGACGTCATATACATTGCGTGACGTCGATAAGACATAGGAATCCATGTCTAGACTTAAGAGTTTCATGTCGGGTATGCGCGGTTTGAGAAACGCATAGAAGAATCAAACATGTGATATTTGGAGAGATCTAATATTGAAAATCCCACATAAATAAGGTTGTTCATCAACACGTCCGTTTTACGCAACTCGATCGTCATGAGATCACCTTCGATGGGTCGATTGCAGAGAAACGCTGGATCCGCAATGAGTTTCCGAGCACCGCACCGTCCCTCCCGCGTGTTGACGAGATAGAAGCGTCGATGTACCTTTTCACAAGATTTTCCATAAATGCTACTCACCATTAACTTCAAAAATTCGTTTCAAAAGTCGATGCGGCATTCTTTCGCAACGCGGTGTTGAGTTCGAGGTGGGGAATAAGCCAACGCGATTGACGAAAAGAGAGAATTTTATGAATATGAATAAGCCTGTAGCCCAAGCCTAACGCCTGTTGTAAATTGCGAATGTGAATGACGTAGCGTCGTTTAGGAAGAAGTATAGCCCTGAGTCTCGGTTGTCGACTCTCAGAATGTGGAGGTATCTGCGTCTCAGGGCAAAGCGGTAAGTCGATGAAGGTGTCTTGGAGATTTTCTGGAGTGTCGAGGTCGACTACTAACACATAACACCGAGACGTGTCCTCTATCACCACCTGCGCTACTCGAAAGCATGCAATGTCCGTAACCCATTGAAAGTCACCAAGTGGTAAATCTGGCGGCATAGCTTGTCCGTACAGATAATTACATTCGATATATTGTAGATAACAAATCGGGATCATGCGGCTTATACAGGTTGTACATAAAACGATTGTTTGCTGTAGCGTGTCTCGCACTGACTTGTACGAGACCTCCGCGAATCCCTCTTTCAAAGAACAGAAGCTTTTCTTCATCGGTGAGCAGTTCCAACTTCACCCTCGACATTTTTAACATAGCATCCCACGACAGAGACGGTGTAGTCAGATAATGCGAAGGATCGAGCATGTACACACGCATACACAAGTTGCGAAACGATTACAAAATGTCGGTGAGGAAAAGTACATCTATTTTCAAGTACAAATCAACTTAGTCGGAGAGTGTCCGAATCCCGTACGCCTCCAAACCTGATGTGCATGCGCATAGTCGTCATCACTAATGTGTTCACCGGAGAGGCGACTTAAAAAGCGCATCCTTTGTTGGCAATGCAGTTTCTGTGAGTACAGTTTCCGTGTTAACATAGTTCATACGGAAATACACCCTTTCTACAAGCTAATGCAAAGTGGATAGCATCGGGGAAATGCGCTCGAACATGTAACAAATCTGTCGGATGAAGTGCGCGCGCCAAAGCATCGAGTGAGCTTGACATAAATATAAACGAGTCTAGAAAACGAAGTTTCACTTTTCCTACGCGCATGGAAATGCAAATGAAGCTGTCGTGATTGTGATATGAATTTGTTTTAAATTGTGGATCTCGTTCTAGAGCGCGAAGAAGAAAATTAGAATCGTACGATGCCGAATTATGCATGAGTACGGGAATATAAAGAGAACATTATAGTTCACATTACATGCATTATACGCACCTCGTCTATATATTCCAGTAAGGTGGTCGTGATCTCGAACAATCGTATCTGTTTTCGTTAATGTCTTTCCGCAGATGTGACACTGCGTCGCATTCTTGAAATGAATATAGTCCTCACTTCGCATGACGAGTGGTAGTGACAACACACGTCTCATAGTCTCGCGTAATATTTATTAATGCAGTTAACAATTGATTCGCTCTATCATTCCCACGAAAAGAAGTATAGTAATTGCGCGTCGTATCGAAAGCGCATACAATATTGAATCCGAGAGCAAAAGGACGATGATTTGATATGCCTCAATAGGGTGCATCAACAGGTGGTTGACACTTGTCTATAGATTCTGTAAATGCTTCAAAATTGCAATAGATGACGAGCGGCGTGCGTTGTTGTCGACTATAGTTTGTAAATCGCATGATTTCATTCCTTCCTTTTGGTAAAATAACACGCGTCCCTCTATCTGGTTGACATATGTGGGTTTTGGATTTTTCTTCACGTCGGAAAACACGCAAACATGAATTAAAGTTAAATACACAATATTCATTTTTCGATAGTTGAGAACCGAGCAATCGACTCATATCCCTTATACAACAATAGTGACAATTATATAATAATAGATTCGTATGAAATTGTTTTACCGTTCGAGCGTAATGAATGGCTTGTTCTACCCACTTGTTTTGCGCATTCAATGATGCACATGCATTGAATAGTCTGGATTTTGGTTTTCAAAAAGATGTAAATCACAAATTTACACCGGGAAGTGTATCTTTTTCAAATCTAATATGTCTATGAGTCTGTGAAACATGTCGCGATAGTGTGACGGACGATTTGAATGTGGGATGCGATTACTGTTACGATGACACAGCATCGCCGCTATTGACCAAATAAAACATTTTTCGTCATTCTGCACATTCTCGATTCTCTTTTTGGGATGTGAAAGTTGTGGGATTTTGAAAGGGCGGAGGCAAGTGAACAAATCCCGATCCGACATGACTGCAATCAATACATTGAAAATCGATGTGAAGTGCTATAATTTCTTTAACGTCTTACCGTTATCCCTCTCACTAAAATCTTCAAAAAGTGTATGTATTGGCTCAACGATATTTTTCACGACCTCGATTTGAAAACACACGCCAACGAGGAATGGAAAATTCCCGTAAGTTGTAAGCGTTCTTCTTCTGCATGCGTTTTCTCTATCATAAACTCGCTGTAACTTTATAGGTGTTATTAAAACGGTTCAACGCAGACATAAAAGGTGTTTCACATTTCTTTAAAAATTCTTTCGTATCTGAAATATGACAACTACTTTCTATACGTCCACGGATGATGCAATTATTAAAGGATGAATGTCTGTCTGTCCACTTAAGCACAGAAGAAGAAGAGGGTTCACGCCCATGCATACAACTCGCTTTCTCCTACCCGCTGTTTCCGCTCAGGACGTTGAAGAAAGCTTCTGATAAAAAAGAAATGTATCAAATGAAACGTGATTTAAAATTCTTTTAGTAAATGAAAACACAGAATTTTTGTACATACGATCCAACTGCATTGCCTCCACCAACGCAGCTACCTCCAAAGGCCTTTCCTGCTCCGTCATTGGTAGGAAACATGGCGGGATAATATACCACCCCGTTAAATTGTCTAGTTCTGAAAAGAAATTTTGTCGGATTTATTATGAAAAATAAATAATAAAACAAAAAATAACGTTTGTTCCATACCTCTCGTCAGTTGACTTAGAGCACGGCGAGATGCGAAGGCTCGCCTTTGTTGTAGAAAGAAAAAAATTTAAACACACCTTGATTGCATGCTTTGAAAAGAAAACAGAAAAAAATTAACACACATACCTTCAAATCTGCGCCACTCATTAATCCACGTGAGAATGGGTAAAGACAACGGTGAAGGTTGCGGTCTTACCAAATCAATTGCCGCATCTGATAGAAATAAAATTTGTTTTAACAAGAAAAAACACTGTGATGGCATGCTCATAAGAGAGAACAGAAAAAAATTATCACACATACCTTCAAATCTGCGCCTCGCATTATTCCCCGTGGGAATAGGTAAAGCCTACGGTGGAGGCGGCGGCACACCTTCAATCTCTATAGTAAACAATATGAAAAAATTTTTAATAACACGTTTTATAATGAATAGGGTGAAATAGAAGAAAGAAGAAAACTAACCTTCAACCCGCTATTCACCTCGTCCGTCTCCTTCGTTAACATACATTACAGTAGCTGCATCTAAAAGAAAAAATAGAACATTTTGTCTTATGTTCGTTTGTATTATATTGAACTTGTATCAAAACTAAGATAAATACTTACCGTGAAAATCGTCTGCGTCTTCCCAAATCACGTCTCCAACAACCTCTCTATTTGAGATAGTAAATGTCAGTGAGAAGCAAATAAAAACTTATAGCTTATTTAATCTCTTTATTTCAGGAATATGAAATAGAAAATTTATTACAAATATTCTAGAGTTTAACGACACAAATTTAGCCATATTTACGAATCATTTGCGTGAGGAAACTTGGAAAGATGTTTACAATTGCCAAAACACCGACGACAAATTCAATGTATTTATTTCAACATTCCTAAAACATTACAACTGTACCTTTCCAATAAAAAGCAAATCCATTAACACAAAGAAATACAATAGATAGATCACCCAAGAGATAAGAATTTCTTCGAAATCAAACGTCGTTTATATTATCTTTCAAAACTCTATATGCAACCACCCGAATTCCAAGATTATTTCCGTATTATTCTCCGAAAAGTATTCTATGCAGCTAAAGTTATGGAAAGTGACAGGCAGATACTAAAATCGAACAACCAGACTAAAACCATGTGGAATATTGTTAAGAATTACACGTCACCTGAAAATCGCGAAGAAAACTTATCCCTACTAAACGATGGCAAAATCGAATCAGATCCACTTGACATCGCAAATTTGATTAATTCTTATTTCTCAGAAGTAAGTAAAATAACTATTTCAATATTTGAAAACCAATGTCCTTCGAATGTATCCACCCACGAGCCCCATTCTATGTTCACTTCCGAAACTAACGCCAGTGAAATCAGGAAAATCATCAGTTTATTAAAAAACAAATTTTCAACAGGCATAGATGATAATCCCGAATTTATTGTTAAATTTTCGTTCCACGTTAATTTAAATCCACTCATAAACATATTTAATAGTTCTTAATCGGAAGGGGTGTTTCCTAACATATTTAAGAGAGCTAAAGTGAAACCTTTATACAAGAAAGGAAACAAACACAATGTTGGTAATTATCTACCAATTTCTCTAAAAACCAATTTCTCAAAAATCGTTGAAAAATTGTTATATAAGAGTCTTATAGATTTTCTATCAAAAAATAGTATTATCTCTGACGATCAACACGAATTTCGAAAATTGTTTTCCACCATCAGCGCCATATTTTCTTTCTTAAATTATGTTACCACTTCTCTTGACCATGGCGAAAATCCTCATGGTGTTTTTCTTGATTTATCTAAAGCATTCGATGTCATTGATCACGAAATTCTCCTTTCAAAATTACAATATTTTGGCATTCGTGGACTTCGCATCAGTGGCTGACTTCCTATTTAAAAGATAGATATCAACAGGTCGAAATATCATATACTAAAAATAAAGTACTTCAGCATTGCCTTTCAGAAACAAAGCCACTAACTCGCGGAGTTCCTCAAGGTTCAATTCCCGGCCCTATACTTTTTTGTTCTATGTGAACGACATGTTATCTTCCACATCAGATTGCAAAATGGTTCTTTTTGCCGATGACACTAATCTACTATGTAAACACGCCAATTCTCAAAAAGTTTTGTCTAACCTCTCGGGTTGGTTTTTTTTTTTTTGGGGGGGACGGGGGGCTTTACGNCGTCGACATCGAGGTCATTAGAGCCCTAAAAACTTGTACAGGTAGGGAAAATGCAGTTACACACTAGAAAGAGCCAACATGACTCTCCCCGCATATGGGACCCACCGAATGACTCAACCGTACCCACTAAATACCCTCCTGAATTACAACGCAAAACTCAAATATGAACATATCTCATTTTTTTTAAAAAGAAGAAGGATAAGAAAGAGGAAAATGAAAGATACCCTAGCGTCGGGATCGAAAGGAACAAGAGGTGACCAAGGAAGGTCAGGAAAGAAAAAGGAAGGATCCTGGCACAAGTAAGTGGAAGTAATACCAGACTCAGCTCGGGGCCCCGTGTTTGCCAAACACGTACTTATTAGATGTAAGTCCCCTGGTCTCGGGTTGGTTCCATGCTAATTGCCTCATGGTAACACTAGCAAATGAGTATCTATGTCATTTCACAATAGTATCACAAAATCTTTACCCCAGATTTCTTTCGTTAAACGGAACACAATAAATACAAAGTTTTTAGGTCTTCATATTCAAGACAATCTCAAATGGAATAGTCACGTTGACAATCTTAATTCCAAATTAAGTAAATTGTGTTTCGCATTGCGTATCTTAGTTAATATTCTTAGTCCACATTGCATTTTGCAATGTTTACTGCCATTTACTATATGGCGTCATCTTCTGGGGCCATTCCGGGCAGGGCGTCCAAACTTTCAGAATTCAAAAAAGAATTTTTGGATATTTGTAAATCTCTTCCCCGAATCTCTTGTAAACCTTTATTAAAGGAATGAAATATTTTAACACCAGTGCTTCAACACCGTAAAATAATTTATTGATTTTAATAAAAATTAAAGCTGTCTTGTACTTCATCATTGTTGCAGTACTGCCATTGTTGTAGTACTTTCAAAATATCTGACAACAATATCAAAACTATTTTCCTGCATGCTAGAATTATGTCTTATATACATATAAATTTAGTTGTATATTTACTCAACTCTGGCACATTATGTACATTAATTCTGTAGCCCCATCCTGGCCCGGGTTTTTTCCTGTTTTCCTTCGGGTAGAGGCGGATTTTTTTTATAAAACCTCGCTAGGCTCTTGCAGTAATTGAAGTACGGCATCAATTGAAATAATTATTAACGAATTTAGTGTCATTTAATAGTTACGAATTATGAACAATACTTTCCGAATGATTTATAGCTTGGTAATAATACGTACTTGTGAAATGACTTTTTCTATGTTTTATTAAATACAATATTTGTTGGTATTTGTTAATACTATAACACGTGGCGAACTATTTTTTATCGTTAGGAATATGTTGAAATGTTAAATCCGCCTCTGCCTTAGGACCCTTGATCGGAATTGATGGGTTGGTCCCTTTCTTGCTTCCGCAGAGTAAATTAGTTTATTGTCCTCCACGTGGTCATACACAGTTTGTAACTGCTTTTTTGACAATAAAGTTTAAAGTTTAAAAGTTTAAAGAATGTAAAAGAGCGAAAAATGATGATTTATTGACCACTCTCACTGCTAAATCAGTTTCAGAGCAAAAGCGCTCCAGTATTAGAAGAGGATACAGATGTGTCAGTTCCGATGCTTCTGTTCATTATTCAACCGAAAATATGGAGAATTCATTATGACTCATAAAAATGGAAAAAAATTGAGGGATAGATTTACTTACATAAAATTTCTTGAAAAAAAACGAATTTCCTTTANGTATTAGAAGAGGATACAGATGTGTCAGTTCCGATGCTTCTGTTCATTATTCAACCGAAAATATGGGAATTCATTATGACTCATAAAAATGGAAAAAAATTGAGGGATAGATTTACTTACATAAAATTTCTTGAAAAAAAACGAATTTCCTTTAGGATTCTTTGTTTTCATTTTCTCACTGGATGCGATACGTCAGCAACTGATGATAAAAGCAAAAACACATCATATCAGATTTTTAAAAACCTAACTTCTTGCGGGAATTAGTATCTTATTTCCATTAAAAACAATTCCATGATAAAGTTGTCGAGAACGGAAAATCTTCAAAATTTTCTTCGGAAGAAGAAATATCACATTAAATGAAATGAAGTATATATTTCATTGATGTATGATTTCATCATTTGTTATGTCCAATATGTACCGTCATACGTGAGCAAAGTTGTATTTTGCAATTGCAAAAAGGCAAGAAAATAATCAGTTGATTGATCATCATAACTATTGTTATTTTCTCGTTTAATTTACCATTACCTCTACGAGTATTATTTCAAATGGTAGTTGGAATTACTTTTTTAGGATTAATTTCATGTTTATGTTTTATCAACAAATAATACTCACCTGATTTCTTAGACTGCTGTTTCCTCTGCAAATACCGACGAAATGGGTACCCATTTCGACGGTTCAAAACAATTCCGAGAATCCAGGGGTCCATCATGTGCGAAAATGTCCACGCAAAAAATCCTTAATAGGCACTACAACATCTTTCTTGATGTTTTGGCCTGCTCCACGACATATTTCCATCTTTTTTGGTCTTGCACAAATACGGGCCAATTCTTGATTCCAAGTTCTTTGATGTTTATAAATACGCCTTCCCTTCACCTGGTCTTCAGTTTTCCTCTCTTCTTTGTTGATTCAGGGCACCAGCTATAGAATTTTTTATCTGTTCTCTTCATCCTGCATTCTATGCAGGTGGCCAAACCAGTCAAGTCTGAATGTCATTACATGGTTTATGATATTATTTGATTTGATGAGGTTATCATGCAAAAATAAGTAACAGAAATTAGAGTACTGAAGATCTTCGACAATATTAAATGATGTGACTTGTCACGCTCGACTGTCTACATACTTGTGAAAAAATATGTGAATCATGGCATTCTTGGTGACGGGGTTGCGTAGTGCTAAAAGAACTAAAAAATGTGTCGACTCCAAATTGTGATGAAGGGGGAGAAAATGAAAAGCTTTCTGAACTTTTTTGAAATGAGTAAAATTACATTTTTTTATTGTTGTAAAGTGAATTTGTTCTTAGATTGTGTGCTCAAAATCTGTCCCAAGCAATTTGACTCTTCTGGTACTTTTTAGTTTCTGTGTCTATTTTCATCTTCATTGACGTTATGGCAAACAGAAAATTACCACTGGTGACTAATTAGAATAAGAAGAATCGATATAAAATGTAAATAAAGAGTAAATTATTCCGCATCAATTGGTTGAAGTTTGGCAACCTCGCAGTAGCGATGGTACGTCACCGTGCGGCCGATGGAGGAGCCTACGACGCGACCCCCGTTGAGCTTCTTTCAGCCTCGACACAACTTTTGTTCTCAAATCAATGTTACATGTAAGTACATCGTATGAAAGCTACGATTATTTCCTAAAACGCTTATATACAGCTAATTTTCGATTTTGTCGGTGTTTTTTTCATAAATGATACGAAAAGAGAAATATTGAAATTGCAAACCACTTTTTTCTGCTGTATAATAGATATTTTCTAAAAACCTACAGGGTTCACACGAATGCTTTAAATAGCACATCTGTTAGCTCTAATTTTAAGCTACAATGTAAAAAATAATCTGAGGAGATGTGACCAAAAATATCAGAGATATGGCGGTCAAAGGAAATCGCATTTTCCAGAACAAAAAGAAGTCGTTACGCCGATACATCAGATGAATACGATACATTTAGCCCAGGCGTGTTCCGTAAAAAAGGCCCTGATTCGGAAAAATTAAAAGTAGAGTTTTCTCTATTGCATCTTGTTTACTTTGTACTTCTTATAAAAAATGCAAGTACAGTTTTCTCTTTTGAGTCTTGTTACATTGTACTTCTAACAAAGACTTTTTTATATCGTTAAATGCACAAAACAAATAATTCTTGACCGAAAAACCCTGCTCGGCCGAGTTAGGTGAGGTTTTCAGCTGGGGTTTCCCTCACCTACTCCAGACAAATGTCGGTTCGGTGCCGTAAATTCCCTGGCAACCCAACATTCTCCTTCCTAACTCCCTTTCCCAAGTCTAACGGTTAGGTGGAAGAGCAGGCCTCATAGTCTGAACCTCGTCAAAAGGCATGAAATAAATAATTAAATGAATGAATTTACATCCTTTTGTTCGTTATGGCTTCCTTCTGCCAATTCGTAATATTTATTTACGTAATGTGATCAAAAGTTTATTTACTCGCCACATTTGACAATTCGTTATTGACTATTATTCTGAAATAATTCAGCTTTCAGGAATCGAAAGTGAGTTTGAAATCGAGGCAAAAAAATCGGTATCGAGATAAGAATCGAAAAAATCATTATAATCAATACTTCAATTAATTGATCTAATTAAATCTTTTTGTATGGAAATTTTGTAAAAGTTTTTTGATAAAAATTAGAAAATTACTGAACAATTATCACCATTAGTACACTCTAGGCAACAGACTTGGAGGTTGATTAAATTACATTGGAACTCACCAATTGTCCGGTATTTGTTGGATCACATTTTTCTCTCGGCGTGTCTTCATCAGTTCCTGCTTCCAAACGTGATTATCTTTTTGTTTTCACTCCCTTCACCATCAACATTATTAATTGTATTATTTTTCTAAAATAATCGGTTAATAACCGTTTCATAGTTAATTCTATTGTTAGTAATCTTTACTGCACTTGGTGAATTCAGGAGTATGATTGCCACTACGGTCTTTTGCGAACATGATCGCTTTACCGGATCTTTCCTTTTCCACATGCGTGGAAAGATATCTCTTTCCACACGTGAGCTACTTCGCCTATGACCCAGCCACGATGCCGTGAAGTCGACAACTGCCNCAGCGCCGTGAAGTCGACAGCTGCCTTTCAATCGTCGTAGGGTCTTATCACATTCAGGCGTTTTGATGACATGACTCTGGACGAAACATGAAATTTGGTATGGACCGCAGATTTTATCGTTCAAATGGCAGTTAAAGTGTTTGTAAATAGTTTTGAATATTCTCAGAGACATTACTCAAGAATCAGACTTCCTAGATAATAGGTACTCTTTAATTACGTATTTTTATAGATATTTTATCACAAATTTTTATCGGATTTTTCGAGTGAGTATATAAAATAATCTTTCATACTTAAGTCAGAAGAACTACTAATAATATAATTAAGTATTTAGTTATATTTATCCTAGAATGATAGCAGTAGAGCTGTCTAGCAGTAGAGCAGCTTGGAAACATAACTTTTAATGGAATATCGGGTTATGAATTATATTTACAAGAGAGTGACTACCCGAGGGGAACCCCGACAGAGGGTACTGAAAATGTTATTATGTTTTTGGATGAATAAGTAATAATGTCGCTTCAAAGCGTTAAAGTTATTCAAACACGTCCGCATGAAGGAAGTGTTGACACCTGAAAGGAAGGTTGAGAAGTACGTCTCCGGAATGGGAGCTGATTGTAAGCTGATCTTTCTGTTTACGTTGCGAGATTGCAGAGACCCTGGTAGAGCGAGGAATTCGTGGCTGGAACCTGGGTTCATCAAAAAATTTTAGGGTTAATAGTTTACTCGAAGTCGGAGAATTTGCAAAACCGTCTATAAATTAATTTTGAACATAAAATTATGCTCTGTGTAGTTTCGATTTGGTACAGATTTTTTTTTTCGTTTAACATAATAATTCTTAAATAGATACTTGAGGGGGTCTTTATCCCTTTTATCCCCCCACCCCCGTGGTTGCACCCCTGATTTGGAAAACTGTTGGGGGAAATCGAATTAGATCGTTAAAGATCGTGCGTTGCTAACCTGAATTTTACATACAACGTATCAATTTTGCTTTTTTTATTTTACTTCGTTTCTGTGACTTCCAGGTTTTCGATTAAACTTAAAATACTTTTATTGGTGAATAATCAGAATATAGCGTATCCTGATGAAACTAGTTATATTATGCGTAGACTACGAGAAAGAAAATACTCACTTTGATTCATTCTTATTGAAAAGTTTTCCTTTATATTCCTCCAACGTAGCTGAGTAATAAGTGTGTTGAAGCTGAGACATATGCTCGAAGGTAGTTTCCCTAATCGAGCTTTGGAAAAAAATGTGTAAGAATGATCGTGGTACGGCGTGTATAATTTTAACGTAAGCAAGAGTGTAGTCAGTGTTTTGGCACATGTGGCAAAGGGAAAACGTATTGAGGGACACATCACCACATCTCTGCTGTAAGTGTACTTAAAATGACATAAACCACTATCAAAGATTCTAGGAGTGGAATCCAGTCACCATTTATATCATAAGAGATCCATTAAGTAATAAGTGTTGAAGTATCTTATCTTTGATTGTGGTTTGTGTCATGTTAAGCATACTTACAGCAGAGATGAGATGGTGTATCTACCTAGTTAAAACATCATGTTTTGTGGTATTCCTACATCCATCAGAATAAACGTAAAGTTTACAAGACACTAGATCTCGTGGTTATCCAAAGTTTCTTCATTAGGCGTGAATAGCAACTCATTTGACAAAACGCTGAAGAAGTGGCAATATCGCCTCCCATTTGGAATCAAATATTACAAATTAATAAAATGTTAGATTCGCATGTAAATTTATAGAACAGATGTGAGATTTTCTCCCGAATAATTTTAATGGCATCCACATTTATTTATTTATTTTTACTTTCATTTGTTTTTTGTTTTTTAGTTTTCAGGGGCAAGTAAGTGCCCCTCTTTTTGACTGGTCAATGAATATGAACATAGAAGGAATAAAACGAAAAATTGTAACTTAATAGTTAGTGCTAATAGCATATTAGCAAGCTTAATAGTTAATTCCATATTATGCGACCTAAGAAATGAATTAGTTTATCGTTCTCACTCCTGCCATTTCGAATTTTTATGTGATTTTTATTCATATCCCTCGTCATTATATCCGTCACATTTGATGAGTATTTCTGAATTTAATCCTTTAATTTTTTATTCAATTCATTTTTTATTTTACTTTTCACAATTTGAGTTTTATTTTAGCTGTTTATTTTTGGGGAAGATGAAGTCTTTGAATATAGCGCCGGAACCTTTTCTCCGCAGCTTTCCCGGTAAAATAGTAGGTATACCAACCATGAAGTGCTTGGCAAAGATACATTGTTGACGTAGCCTTTCATTTCCGTAGATAGCGAAAGAGATTACTGAACAAAATATTGTTATATGACAAAAAAAAGTGTATTAACATTGATATTCATTACTTCTCCCAATTTTGGTTGCCAGCCTTGGAGAGAACAGAACCAATCACGTATTCGATGTATTCGATTGTGGGGCACGGAATGTGGTTGTGTCGTTTCGCTGAAATCGTGTCATGTTGTGTTCTGGATTTCCATTTCGCTATGAGCGAAGGAAGTAATAATCTGTGGTACTTAAGACTTGAATGACGTGTGTATTACTTACCTAATGTGTTTAAGTAAGAAGGTTATTTAAACGAATAGTGTCTTTGTGTATGGAAAAGGAATTTAGGACATACTTAGGAAGTGGGTTTAATTAACTGCTTGTAGGTTAGGGTAAGGTTCTTCGGAGCACCCATGCGTTAATTACTAGAGAATTCGCTGCTCCTGTGATCTTATCTCTGATAGGTAAGAAATGGCCTATTATTCACTTGTAAGTAAGTGTACTTCACAATAACATTTACAGAAGTTAATGAAACACACTGCTGATTTACATGTCATCAAGGATTTTGTGTGGGATGATGTCCAGCATGTAACTTTCCAATTCGTCTAAAAAATAATTTACAAATATTTGTTATAGATCATGGATAAAGAAGTGGAGCAAGTTGTCTCCAATTTAAGAGCTTGTCTGCTGTCTGTTAAGGGAGGAATTCCCATAACGGTTTTAGACAGTAAGTATTAAATTTCTCTGAGCAATTATTTAACTTGTTTAATATTTACTGCTCAACAAGAAGTTGTGGTGGTATTACACTTGCTCTTTTGACACTTTGTTGCAGGGTAATATTTGAAGATAATGAGAGTAAGTGAACATATGTTGTAAATGCATTCAGGTTTATTCACATTAGTTTCCTTCTCAATACATTGTTTTAATTCAATAGCCTTTGTTGTTGTAAGTGAGGATGACTCTTGAAATTTTTTACGGAGTTTAATTTTTGTTTTATGGTTTCAGATATTGTTTAACTTAATTTGCAAATATGCTAAAATAAATAATATAGTTTTATGATTGAAATTCAAGGAGGACTGTAATTTGAATAAAAAAGGAAATTCTTAGCTGTAATTGATATATCTTGAAATACTGATGTAAGAGTATAAAAATTAACTTATTTGAATATCACTCTTGGAATGTTAGTGCTTTCATTTTGTTCTAATTAGATACTTATATTCTTGAGTATGTTTATTCATTAATTTCTCTACTTTTTTCTGTTCCTCCTTATTTTGTTGGGCTTGTGAAATATTATAATGATTATTCTATCTCTGAATTCAAAGAATATTATTTAATACTTGTCCAAATATTCTGAGTTGTTCCAACTAGCTTTCTTCTTTTTTTCAAAGGATAATAGAATTATTCCTGTAAAATATATAAATTTTGAAATGTTGTGAATAAATATGTAATGCAGGACTCTTCATTGAATAAAAAATTATGGAACGTGTTACACCAACAGACTTGAAGAATTTGTTTTAGACTTTAATTGAAACATTTTATTGAATGTCCTATGATGAAGGAATACCTTCACAAGAATTGAGTTTTGAAATTATTTATGCTTTGTAATTGTTCATGGTTTTCTTTCATTTCTTTTTTGTTTTATTTCTTTAATGTATTTTTAGTGTAAATACATGTATGGTTCCCGACTGCCACCGGGATTTGTTTCCCAAAACAGTTCAATAAATATTATTTTTAAATTAATTGTGTATTTGTTTATTTAAGGAGACTACAAAGTTCTTATTGGCCACACAATTCCATATCGCAAGTTGGGATATGATTCCTTAGAAAAATTCTTGAGAAGTATACCAAATATGACTATAACAACAAGAAATGGAGAAATATTCTTGGATGCTAATCCAACAAAAAATAGTGAGCATTTAGCCTCTCTTGTTGCCCGACAAAAGAGTGCGCCTAGGACCAAGAAACCACCACCTCGGGTGTGTATATAAAAATGTCACATTTTATTTATTTTGATTGAGTAATTAACTTAATATGTAGTATTATTTTGAAGTAGGTGTCAAGATTTTATTGCCCCTCTGAAGATTGTTTATGCTGCTTGCTGAATCAAAGAGCTAGTATTGTAGCCTTGTCTCCCAGTGTATTATAAATTCATAACAAATTCATTTTGTATGGAAGTTGTTTCCTACAGTGATCAGCTTTGTGACTCACATTATTATGTGCCCACTCTGATGGCAGTGACATACCTTTTACAAGAATTGTCAACCAGTCATAGTAGTTCCACCTAACACACACACACGCGTGTGGGACTCGCCGAAAGACTCAGCCATACCCACTAAAAACCCACCTGCATTACAACTCAAAACAGAAATTCCATCATATCTAAAAACACTTTCCTAAAAAACATTTTAAAAAAAGAAGAGGAGAGAGGAAATGAAAGATACCCTAGCCCTAATAGCGTCGGGATCGAAAAGAACAAGAGGTGACCAAGGGAGGTCAGAAAAGAGAAAGGAAGGAGCATGGCACAAGTAAGTGGAAGTAATGCCAGACTCAGCTCGGGGCCCCGTGTTCGCCAAACACGTACTTACTACATGTAAGTCCCCTGGGGGGTATATATATGTATATATATATTTATGTATGTATGTATATGTATGTATTTATATGTATGTTTATCTTTGCTACTTGCTCATGATGAAACCACTTAACCAATAGTGATTTGGTAAGGATTTGTTTAAGTGTCCAGGATGAACATTTGCTAACTTTCATGTTTTAAATGTGTGAAAGAAAGATAGGAGATGGTTTTTGATGATAAATGTGACAAGTTCAGGTTAAACTAAATTATCAAGAAGGTACATTAGAAATAGAAGGAGTTAAATGATTCAATTTAATAAGAAAAGAATCAATAATTATCAATTTTTTTTCTATTTTGTGCATTTAACAAGAAATACTTCTTTAAATCATTACATTTGGATGATGAGGTTAGATTTTACAAACATTGTAATGAAATGGTGCAGTTGTGCTGTTGCTGTTGTGCCTCAGAAGAGAAAATGCAACCTTCGCGGTTTTATGCGTGTGGGTTCGTTCTACGTGAGGTACTGAGATGAATAGACACATTTCCTGTTACATCAGAGTTGGCCCACAATTGGGGTTAGGGGAGAGGGTAAACAGTCGTAGAACCCCCATGGGAAATCCACCACTACCTGGAGGAAAACCAAGTCAGTGATAAACCCATACAGTTAATGGATCCACATGTGGTACTAAGAATGCTGCAATTGGTTGATTAGATTAAGAGGAAAACTGTGTGAAGTGCATATTGGAAGTACACATTTCATTCTTATTTAAAACTTGCTTAACTTCTATTTCATAGTTTGACTTATTTTCATAGTTAGAATAAGCTATTTGTGTTAGTGACCTCTAATGTACATTTGAACTGGTGTCTACTGTATTATGTTGACCATGATTCATTTAGGATTAGTAAATGCTTAACATTTTATTGGATTTGGTGATAAATTATGTTGAAGATTTAGAGAGATCGTATTGGAGAGGAAATGAGCATAAGAACTTTACATTGTATCTTTTGTCTCAGAAGACATTGAAAAAAGAAGTGTTCCCCCTCTTTTTTAAAAAATCAAACGTGGTCATTAGAAGTCTAGTTATTTTTCTAATACATTCCAAAAAAATTATTTTTTATTTTATATGTAGAGCTTAGTTTTTTCTGCGCTGCATACATTCTTCTTAACAAGAGGGTAGAAATCAGAATTTGATTCATTAGTTTCTAATATACTGTGCAGAAACCAACCTGAAGTGAAATTTCCATGGACATTCTCATTTTGTTAGTCTTTGAGAAGTGTAGATTTAGTTAACAGCAAGACCAGTCTTCAGTCATGTGATTTTTTATTCTATTCTCATGCTCCACTTACAGCTTTTGAAGTTATGGAAAGGAAAATTTTATTTCTGTGTGTTTGGGTGAGAAACTCTGTGAATAAGGAGTATCTTTCGGAATATCCAGCTAAATAGTTCAGAGTAAATTCAAACCAGACATGAATGTGACTGGTTGGAGAACGTGCAGTCCAAAAGGACAAGTACTTGGCAGTCCAAAATTGTGTGATGAATAGTATCATGCAGAGGTGATAACCTCTATGCAATCCATCGATATTCTCATACAGAATTTCTTTTCTGTAATATCTGGTTGTAATGACTTGGTTCTGCATTGTGTACACAAATTTTGAAAGGAAGTCATTGCATGGAGTCTGCTATATTTCAGCCATAAAGTTCATTGTTCCGTATCAACAATAGTATCCTGCAGAGAGTTAGGGATTTGATGTCATAGAAACATGTTGAACTACCTATAAATATGTTTTTGGGAATGTAATTTTTATCTAAGCTAACTTTTCATAGCTAACTGTTCATGGATGCAATCTTTTTAATGAATAATTTAGTTTTCCATCAATTCTGGAGCTCTGTAGTTCTGGATTTTCCTCAAAGCAGCAGTGACATCTTTTATAATTAAAAAATTTGGCATTGATTTCAATAGTTTGTTTGCTTCTTTTGTTTGAGAAGCTGCATTCTGAACTTTTTTTGAACTATTTTCCCCAAAAAATTTCCAATTTTCTTTTCTAATCTGTATGCTTTTCTCATTTAATGTGCAGCATTTGCTATATGTGTATAATATTTCTTCTGATTTCTTTGAAACGCCTGTTTTATGTAGGTAGCTTTTTTGAGGCCTGTCAGTACAAGAGTTTTTGCCTTTAATTTTTGCTTCAGAGTGTCTAAGTGGGCTCAGAATTTCGTTTCTTGCTTTTGATATTATATTTTTTATGCCCAATTTCTTAAATGTTGAAATGCGACCCTGAACCATTATGTTTCATCATTCACCATTCATGTAGGATGTTACTCGGATGATTCGATCTCTGGTTTTATTTTGATTTTCTTAGTTGATATGGTTTGTACGAGTTGCAGGTCGACTGTAGAAGAGCCCTGCATTACTACACCCAGCTTTGTACAGGCTAGAGAGTGCCAAGTATCCAGAACTTATTAAACTGTAGCTACTCATTTATTGGGCGTGATACCTACTGTCTTGAAGTTATAGATTTTTTCTCAAGACCTCTTGATCTGTTGAGTTCTATGCACGAGGTCACCTCCTCTGTGATATGGACCTTCACCACAAACGGACAGACAAGGACATAGCATCATCAGTGTCAAGATCTTGCAAGGTTCCTCAGCTTATCCCTTTCCATCTTTCAACCTCTCCGACCATGACTGTGCATTCTGATATATGGAGACCAATTTCTGCAGATGTGCATAGGCCTCTACACGGTCTGGATACCACAAATATTGTTTTTACTTACAGAGCCATACATTTTACATTTAGTTACATCTTTGATTGAGATTCATTTTTTATTGTTTGGTTTGTAGCGAAGATAACAGAATATAAAAAGTTATGATTTATGAGAATGGAATTAAATCGTATTGTATTGTGCAAAAGAAGGAACATAACTATTATGATAAACTTGAAATAAATGTCATTCATAATTTTTATTTTAATGATATTCTTATTTTTCTATAGTTCTAAAGTGTATAAAATTATTTGATCATTGACATTACTTGTGTTTCTGCTTTATTTGTAGTTTTCTTCTTTATTTATTTTTGCTCTCAGAATGGCTGCTATATGATTTATGGAGATAAATTACATGAACACAAACTTCTGCCTTATTATATAAATAAATTTATTGTCTCAAAAGCAGTACAAACTGCATATGACCATGTGGAGGACAATAAACTCATTTACTACTAATTACCTACAAAAATTAATAAATATTAATTGATAACTCTGTCAATACTCCATCTTTAACTAATGTGAATAAATTTTGTTCCTATTTTGGTTCTTGCGGTAACTGTAGAAATGAGCTCAGATGGACACAAAAATTTAAGTGAAGTGTTTCTAGTTTAAGATTTTGATTTGTATTTTGTACTTTCAATGTACCATGCCCATACATTCTAACAACACATGGTTCATTGATTTGTTAACTTTGTATACTCTTTTTATTTTAAACAAAAATTGAGGAATATATCAACATTATATGTTTGTATAAACAATTTATGATAGTTTATATTAAATATTATTAATATATTGAAAACTATAATCTTTATACGAACAGTGTTGTCCTGACTGATTGACTCGCCGGCTGGCCGACAGACCGACCGAATGAATGAAATAATTAATGTACTGGCAATGTACGAATGATCGAGTGAGTGAGCAACTGTACGAATGAATGGTCAAATGATAAGGGCACTTTCTACGTGTTACTCGTATGATGGTGTAAAAATGCCTCGGGGACAGACATTCAGTTTGGGGTATAAAGAAATATTGGGCATTTTTTCTTGTCTACTCTTAGGACAAAAAGTAAAACTAAAGTTGCAAAACCGGGGCAGGGCACTAGTATAAGAAAGACGGATTCAATAATCACTTCAAAATTTAGTATGTTCTCAACAACTTTCTCACGGAAGTGATTTTGCTGATGTAGCTGTAAAAAGTTTATTTGCAAGAGTATTATTTAAAATGTTAAAATAAAATATTAATACTTTATAGTAACATGTTTTCTTTCTCACGCAATGTTTATTAAACTCCATCCAACAATTATTAGTTTCATGTTAATAGTGCATTATTGAGTGCATTATTCAGTCGAAACGAACGCAACGAGGTATTTCAACTCTGCGCCTATCACTAGCATAGAGAGGTTTGACGTTTATTGTCCAGGATAGAGCAGCGTCTATATCGATCAACCTAGTGATTTCTTCACCACATTTGTCTATGCTAAGAATGTTAGGTCAACCTAGAAGAGGGAATGACTTGTAGGGAGCGAAATGTAGAAGTGTAATCCAAATTGTCACCAAAAATTAGCTGTTGCAAAGTAATGTAAGATTAATGCGTAAGTTTATTGCAATATGGACCAGAGCTTTGAATAAAGGGAAAGTGACCATGTCATATAAGGAAAAGCGAGACTATTTTACCTGCGTCCCTTCCGAGTAGGTTTTCCGGACGGAGGCAAAGGGATATTTGTTCTTATTTCGCAATTGTGTCGTCTCTTTGGCGTTTCTTTCCATATCCTTGAAGAACATTGACTGCGCCTCATGTCTAGGAAAGGGCTTGACGTAATATCGCAGGCGAATGTGCAAGCAAAACAACCTGTCTGCGAATCTCCATTCCCTTTTCTTGGAAGTAGACTCGTGGAAAAGTTCAAACCGCGACCGATGCGTAAGTCAAACCACTCGTGTGCGAACGGTATTAACTATCCACCCTCACGACTTATAAAACTCGCTAATTTTATTAAACATGAGTTAAAAATACAGTAATATGTTATTTATATTTAATTCAGCGAATTATTATATCCTTTCGTTTGAAGGACAGGTAAGGTTTTACGGGATACTTGACAGGGTCATACTAAGAAAAATGTCGATGTTCACTATTTGTTCAGAAATAAAATAGTTTTTTAAAATAGTTTTTTACCCAAATCAGTTGCCGCTGTATCATACGATGCGCTTCGTTTCCGTTTCATCAGGTACATTATCTCCGATATTTTGAAACAAATGTGATATTCAAAAAAAAACTTATCTTCTCCAGCGAATAGATTTAATGTTACATATTTGCTCTAAATTAGTAGAATCCTCGAAGTTTAGTCTAAGGAAATGGAATACGAGGGAAGTTTATCAAGACTAACGAAATTAAGTGCTCCTTCATTTCTCTCCCCTTATTTCAAAATTACACGATAAAACTTGATTATTTAGACGTGCGTCTCTACAACGGAATTGAAACTTGTCCTACGACGACTAGTTTTCGGTGGTGGGATCATTCTACTTGTCGTTGGAATGTGACTTAGCACGATGCACTGTTGCAGTTGAAGTTATCATTGGCGTAGCTTGTCGGTCAGGGCAGAGCAAGATACCTTAATTTATGAACTTTTTTTACTAATGAACAGCAACAAGACTCGTCAAAAATTTATTACTACTTACTCTTTGCAGATATGTAACATTCATATTAATAAAAAACTTTTTCTGAGTTTTCAAAAATTCTACTTTTGATAGGTTTACTAATAGGAAGGGTAACATTTTCAATTCCACAGTATTGTCTCGGTTATTATCCCCCGTGTAGTCATACGGACGTCATAGTCATAACTAGTTTATTATCCTCCACATGGTCATAAGCAGTTTGCAACTGCTTTTTTGACAAAGTTTATTAAGTTAGTTATTCATTATAAATTATAGATGAATTGTATTTTATTAGGCAAAATTGTCAAATTGTATATTTAATAAAAATTCAGTCAACTTCATAAAAATTCAGTCAACCACATAATTTTGTTCCGGTTGAATTGAAAAGCAAATGCGAGGGTGGGCTTCTCATTTCACTCCTGTGCTTCCATTACGATTGTCAACCCAACACCTCTTTCCCAATTTCCTACCTCAAGTCACAGTTAGGTGGAAGAGCGTTCAAACCTCGTTGGGCTTCATAAGATTCTGTGTTTTTTCTCCTCGAACCCCTCACAGCGCGGAAGCTACACCTTACACACGGTAGAAGTACTCAACGTTAAATGTGGGTATAACTCGTGCAACATAACTCCCACTCTCGCTCGGCAGCTACTAGCCAGCCTGCAAACAACCGCTGGGTGTGCAGATGGGGTGGGATGGTCGTACTTTCCACGCGAACTGCTTCATCGCCCTTTCAACGTTCTTTGCCTCGTCGTCGTACTTTGGTGGTCGGTGGCGATTAGTTGTCCCTTTGCCCTGAGTCGGAGTTCTTAAACTCGACCCTTCCTCATCGTCATAAAGTCGGATAGGGGATTAAAAATTTGGGGTACCGTTAAACTTTGTACCTGCCCTAATGGCTTGCCACCCCGCCACTCACCCTATGCTAACCGACCAACGATTTCATGAGTCACTTCCTGGATACTTATTTAAAGTACTATTAATTGAATAGTTTTATTTTTATTCCTATTATCTTATAATTTTTGAATTCCATGCATAATTGTAATAAAAATGAACCCAAACACGACGTATTTGACATATTCGAGCTTTAAGCTTCTATTTTTACTTATTTACGTAGTACTTAGAGAGTATTGTAATCGTAAAAAGCATTCGGTTTTAACGGAAATAACCTCTTTGGGTGACACTGATTCCAAAAAAGTGGTGAGTAGAATTTCACCATTAATTCTCTTGATGCTGATTGAAACACATGCGATTGAAAGGAAAATAATATATTTTGTTTATCAAAGTGGAGGAAATACATCAGTTCGTGCACCAGTGCTCGGCACTTCTGGTTTTAGAATCAAATAATTATGCTTTGGAGTACTTTTTGTCTCTGATTTTATTTTTGACACTAATTCCTTCTAAATCATGAAAAGTGCATTTTATGACAGGAATGAAGCACTAAGACACTCCTTGAAACAGCAGTTTTGGTCTGAATGTCAGAAATGAAATGGGTAGCCACTAAGAAAGCTTTAATGGAACTATGATTTTTCATCATAATATTTATCAATCATGAAAGTTTTTCCATTAAATTCATAATTAGGGTGTTTTCTAATAAAATGCCGCTTTGTTTGGATTTGTGTTGTTAGTAGTAGTGGATGTTGAGTACAAGAGTGCAATTTTCCATGTTTTCTGAGGTTGACACATAAAATTAAGAAGTATTAGAACAAAAGAAATTGCATAAAAAATTTCTACACCAATGATATTTGGAATCTTTGAATTCCAGAACTCTCAAGCAATTCTCTGAATACTAGATTTCAATTTCCAAATCCATTCACTGTAGGTTTTAAAAGTGTAATTATCCTAGAATGTTTCATATATTTATTGTTGCCAACTATTTTGTACATGCAAAATGTTTCTCAAATATTATAAAGAATTTTTCATGTTGAAATAAACAGAATTGTTACTAGTAAAAAACATTGTCACCATTTTGAGGTCCAAACATCATGGCTCATTCATTTTAGATACTGTTGACTACTGATTCAACTTATTATTTATTATAGCATACTTATTTTAGTAACAGTACAAGAATTTTTAATCTAAAAATTACCTGGGAAACAAGAAAGGAGGGTAAAAATGAAACTGTAGGCTCAAATTTCAACAATTAAAAGAAAATAATTGTAGTCTAATCTAGAATTTTTGTCAGTTCCATCGCGCTCTCAAGCCATCTCGCTTCATCTGGCGACAAAATGATTTAGAACATAATTTTTTGGAAATTTAATGTACATTATTTTGTTACAGGAATGTTGTGTTATAAAAATGCATTGTTTTCAAGTTATAGGCAAAAAAATATTGATAGAGAGAAAACTCTTTTTCCATGATTTGCTTCTTTTCGTCACCTAATTACTGGACTAGTAGTAAAATGTGCATTTGATGCTAGGAAGATAGTGTTTGGTATCATTTTTCATCATTTTTTGGTGTATATTTCAATCATTCAAAAACATGATTTTTATAAATAAATAAAAAAATAATGGCAAAACCAACCCCATGACATTACTGAAAAAGCTTCCCACTGACCCCAGTTACTGGAGATTCATGCGACGGACACAAGTGGACCCACTTAGCCCTAATCCTTAAGGAAATGTTGAGTTTAATGGTGAAATTGTCCTGTTACCTGTGGATCTGTTGAGTTTAAGTACACCCCTCCGAGTGATGTATGTTTTAAGAAGAGAGTTTTCCACCTCTTCTACTCCCACCCCCTCACTTCCCGATCGGTAGCCAGACCAGGAGTCCTGTTGCACATTTTATATCAGTTCCTTTTTAGTGTTGACTCCTCTGCTGCTTTGCCCCACCAGTGGCTCAGGTGATAGTGTTGTCACCCATCTTGGAGTCATCCCGGGTTCGATTCCTGATGGGGCCAGAAAATTTGTAGCTTTTCACATTAATGTCCCAGTTCATATAGTTGTAACTACTGAAAAACAAGCCTTCCTTCCTCACTCCAGTTCCTCCTAGTATCAATAACTCTATTACTAACTACTTCTACTAACCCCTCCACATGGGCCAGGTTGTTGGTAATCCCAGCTAACCGACCCACCTACTAACAATAGCCTACCACCCAACTCCTAACTCTGATCGCTGCATGTAGATAAGCTTCAGTAGCACAGTACATTTCCCATTTACAAATACAACAATATAATGTAGCGCCACACAGCATTCAACACTGTTTAAAGACAGGTGATAAAATTTATTCAAAGGAACATGCATTTGAGAAGACTCTCTGGTTGAAACCTTGTAAAACCTGAACATTGAACTTCTCCTTTATTTTCTTATTTGATAAGTGATAAATTGTAAAGGCATTGCTTACCTGTATAAGGGACATCCCACTAGATGACAAATCTGTTCTGTTAACAATTGTGTGGTGAAGTAGTGCAATCTTTTCTGTTTTTTCTTTTCAGATTAACCGTCGGACTGCTGCAATGCAATGGCGTCCTCCACCCACTTCTGTAAGACCTATGTCACGGCCTCCTCCTCGAAGAGTTCATGTTACACAGGTTTCTTCGCGTCCACAACTTTCAGTTACTTTATCTCACATGAAAGGTCCCAGACCTGCGAGACAGGTTTGCTTAATTTTTAAAAATTATTGTTTTTCTGTTGCATGAGTGTGACTTTTTTCATCTTTGCATGTAGCATAATGTAATTTAAGTGCAGAGGTTGCTTGTAATAAATTTTGTCTTGTTTAGTGCACCAAAGTTTTTAGTTCTTACACTTAAAATTATTTAATTTGAAGAGAAAATTTTTGAAGGCCAGTGTCTTGGCACATAGATTAAAAAGTGTGTTGAGAAAAGCTTTATCTCATAAGTGGATTCAGAGTTCTTGTCCTGTACATTAATTGTGGGTAATGTTTTCAGTCTTTTTGTCTGAAATTTTTTATAAATGTAGGATTTTTGAAAATATTACTTATTTGGATTTCTCAAATACTTACAGTTTTTGACAAAATATGTTTTGCTCAAGAGATAGTCAATTATTATCTAAATAGTTAATAACGTAAACAAGCAAGCTTGGCCAATTTTTTAGTGCTTGAACTATGTTGGTGCCTTTTGTAGTTTTGTAAAATAGTCGTAGTTCTTCTTTAATACATTTAGACTATTGTCATAAAAGCTATTGAAGAACCCTCCCCATAAAAGTAACGAGACGAGTGAGACAAGACTGCAGTCTTCTATGTTATCCCTTTTTGCCTTGGGTGATATATTACATACAGAGCTAAATGGAAAAAGGGAAAATGAAAAACAAGGGAATAGACTCTTCCAGATATGCCACAATGACAAACAAATTGTACTAGGAAGCAGATTCAATAACAACATAACCAAGGAACAACAAGAACTTCAAGTGGGATCCCTACAGTAAAATTATGTACAAGTTATGTCAACCACGCATCCCGTTGAAAGTTATTGATATAATGTGTTTGGGAGCTCTTACTTCCATCAACTACTTCTGAGTGACTTGAGAAAGGATGGAATTGATAGTTGCAGAAGAGCAAGATCCTGTTACTGGTCCCAATCTTTGTGCATTTGTATTTTTTTTTGGTCAAGTAAATTAGAGTGAACACTGAAATATTGAACATATTTATTTGAACCGCCAAGCTATGGGAGCAAGTTTTTTACATGCCTCACATAAGTAACACTTGTGGAAGAGCACCACAGGTCATAAGCAAAATTAATAAAGCAAATGCAGCATTTATATTGCTGAATACTACCTCAGGATTAAACAAAATACCGCCTTGGAGAAGTTCAAAAGGAACACACAACTTTTCTGGAAGGAAGTTCCACGAGGCTTTTAATAAATGACTGCAAAGTATTTCATGTAAGGTAGAAGGAGACCATCTCAAATTAGACAGTGGCAAGTGAGAGAAGACACCATCACCAAATAAAAATTAGTGTTAAAGAGAACCCATAAGATTCTTGGTTACATGGGTTCTTGAGGGAACTAGGCACCAGTAGCATAAATCTGTTCCTGTTTTAGAACTGATAACCTCGAAAAATATTGAAATAGTGAAAACTATGTGGATGAACTGGTAGCATAAAACCTATTTTAAAACCTGAAACAAAAAGTTTTGATGTAAAGTGGACATATCAATAATTGAATTAAAATTGAATTGAATTGAAATTAAAAAATAAATAGATAATTAAGTGGCATTGAAATATTTCTGTATTTTTAATAAAAGGAACTCTTAATGAGGAATAAACAATTAAACCTATAAAGAAACTATATTATGGGTTTTATATGCATTAAAAATATTATAATACAAATTGACGAAGAAAAGTTCTATATAAAAAGTGAGTAGGTCTCGGATGAACACCAGTTTATAAAATTGAATGTATACTGTGTATGGTTGGTACGTAGAGGTATTCTTTGTTTGGATTCAGAACCCAGAACCGAAACCCAAAGACAGACCCAAAACCGGAATCAGAACTGATCCATCCCTGAGGTTAATCATGTTGTTGAAAGAGACAAACTTCCAGGGAAAGAGAAGATAAGATCAAAAGACAAGTTCAGTTCAGGGGGAACAGCACTTTGGAAAGTCCTGGAATCAGGTGGAACTGTGACCATGAATCACATCTGATAGAAGGTTTCTCCAATGTCTTTTACTTCCAAGTAACTTAAGGAAATGAAGAATGTTTAGATTAAAATGTCTGTTCGTATATTCCGGGTCAATTTCTATGTTGTTCAATTTCATGGAAATTATTTTTCAAGATCTGTATAAGTGTGCTAACCCTTGCTAATAGATTTCTTAAAATTTTTAACTGCTGTAGAATGTCTTCCTATCCAACATATTTTTGCCTTCATTTGAAATTCGCCTTTATTGATAGATTCTGATTATTATTCCATTTTTTTTTTAATGCGCTTTTTTTTTTTGTTGCTGTATATCAAACTATTGGTGTTCTTTACTTAAGCTTGTTTTGTTTAATTCCATCTTGAAGTATTTTTCTGTGTTCGGATGAGAAAATTATTAGCACTATGTGATGATTTTGTAGTTGTAATTTCCTATTATGTAGAGAAGTTTTATTTTCCATTGATGTATTTTGGCGAGTCACCTATGTATCGATACCAAAATCCTAAAGGTGATCAAATTTTTTAATGGCCAAACATTGAGTTGTTTTAATCTTTCTCCATATTATTGATTCTTTTTTCACATATCTTTGAAAGAGACCCACATATATTTTTAATGGGACTAAATTTTCAATGTGTATTTTCCTATTTGATCAACAGTAATAATTAGTTGAATTTTAATATTACGTTATGTCTTGTGAAGAATTGGTTTACTCTTCATAAATTTCTTCTAATTAATCTAATTACTTGTAGAATTATCATCTGAATTTGACCATGCAATTTTATTTTTATCCCAAATTTATTAATTCAGCCCTTATTTTTCTACCCTCCACTTTTCTCATCAAAACATTTTTGTTTATTCTCGCCCTTTAAACTTGCCTTAAATCACTAGAAATTTAATCTGCCTTTAATCACTAGAAAAATTTAAGTTGTTTTAGTTCCAAATACAATTCTTTCGTATGAATCGTGGCTTGTATAAAGTTAGTGTAAGAAGAGAAAGTTAAATAAAAATATTGCCAACCAAATCAACATAGAGAGGTGGAGTGTTAAGATAATTGAAGGTTTGGTTGTGAATTGGTAGAATACAATAATAATGGAACCAAATGTTAAGATTTCGACCACTATTGTGAAAGTGATGATTGCTTTGGATCAACATAGTGACAAAAGGACATGTGTTCAGACTTTCTTTAGCTCATCAGAAAATATACCAAATGGACAATCGAAGAAAGGAGAACCCATTGAAGTTATATCATACCAATTTCCGTGGCTCATTACATGTCCACCTTGTACATTTGAGGAACCTAAAAGGGTGCGTACTTAATTATAGTTTAAGAATATAGAATACTGGTAGCTGCTGCATATATTTTTGTTTGAATGTGATGTAAAAGGTGTTCTTTTCCACGTTGGAGAGTTGTGTGAAGATCCAAAAAGAAATGATTTGTACCTAGTAACAAAAAATACAGGTAACAATGTTTTTCCCATGACAATGTTAACCTATAAAGAATACTGCATTGGGAATACGCAGGGAGTTGGTCAGTTGGTTAATTATTGTGTGCATGTTATGTATCTATGTTTTGCGTTCAGAAACATTTATTTTTATATTCTTATTGAAGAACTTGCGATTGTCCTAAATTACTTTTCAATTTTGTTTAATATTTTTACAATTTCAAATGTATATGGTCTCTTCTGTGAAGAGAGCAGTTGAATGAACATCAAATTTACCTTCACTCCTGTTAAAATGGCTTTCTTCTTTCTTGTTTACCATTGTAGATTGATTGTGAAACAGTCTTCATTTATTAATTCAAAAGAAATTTTTATCCCCTTTAAAAATTAAGCTGTACATTGTATTTGATGTATCATGTTATTAAATTTTCAATGTTAAGAAGTAAATCTTCTCAATCTTGGAAATTTTAATGCAAATTTACGTATGAAACATTTCACAATCACAAGAATAATACACATATTCCTGGTATTGTATAAAAAAATAATAAAATTTGATATTTCTATTTCTAATATCAAATAATTAATAATAACTATTACTACTTTGTGATGTGCAACTGCTTATTTTACTAAGATAAATATTTTTCCAGTTTACAATAACTTTCTTTTTATTTCTAGTTTTTTATATGTATGTTAATGTTACTTGCATAAATTTATGTGTAAGAAGAAAATTGTTTATACAACTTATGAATAAAAAGATTTTTATTCATATGTAGCCATGCAAATACTGAATGGACTATGTATGATTGCAGGTTGCTGTTAACAATGAAATTCCTAACTCTCGTGAGCGGAACTTTAATAGTAATTTGAGTGGTGTTTCTGAAAGACCTGAGAGGTGTGAGAGGCTTGAACTTCCACCCAGATTCTTGAAACGGGCATCTCAAACCAAAGTACCCATAATGAGGAGTGAATCACTTCCAGAGACCCAACCAATACAGTATCCAATGCCATCATTAACAGTTAGTTAAATATTATTTTTTATGTAGCTGAATTATTTCTTAGTTTGTTATCTCTTAAAGATGCTTTAATATATGGATAGTTACCTTTTATGTTCATTCGGTTTTGAGTTTACTTTTGTGTGGTCAGATTGTCCTAAAATGGTTGCACAAGTTCAAATCAACTTGTTGATTTTACATGCATCTATTCTGCAAAATTAAACATAAATTCAATTTATTAAATATTTATCAATTATAGGTGACTTGAAACATATTGTAAAAAATAGATTCTTGCTCTTCAGTGCAATAAATTTGGGAAAAATATTCCTAAAAAATAGATGCTAATTTATTAAAAAATACATGCAATTTTTTCTGGTCCTTCTGATTTTATTAATGTGTGATTAACATGTGCTTGCTGTATTACTTAGCTTTTAAGAGTTAATAATTTTGTAAATTTTGTTGCAATCTGAAAAGTGTTTTTGACAATTATGTTCTGTTGTTTTGGAGGAACCTTCTGGTAATCAAGATGTGATTCAGAGTATTAGTGAATTGGAATCCCAAGTGAAACAGCTTGCATTGAATTCCAGTCATTCTGGCCCTGTTACTGCGTTACAAGCTCGATTAAAGAGACTAACACAGGTGAGGATGGCTAAGCACAAATGCATTTTAAATAAATTTGTTCATAAATGTACACATCATTTCCTCACTATTACAAAGTACCTGTAAAATTTTTGAGAGACGTTTCCCT
This sequence comes from Laupala kohalensis, assembly GCA_002313205.1. NCBI lineage: Eukaryota > Metazoa > Arthropoda > Insecta > Orthoptera > Trigonidiidae > Laupala > Laupala kohalensis. Next base: position 250,745 of record NNCF01129026.1, read on the forward strand.
TGTAAACTGATTTATAACATGGAAGTGAGCATACAATTTCAAATTGTAAATTTCATATAAAGGGATGTATAATTTCATGAGACTGTTCTTTCTTTTTTTGCCTTTTGTATCCAGGAGCTAAATTGAGTGGGAAATACATTATGAATATCTTCCTCTAATATAAAAATGAGATTTTGTTTATTATCTCTCGTGTGAAAGCTAAATGGGTTATTGACTTTGGCTTTTTTCTTATTGTTAAAATATGTCCCTATTTTTCTTACAGTTTTACAGTCATCATTCTGAAGCGTTGGTTAAATTCATACACTGACACAAATATATAGTTCACTCTTTCCTTAAAAGCTTTCCTATGTCGTCGTACACGAATGGAAAGCTCATCTGAGGAAGAACTTGACCACTTAATAAAATAACACTTGTAACACAGTTAACGTTCAATTAGAGCTAGGTAAGGAATACTGGGTTGTTAATAAGTTTATATCACAAATTTGTCAGCTACTACTGTTAGTAACCATACAAAGTTAGTGGATTATGAGTAAATCACTAGAAAAATTGTAAGAACTCACTGGTACTTACAAGTTAACAAGTGTACATTGATAAATGGATATTTTTACAAACTTATGTAGATTTACTTGTTACTGATAAACTTCTTCTTTTGTGAAATGGGCTCCAGAAGTTAAAGAAAACTTCTCTAGCAGTAGCTTCCCTGTATCTCTAGCATAATTTTAGTTATTACAGTTGTGATATCTCAATGCACCTAGTGAGAGTGGTCTCTGTGCAAAAATGTTTAGTAGTGAACTATTTTTAGATTTTACCCAGCACTTGTGAATGGAAATTTGTGTTTTTTTGTTGTTAATTTTCATGGAAACTTTATTCTTAGAAATATTGCAAAATTAATTTTGTAATGGTTAGAATAAAATTGTTTTTGTAATACTAGAATAATTACTCTCAATTGTTATACAAATGTTATTTTAGTAAAATAAGTATTTGTTTACACTTTTTTAAATAGTCCTTTCTGTATATGATTATTTATGACCTGAGTGAAGAAAGGAAAGATGGCTAGTTATATATTATTTCAATAAATTGTGTGCAGGTTCAGAGATACTCTGCTTACCTATACCTATATTTGTAGAAATCTCACTATCTACTACTAGATTAGGACTCAATTGACCAATGTCATTACATATAACAGAATGAATCCTACCTCTACGGGCAATAAAATACTACTAACAAAGGTGAACTTCTGCATGAATGTGGTACATAACTAATTCTGCAGTAATGTGCTGCATTTTTGAGATATCGAGCATTTTTGAGATATCGAGGTATAAAATATGTCAGATTTATATCATATAAGTGTATTAAATGTAAACTGACTGCAAGACACAAGTAGTTAAGGTATGGGCTAAAAAATAGACTTAAAAAATTTGCTTTAATACTACACTTTCACTCTTGTATGATGAAATTTCAATTGCTGTTGATAGTCTTGGCATCGGTTTCATTTCACAGAAACAATAGGTGTATGTATTTCCTCAGTGTATAGAAATGAACAAGTGTCTTCAAAATATATACAGAAGGATGTACACAGAAATTATTAAAGAAGTATTGATGCAAATGAGTAACGATTGGATACTACATTCATGTGAGTTATGAATAAAAGTCTGTGTCCTTGTAAGTGTGAATGGAAAAGAAATGAGAGTTTATTAGTATAACAACTAATTACTTTTGAATATATTGAAAAACATTACTAATATATGCAAATTGTAACTTAAAGGGTTCAAGAAAAGCTAAAGCAACCCCATGCTCTGTTAAAAAAATATTCCTTTTTATTTTGCTAATGATTTGGTTGTGATAAAAATATTATTTTCCTTCTTGTTTCAGGTACCCAGTGTCCTTACTTTGGGTGACCATGTTGTTACTGCTTTGTCAAGAAATGCTCCTGCTGTAGAAATTGATTACAGGCAGGAACTGCAGGATTTAACAATTTCTATTGGTGTAGAGCTTCCGACATTTAAGGTTGTTCCTCGATTTCCTAAAGGAGAGCCTGTTGTTTACAGTTGTATAGTGAAGGTAAAACATTGTGCTGTTTAATTTTTTTTTTAGTTATTTGGTATATTTTGTAAACATGTTGAGATGATAATGTTAATATTTTTATTTTAGAATTTTGTTTATTCCCTCACATTAAGAATAAGTGTGTATTGTTTGCTTTACTACTTCGTATATTGTTCTTAGAGATTCTCTGACTTTGGGGAAGATGCCTTCCAAAATTTGTCTTCCTTGTAAAAGCTAGGAGAAAGTTGAAATTTTTGAAGTTTACAAAATTTTCATGACTCAATAGACTTGAATGTTTTAAATTGATTTTGTTCTTAGCTTTTCCTACTAATGCTTTTCTTATAGTTAATATTTAAGGTTTCTTATAATTTTAACATTTAAGGATGGTTTTTAGATGAGCAATGCAAGTGTTCTCAAGTTTTATTGCTATGTAAAATTGTTTAAATCTTCATGATATGTTTTGAGGGCTTAGTGCTAAGTGAGTATCTGAAAAAGTAATTTACCAATAATACTTGTAATTTTCAGGATAAATAATACTGACCTTTTCCTTCTGTGTTAAATGATAAGTTTGTTTGCTTTTCTAAAGTACACAGCCTAATTGAAATTTGTTACTCCTTAAATTCTGATTTCAGCTTATTTTTGACTTGTGCATCTGAAGAATAGTGGAATAATCTTTTGGATTACTTTTGTTCCCTAGAGTATTTACTGTAGATGAACTACTCATTATAATATTTGCATCAAGAGAAACATCTCTTGATGTATCAATTATTTCTACATGACTTTCCCTGCTAATTATATTAGCGGGGAAAATATTTTTATATGTGACTCCCAATCTCCCATTTCTGACCTTTTAATGCAATTTCAGATCTTGTTAATGTAATTTTGCTTGCTTAATGTTCAAAATAGAAATAAAATTAGTCTTCAGTGCAACTTTAAGTCCAAATTCAGCAATAGCTCTAGGGGTGACATGGGAAGGGGCTGGTATGCAATATTAGTATGGAATCCGTAGTTTTTGAGACCTATGAGATGAAAAGCAAGATTCCCTATCTATTTATGTGCAGTATTTATGTGAATTTAACCCCTCCCCCCAAATTCCCCCTTATTTTAGGAGGCAAATTTAGAAAAAAATTAAGAGTAAAATCAAAGTCTTTCTGGAGGGAAATGCTCATTTAAAATTCTATGTGAAATGGTTGGCTCTGGTATGTATAATCATAAATACTGGTATGCTTTTCAAATGAAAAGGTAACTGGTGCAGTTCAACTTCTTTTCTTAACGTCGCCAGATCCACACGACCTTCAACTGTTCTTTAAATTCGCATGCCACTACTTTTATATCAATGTCCCAGTGTAAACTAGAACTCACAGTTTGAAGCATCTAGTGTCGAAGCACTTGACTGCCTAATATTTATTGTGCTGAAGAAGATCCCCCGTCTCTCAATACAAGTGTGTCATGGTCGGCATTGTGATGGCAATCTGTCATTACTAGACAACATGGACCATTTTGGTTTCCACTTCTAGTGAGCGTCATATCCCAATATTTGTTTCGTTAAGTAGTTACTTGAAGCTATGTGCACTAAAGCTGGTGGCTCCACTGTACCGAATTTCCCAAAAGTTGTTTCCATTGCTTTCCATTGATATGAACTGACTCAGCCGTCATGCCCTGGCACCGTTTGCAGGAACTCCCCAGAAAGAGCTGCATTAACTTGTCTTGTGTAAAGTGTTTTGTATCTATGTATGTTGCAAAATTTTGTGTTGTGTAAAAAATGTTACAATGACATTTGGAATGCTTTATTGGTGTTGCTATTCAAAACTTTGGTGTGTTCCAAAACCCTCATTTTATTACGCTTACCATATAATTAGGAGTAAGTATATGATTGCAGGTGGGTGAAGAGAGTTACAACAGCTTTCCAGATGAGAGTCAAGCTCCTGCTGTTGCTATACAACTGGCAGCTAAGAGAGCTCTTTCAGAGTTACAAAAGCGAGGAGTTGGTCTCCAATATCCTATGACCCAGAATGTTGAATTAGTAAAGGCTCGTGTATCAGAGGTATGTTAATGTTTTATTCGTTTTATTAATAACCTCCTCTCTGTTGTTGGGAATATAATTTTGCTATACTTTTTATTGCTTACTAGTAGAACTACCTGGTGTTGTCCAGAATATGAAAAGAAACTTAAAACAATCATCACTGGACATTCAAAATTTTAAAACAATTAACAAATAAAACTTTTTTTTTTTTTTGCATTCTTAAGCTAACATACAAAAAAGTACATCTACATTAAAAGAAAAATTGATACTGAGAATTGATATATTTTACACTACATTGGATGTGAAATTACCTGTCAACAGGTCTGGATTATTTTTTGCTTATTTTGCCTGGCATCAGGGGTTCTTCTATAATATTCTAAATTCATATTTTAGTTCATTTTCAGTCTCTCTACTTTTGTTCTATTGATTTTTCTGTATTTGTAAATTTCAAAAATTAAATACCACGAAGAAAACCTACAAAAATTCAGTTTCCAGTATTGTATGCTAAAGTGTACATAATTAGGAATTATTTAAAAATCCAGACACAAGGGACGTACATATTACACAGAAATAAACAATGCTCATAGTTAAGACCTCTGGTTTTCATTTCACTTATATATTATGTACTTGAAATCATTGTTCTTCACAGCCTTCATATAATTTTGCTTCTACAATTTGGTCTCATAGATTATACAAAGATCATCTGGCTCTGGTGTGGACACATTATTAAGCTTCATAGTCCACAGTCATGCAAGTGAAGATTCACATCTACTGATTATCAGCCAGTTTTAATTGTTTTTCTGCCCTTGTAATTCATCGATATTAATTATACATTTGAGGATGCCCGTGAACCTTGATCATATCCCCCTTAAGGGGATAAGTGACCACTGGCGACTCCAATGCTGGTAGCTCTTAAGCCCAGTTTTCGCGTACCTACGTGTCAAGTGCATATTTTAACTCTTGGGAGTCGAGGCAGGCGTGCAGTGGATAACACACCTGCACCAGAGCAGGAGGTCCTGGGTTTGAGTCCCGGTCCATCCCAATTTTCATCTGGATGTTGACGTTGCAAACACTCCTCCATGAGTAGGTACTCGGAAGTTATGAGTTAAAATTTAATTGATTACTTTTTCTGATTTCCATGCAACAGAGAGTCTAAATACCACTTTTATTAGCATAGATACTTGATTCTTGCGATGATGCTGATAATAATATTGTGTAGTTCTTTTACTAAATCAAGATATATTAATTTAAAAATATTAGGAAATAATATTAATTCGATGTAAATTACTTTGGGAATTCACAGTGGAGTCAATACAATGAATTGTTACAATAATTTACATTTTTATAATATTAATTCATTCAACTAATATATAAGGTGGTGCACAAGTCACATTAAAAATATGCAGTAATTTTTTATTTAGTTAGGAAATTAACTGTTATTCATACAGCTATTTATGTTAAAACTTTTCTTTTATGCTTTTGACATCTTTCAGTAACACTGTTCTCCCTTGATAGCATTGTCTGTTATTACTTTCCAAATCACGAAATACATCCTCTGTTATCATTCATCAATAATCTTTGACCTTTTCAATGCCCCATTTAACAAATATCCATTTGTGTAATATCTAGTGAAATTGTAGACATCTCTGTAGTGTCACTTTTTTAAGTTTCATTCAAATAAATGCTGACTGCAGTGGCATTATGTGGAACGCTATCGTGGTGGAAGTAAAACTGACTCTGATTCTAAAGCTCAGAAAATAACTAGACAATAGGTAAACAAATTACTAGAAACAGATCTACACTATTGCTGCATTATTATATTCTCATTTATTTTTTATAGTCCATTTTGCCGCTAATAAGAATTAATTAAATAAGAATGAGGTGACTTTTTGCCAACCTGTATTATACTTATAATTTTAATACTTATAGTTTTTGTTCTTTCTTCATTATGTCATTGAGTTTGATCTACTTGTAATATGTTATGCATTGGTTGAAAACAGTTGAGATTTTCTTTTCCTCTCTCTCTCTCTCTGGAAGAATTTTTTATTATATTTTATTCTAATTAAATATTTTAGTGTATCGAGTAAAAGTACTTGATTTTCTTGTAGCTCGTGGCATCTCATGCAGCTGGTGTCTGGAATACTCAGGTTCCTGTTGACTACGTCAATCAATATCATGAGTCATTACCTCCAAACTGGTTACAAATTGTGAAAGATTGCTCACATATAGCTATGGAAAAAGTTGGAAACAGTCGAGTAATCCTAAGTCAGTGTGTTGTAACTCCTACATCTGAAAAGAATATTTGTAATAAGGTGAGAAAAATGAGACTGGCTTTTCAAAGTATCTAGCAAAAATTGAGAGAATGAGTGTGCTTGAGTGCGACTGAGTGTATATGAGAGTAAAGAAGAGATCTGGGAGCAAGTGATTCCAAAGGAATGAAAGTATGTGGATGAATGAGTTATCATGTGACTTACTGTTTAAAGCAGCTATGGATTCTTTTGAAAATTTGACTTTGAGCAGAATGGAATGAAACATTGAGATATTAATAGTATATATAACATGTTATTAGTCTATAATGTTTGCAAAGTTACTAAATTTCCATATATAATAAAATCTTAACTTGTTATGTCTGAAATGCACAAATTTTTTTATAAAAATATAATGTATCATAGAACTGTTACAATATTTTGTTTTGTTTTTTACTTTTATTGTAGAGTTGGCTGCAAATTCAAACTCCAATTGTTCCTGATTCAATTGTTTTGCCTACTAGTGAAGTTTGGGATGTATATGTCACCTGTGCCATTACAACAATTGAAGTCTGGGTACGGCTCATTGGTGAAGAATACAGTGTAAGTTGAAACTATTATGAAATGCTGTTAAGACTTGTGTGTTGCTGTCATATTTGTGTGATACGCAAGTGACATAGCCCATTGACTTACCCCATTCTTGCACCTGCATGCTTAATTGATGTGATATTCTTCGTATTCTCTGAAATTTGCCTATTTCTATAATTGATAGTTATTTATGCAAACTGGACTATATTATTACATTGTAGTTCAAACACAAACTGCATTTAAAAAGTAAGAGAACATTGGTGTGTGTTGTTTTGACAATGCTCTTTAACTCTTTAAAATAGAGAAAATGGCAGGAAGGTATGGAAGTGTAGTTTTGCAGTGAAAATTTCATTATGAATATAGTAAGTGAAGGAACCTTGAAATATGGTGTAAGTGACTAGAAATCTTTGAATCTGAAAACATAAAAGCAGGTTTCTACTGTGAATAGTATTTTGTCTGTAGATTCTTCATTTAGTATTACTTAATTGTTTATTTTTCATTACAAAAAATGCTTACTATAGGTGAAATATGAAGCTATGTCTACAGACATGGAAATACATTACATGGAAAAAGCAACCCAGGCCGTCAATCCTGAAGTTGGCCACTATTATGCAATTCAATTGGATGGATGTTGGCATCGAGTGCAACTCTTGGAAAAAGAAGATGATACGGGTCTTGTGTATTTTTTGGATCATGGAGATGAAGATTCCTTTAGTTTGGACTTACTGTACATGTTGGAACCAACATATGCAAGACTACCAGCCCAAGTAACTTCAATTGTTAATAGATTATCAAGTAATGATTTTTATTTCTCAGAAATGAATATGAGTTTTTAATTTAATTAGGCAATCCAGGTTGTTTTGTCGGGTTTGGAAGAATTCGTTGATGATGCAAATGCTACCAACCATTTGGTAGATACGGTGATTGGAAAGACCTTAGTTGCTCAAGTTGTTTCCAGAGGTTCTTCAGATGATGCTGATTCAGTCTTCACAGTGTTGTTGTATGACACAAGTACAGATGAAGACATAAATGTGAACATACTGTTGGCTGAACGCATTAGTCAGGATGCTTGTGCACCGCGTCTTCCAGAGGTAGCTACCTAGTGCTTAAAGAAATGTGATAACTCTTTGTCATTTTTCATGTTTGATTTTACCTTCTATATCTCTGCTTTAAGAGTTATTTTGTGTATGTGTGTGTGTGTGTGTGAATAAATTTAATTACTTAGATTTTACAAAACTATGAAAATTTCTTCAACATGCTTTAATCAGATTAAAACTTGAAAAATATATGTAATTGTGGCTAATCTCAATGTATTAAGCTATTACATACGTAGGGAAATGTTTACTGAAATCTTTATAACATAATAAATTTATACTACACTGAAGAGAGTGCTAGCTACCGAAATCTGCAAGTGCAGTCAGCAATAGGTTGTTTTCAATAGGTAGGTTGGCAATAGGTTGGCCTATCAATGATAAATACTCTCATGAATAAAACAGTGTATGGATACAGATAACACAACCAGATTAAATGGTTTTTGGTAATTTTTTCAAAAGGAATAAGAAGTTTGACTGTATTAAAGGATGTTACAACTTCAGAAATTGAAGAGCAACTTCTCCATTGATATATTTTTACAATTTTGAGATTTACACTTTTTTTTTTCTCCCCAACCTTTATCCCATTTTAAATTGCTTACTATTCAATTGCGTTGCAAGTGACAGTTCTCTCTTAATTTTTTGTGGCCAGGAAGTACTGCTCAAGGAAACTATGTAACAGGGTGGTGAGCGACCATAAAAACTAAAAAGTCTGAATTTGTTCACTGCTCAGGAGAAAAAAAAGGACAAAGATTGTCAATTACATAAATACACACAAATTTTTTTAAACAAAAATATTTATTTTTTCTTCGGTTAGATTTAGGTGGCTGGCTGAACCCAATAACCCTCCCACAAGCTCTTTCCTTGAAAGCCAAAAGCGCTTCCTCACTGGTGTGATTAGAGGTGTGCCTGACAGTTCCAGTCGTGGAGCCATTGTAATGGTTCAGTGACAGCTGTGAAGCAGTTCCACAAAACAATTCCATTGCAATGAATCTACTGTGAATGTCGCTCTTGGTTCTGCTGAAATCTATCGTTGTAACGAGTATGTCATTATTTTTATTTTAGCAGTGTAACAATGCCACAAATTGCAATGAGTGTAAGTTTGTTTTCTCCTTGAACTGTTGTATACCAAAGTTTGACACTGATTTTCTTTTCATGCCAAATCAAACCTGATTCACCATACATCTGTCATACCATACACATTTCTTAATTGTTGCAGCTGTTACAAAAAAAAATTATGGAACTGTTAATAAATGTTTCAAAAGTTTATGGGAGTTTTATCACTGTTGCAATGTGACGGTGAGATGGATCCAAGTAGAGCTGTTTTGTCTGAGGTTGGAGCAGTAACAGTTTCGTTGTAACACTCCTCAGTTGCAACAACAATTACTGTTCCTACCTCAGGCTAAACAGCTCTAGAGGCAGTTCCAGTAGCAACAACCCACCTCTAGACGTGATAGAATGCACCGTTGTCATAACGACTAATTGCTATTGTGGCCTGAAACAGTGGACTGCGATTTTACTCCTATATAAGACTAGACAGCTTTTATAAGATTTCACCTGCTATGATGTTTGTTTCTCATGTGTTTACATGCATGTTAATGTTTTGCAATAATAGTCGGGGAATTTTAAGATGAAGAATCACCAGCCACCCTGAGTACAGCAAATGGAGCCATGTCCTAAGTACCTCCTTGTTATGATCAGAATTGACTCTCCTTCCAAGCACTCAAAGATCCTCAATAATCACACAGTGCTTTCTCCAAACAACTGAGCTCATCACCTTCCTTGCTGATAGCTATGTTGAACTTCTTTGTTGATGTAGAATATCACCATTCAGTCGTTGATTATTCTAATCCTAGCTTTTAAATTCTGACACATTTGATGTGTTTTATGATTCTGTACTTGCAGCACACATGATTAATTTAGCATTCCATACAAAGCTTTTCAGGTAATATTTCATTATACAAAGAGTTGTAATGCATTGATCCATAGGGATGACTGCTAGCAAAGAAAAAAAAATGACTATTTTCATTTACGTGACAGTATCTGCACAAGTTTGTATTAAATAATGAAATAAATCAAAGTAAAGACAATTGGTGATTACCACATCAAGGACTGTCTNTGATGGTTAAATGAAATTTTTGTCTTTCTTTAAAAAAAGTGAGGGGACGGCTGCCCCCCCCCTAGTCGCCACCGCTGAGCCTGTCCTCTGAGGAGGGGAGCAACCTCTGCGCCACAGCTATCACCATTCATTTATATTGAATCAAATATCCAATCTAAATTTAAGACTATTGATAACAGCAGGGTGGCGAGTGACCAGGAAAACTGGGATAAGTCAGGGAATTTTCTGTTTTTAGAGAAGTCTGGGAAAAATCAGGGAATTTGCTCACTGCCCAGGGAAAAATTCGATAACAACGATCATGGTATTAAAAAATACGCTACAAATTCTCTTCTTTCCATTGGATTTAAGGTAACTTACTCAACTTATTAACTCTTCCTTGAGTCTTTCTTCACTGAAAGGCAGAAACCTGCCTGACTAATAATAACCGGTAACAAACCTCTTGTTAGCACCATTGCAACGAAATGACAGTGTGATGGTTTCAAGTGGAGCTAGTTTGAGGTTGGGGGCGGGGGGTAATTTTTGTTGCAGTTTGAACGAAAAAGTTACTGTTCAGTTTTAATAAAACAGCCCCAGAGGCAGTTCCAGTTGACTCGCTTCTACATGCAATAGATCTAGTACCAGCATTGATACTACTTGCAAGTAGGATTGCCACCATTCTGATTTCCCTGGATTTGTCCTAGTTTCTAGGGCTTCCGGGGAGTGTGGGCGAGGTTTTCTTGTCCATTTGGGTTTTTAAAACAAACCATTAGATGAAGACTAACAGTCACGGCCATTCGAAATTTGCACATGCCAATGAAAACACGTGTATTATTAGGTGAATTACAATTACTCCATTATGGAGCAATTGTAATTTTAAGATGATAATTTTTGTAACTAGGAGTATCTTGTTTACTACACAACACAAGATAACACTGTCTTAACTGCAGCCTTAACACTTCAGTTTTTTGTTGTTGAGTTTTTTTCATGAATAATATAATTAGAATTTCTGTTCTTGAATTGAACTTAGTGCATGATTTTTATTTTCTTTCCAATACAGAAAAGTATCTATTGAATTCTGTTTAGGAGCTTCTGTTTCTTACTGTGAAAGCATGTCTTTGTTGATATTTCTTAATGTATGTTATAACAAGTTAAACTGAATGTATTATTACGAAGGGTAGAAATGGTTTTTCATAGTAACATCTGGGTTTTAACTTCAGAATCCGGGGTTTTCAGTCCCCTTGTCCTAGATTTGAAATTTTGTTGGTGGCATCCCTACATGCGAGGGCTATAGGAGCATGGAACAGTGGTCGGCGTCTCCAATCCTTCCTCTTATTTTTCCTTTTAGCAGATATTATGTTTCACTGACCACAAATGTCATGATTATATCATAACTTGGATGACTGATGTTCTCGAAGAATGTTATACGTGTATTATTATACTCAGCATAGTAATTAGATGGGGCAAAAGCATGGCATTGTCATAGGTCTGCTGTGCAGAGTTAAGCTCATGTAGCTTCACCCATCGATTCATTCTCAAACTACTTCAACATTGTTTCAATGATGGCAGAGCTAAAGGCTTTAGTCAGGTCTCATTTTTGTTCAGCTTTGTTTTGTTTACATTTTTGATAAGCGTGCTTATTTTTTAATTTTTTTATTGACAACGTTTTACTATTGAAAAATGATTTATGAATAATAATAATAATATTTTATTGTACCACATAGATCATAACAATGATGTATGGTGAGTCATAGTACTAACAACAATAACAATAATATTTACATATAAGAATAACAACATTATAATAATTTTGATACATTTAACCATATTCATTTAACTTAGGCTAAGTAGAAATTAACATAAAATACAATTTTCTACTATTACAGAATATTAATATTTATTTAGGCTAGGGTTATTAGATAACTATGGTAGGAATTCTGTTATTTTACTTTTATTTTATTAATTTATGTCAAGGTCTATATTTATGCTAAAACAGTGTAATTTAATGTTGTTCGATATTTTCCTGCATCATGGATCACCTTATGCACCTTTGTTCTAATGATTACCTGCAACAGATTGTATGTCATACATTGGTTACTGTCATTGAGGAATTCTTGTACACTGTAGTAGAGTTTCTGTTGTAAGAATTGTTCTGAGTTTTGAGTTTTGTTTTGAATGGGTTCAGTGTATTGATGTTTTTAAGGTTTAGTGGTGACACATTATATAGCTGTATACCTTCATTATGAATGCATTTTTGGCTAAGAGTGGATGTTATCTGTGGTAGATGGATATTTCTGGCCTGTCTTGTGTTGTGAACATGAACAGTGGAATTAAATCTGTAGAGTGGTCGTTTGTCTAGTAGATCCTTTTTTACGAAGTTCAAAGTTTCAAAAATGTGTATGACAGTGGAGGTATCTTCAACTTTTCAAATAATGGTTTACATTATTATTTACTATACATGGTCTCCACCTGAACCAATCTGGTAAACCCACTCTTGCTAGGCTTATTACAACAAGGATCCTGAGTACACACAATTCTCCACCCGAAACCACTTCCATTCCTGCTCCTGCAAACCAACCATCATCTCCTTTCAATCCATTACTCACTCTGAATCCTCCTCCAACTCCCATTCCTACTTGCTCACCATTTACTTTGCCTGTTCCACTCACATCCATTCCTCTCACTTCTCCTACTCACCTTAACTCTCCATCTCTAATCCCTCGCCCCATCATACCTTCCTATGCCTCTGTGGTGTCCTGCCAATCCACATCACCCAAACCCTGACTCAGTACACCTGCTTTTCGCATCACTTCCTATAACCTACGCCGTATCCCCAAACCCAACAAACCCATGAACCTATAACATTTCCTAACTTCTGCACCTGACTTGACAAGCAACAAAACACTATCTGTTCTACACCAAAACATACAAACATTAAAAAACAAAATAAATTTGCTAGAGGTACAGTTAGATACAACATTAAGGGATATATCAGTACTATGTTTCACTGAACATTGGCTGTCAGACACTCAAATTAACATCACAACACTACCAGGGTACTATGTAGTAGGATTTTATTGCTGTAAAATAGATAAACATGACAAAAATAAGCATCACGCATATGGAGGTTCTTGTATTTACCTAAAACTTAACACAGAATCCAAGCAAAACACAGATTTTAACTACTTGTTTAAGGACTCAGACTTTGAGTGTACTATAGTTGAAATCCTCACTTTGAAGATATTTATTTTAAATATTCACAGAGCACCTGATGGAAATCTTGAAACCTTCAGAAGAAACCTAGAAACAGTTCTTAACAAACTGACAAAACACAAGAACCATTTTATCATTATTTACGGAGATCTGAACATTGACTTTTTACAAACAAACATCATCATTGAACATGAATGAGAAAAATTCATCCACCTAATGAAATCATTTAATTTGGAAACCATAATAAATGAATCCACAAGAATAACAAATAGCACTCAGACAATAATTGACCAAATGCTAATTGACAGGAGCAAACACATTTATCTGGCCTTTACATATCATACGGGACTAAGTGACCATAATGCACAGATCCTCTCACTTAAAACTGATACTAACTCCCAAATGCCCCTCATAGTAACTAACAGAAGAATATATAACTGCCAAATTTAAATACACTTCTAAATAATGAAATGTGGACTCAGGTTTATGAAATCTCTAATGTAGATAGCAAGTACAACAAATTCTTCAACCAGTTATTAAATTATTTTGACATATCCCATCCATATAAGCAGCAAACACAAAAACCACAAAGTATTGGCTGATTAAAGGAATCAAAACATATTACAAAAAATACACAGTAGTGCTTAAGAAAGTAATAATTAAAGCCAAACAGATGATGAATGACAAATACATAGAGAAATCTAGCAACAAAATGAAAGCTAAGTGGAACCACTATGCAAGTCGCCCAGAAACAACAACACACAGAATTGATACAAGACAATAACAAAATAGTTGACCCCATTGAAGTTGCTAATACACTCAACCAGCATTTCACAGGCATAGCCAATCAACTACAAAATAAGCAAAACACAACCACACTACAAGCTCTACCACTACCAAATGATATTCATGTAACATCAACAATGTATATCAGGGAAACAAATGAGGAAGAAGTCCTTCTGATAATTAGTCAAATGAAAAACAGAACATCCTCTGGAATTGATGATATACCAGACACAGTCATTTAAAAAGTAGCAATGTACATAATCAAACCACTCACTCACTTGTAAAACAACTCCTTAACCCAAGATACCTTCCCACAAATTTTTTAAACTGCTATCGTAAAACCTCTTCACAAAAGGAGACAAACTTAATGTAACAAACTAGGCCAATATCACTTCTCACAGGTTTCTCAAAAATACTAGAAAAACTATTTAATAACATTAAAAAGCTTCTTAACAAAATTATTACAGATTCCCAACATGGATTTAGAGAAAAAAGATCTACTAAAACTGCTCTATTTGCTTTTCTCAATGAAATTTTGATTGCACTAGAGCAGAAAGAAATGAATTACTGATAATTTCCTTTTATGAAATTAATTTAGTTTTACAAGTATTCTCCTGCTAGAATTTTGTTTCTCAATTGTTAAAGAAATTTTTGTTCACTTGTTCATGTTGTGCGATAACAGTCAGGGAAACTTAATCTGTCACGGAAAGTCAGGGAGTTTTGAGATCAAGAATCACTAGCCACCCTGAACAGCAAGCTAGTGAGGTTATAACTATTCTCATTATGCAGTTGCCCACTTGGTATTTTTCCTGTTTGAATTGATAAATTTTAGTGTAATTGTGTGGGGCAAAAAAATATCTTATGTTATTTTTTATATTAAGAAGACTTAACTGTGTGAATATCCTCAAAAATATCACTAATCCTTAAGCTATCTGTAAAGTTTTTATTATGTACTCAACTATTAATTACTTCTGCATAATTATGAGGAATTGAAGATCCTTTTCTGATGGTAGATACAACTTTTCATGGGGCAGTTGTTTCAATCGACATGTATTTCTAGTTGGCACAACCTTTTCTGATCTGTATCTGGTCATGGGTATTAGTTCTTGTTGCTGCTACACTATGTACCTACCTTGGGTGTATGATGAGACAGGTTCATTACCTAAACAATATGTGTGAAATATGTGCTATAGATGAAAGGTTATAAAACATGTTTAATGAAATGATTGATACTTCAATCTTTTTCTCTTTTTAGTAAGTAAGTATCATACCCACATGCAGGTAATTTATTACCTATTGTATGATACAATTGTGTATGTAGGTAGTTGTATCTCCTGTATACACTCTTATATATTATACTGGTGAATAAAAGATGATTAAAATGTCAGCCTCAATTTGTGAACCTTTCCAGACGGAGTGTCTGTGCACAGGAGATGGAAGATTTACATAAAAATTGTTCCTCTGATTATGATAAAAAAAAATTCCTCTTCCCTTGGTAATGTGTTACTTAAGAAAATAATCCCTATTTTCTCCAAAGTATTTCTATTTTCTTGACAAAAAGTTTCTGGGGAAAAAAACTTACTTTTGTTATCAGATGGATGTATAGGATGGAATAGTCAGTAATTTTTTAATTACCTGACTTGTGTTTTACTTGTTTCTATGCCACACTAGGAAACAAATCCTTTTTCAGAGAATCCCAATTCCTAATATTAATTTTCTTAATGATATGAAAGAACTGCTATCTCTGTGAGAAATGTAGTATTATAAATATTTAATATACTTTACTTCAAATATAGTTTTGTATGTTTTCTAATCTCAGTCTAAAAATGGTATTACTCATTCTAAAGAGTTTGTAGAACAGTTTCTTGTTGTTTTCTGACATCTAATCCTTGGAGTATGGATTGATAGTCTGAATATTTTGTCTTGTAGTTTATGTTGTGTGGTTTCACTACCTTGTCATCTTGTGATTGGAGAATGGTACTCAAATGAATGGTTCGTCGTTTCAAAATTTGTGGTCTAATATTGTAATAAGGGGGTTGGATTTCACATAAAATCACTACCAATAAGATCCTTTTCCTGATACTGCTCTGTTTAAAATTTTATTATTCAAATTTGACATAAAAAATGCCGAATTTTATTAGACTTATTCATTGCAGCAAGTTTTTTCTTGCATTAAAAATAATAATTGGCTCTTGACTGGTGTCATTGAATCAACTATTCTACCTTAACACTAGTGTCTTGTATACTGTTCCACCTTTCTCTTACAAGGTGTTTATTTTATTATTTAAAAATAAATTTTTTGTTTTTTAAATCTTAATTATAAATTGTTTGTCCTTTTATTTTCTAGGATGGTACTGTTACAGAAGTTTTTTTGTCGCATTTAAATCAAGAAGGAGAACTATATTTTAATATAAAGTCTGAAAGCTTTGGTTATTTACGTTCACTGATGGACAAATTGATGGAAGGTGGCATAAATGAAACACACATATCTAGAGCAGCAAATCATTCAACAGACCCATCTAAATTATACCTGGCAAGATACTCTGTTGACTGTGAATATTATCGTGCCATTGTTATAAGCGAACCAGACCAAAAAAATTGGGTAAGTAGGGTTTAATTGGGTTGTAATTAATTTTTCTGTGGTGAGTTAATATCAATTTTTTATTTTTGTAGGTCACTGTCCAGTTTGTTGATTATGGCAACACAGAAACTGTTGCTGCATCTAGTCTGTTATTGCTAGGACAATTGTCTGAAACTCTGGAAAGATTCCCATATCAGGTATGTGAAGATTGGTATTTAAAATATATTTGTAATTGTGGTGTATTGATGTTGCTTTCCAATGTTATTATGAAGGTATTAATATTCATTACGTGATACATCTAAATTGATAGTTAAATTAAGTTGAAACTTTTTGAGACTCATGAAAAGTTATCATGTTTGTGTTATTTAACTCATATTTTATCTAGAATAATTAAATATATTAAGCGTCCTTAATATGGACCATTCACAATATTTATGAATATTAAATGACCCTAATATTAACTATTCATTCCACATCCAATTTTAAGTGTTGTAAATTGCAGTAAATTGAAATTCAATATTTTTACCCCAAATGCGTAGTTACAATTGTCTGTTATCAATTTGTAATTAAAAAATTAACGATTGTAATCGAAACAAGGTAGAAAATATCCTCCAGCCTAAACCCTTATTTCTGTAAATATAATTTCCGTTAATCTTGATGACCACCCTTTTTACTTAAAAATTTACTTAAAATAAAAAATGTTAATAATACATTATTATACCGTACCTTATTGATAGTCCTAGTAAACAAATATGTTGAAATTTTTCACAAAAATTGTTTAAAATAAAGAAATAATCTCTACCCTTTTGATTATAAAAGAACTTTACCTAACTATTGCAATATCTTAATAACACTGTCACTGGATTTGTACTGTGGATTTGAACGTGCATTGCCTTGGTTTTCAAACTCCTTATTTTGGGATGTAAGTCCTGATCCCCTTTTTTCCTGCTGCCTACATTTCTCTTAACTTACATGAGAAGGAGCATGGGGTGGCAAGCAACTGGATAATCTGGGAAAAGTCTGGAAATTTTCTGTTTCTGAAAAAAAAAAAAAAACATGGAAAATTTTGTGTTTCTGAAACGGCCATGGGAAATTTTGTGTTTCTGAAACGGCCATGGGAAATTTTGTGTTTCTGAAACGGCCATGGAAAATTTTGTGTTTCTGAAAAAAACAGGGAAAATTTTCTGTCTCTGAAAAAGCCTGGGTTTTGCTCACTGCTCAAGGAATAAATTTGAAAGATAACAAAGTTCACGGAATTAAAAAAATTCACCACAAATACTTCGGAAATTTTTTTCTTCGGTTAGATTTTTAGGCAACTCGCTCAACCCAATAACACTCCCACAAGTTCTTACACTGAAAGGCGGGAGCACTGCTTCACTTCTTCAGTGATAGCGAAAGTTTGTTCCTTCCAATGACCTTGATGAAACGTGATTGAAGGAGTCCCAGACAGTTCCAGTTTCATAGCCATTGTAACGGTTCTGCAACAGCTGCATAGCAGTTCCACCATTGCAAGGAATCTGTGGCGACAGTCATGCTCAGTTCTGCAAAAATCTTTTGTTGTAATATTTATTTGTTTTTTAACAATATAACAAATTGCAAGTAGTGTGAATTTATTTTCTCCATGTACCATTATAATACAAAATTTGACACAATAACTTATTTGAGTATCAAGTAAGATGTCAGAGGTGGCCCTACTTTGATTTTATTTTCATGCCAAGCCAAACCTGATTTGCCGTACGTTTGAATACATTTATTTCATAATTGTTTCAGCAGTTTACAAGAACAATTTAGGGAACTGAAAACAATTGTTTCAGTTGTTTATGGAAGTGTTAGTGCTGTTGCATTGAAACAACAGCAAGACGGTTCCAAGTGGAGCTAGTCTGAGGTTGGAGCAGTAAATGTTTCATTGCAATGCTCCCCAGTTTAATGAAACAGCTCCAGAGACAGTTCCAATTGACCGACCTCTGGACGTGATAGAACACACTGTTGTTATAGCAACTATTTGTGAGTTGGGTTGCCATCTGTCCAGGTTTCCCCAGATTTGTCCTATTTTCGAGGGGTTGGGGCAAGGTTTTCTACTCTGTTCGTTTTTTTTTTTATTATTATTTTTATAAACTGTGCAACAAAGATTAATAGTCACAGTCATTCAAAGTTTGCACATGCCATTGCAAATGCGACTCTCATTATTATGTGAGTTACAATTACTCCATTAATTTTAAGATGATTATTCTTGTAACTAGAAGTATCTTGTGTTTTGCAGTCTTAACTCTTGTATGTGAAAAATAAAATTAGCATTTCAGTTCTTAAATTGAACTTGGAAAGGAAAAAAATCAAGAAATAATTCATAGAAGTATCTATTGAATTCTGTTTTTAAGCCTCTGTTTCTTACTGGGAATGAACCTTGTTATTGTGTGTCATTAAAAAAAATAAATAAAAAGTTACACTTAATTATTACGATGGGTAGAAATCATTTTACGTAGTAACGTCCAGGGTTTTCGGTCAGTTGTCAGACATGTAAGATTTTGATGGCCACCCTACTTGCCTGGAATGGGCTCTAATGACCTCGATGTTGACAAGCCCTAAAGGCCTCCCCCCCCCACAAAAAAAAAAAAAAAAAAAAAAAAAAAAAAAAAAAAAAAAAAAANGAACTGTAGATAGTGACTTTATTCCTACCCCTTATTTCCTCCTCTATGTTTTACGGACCATAAATGTTATGATTGCATCATAACTCTGATATCCTCTAAAAAAGTTATACTTACATTATTGTACTCAGCATAGTGAAAGAAAAGAAATGAGTTGATAGTAATGAGATGGGGAGAAAGCGTGGCATGTTCATTTGTGTGCTGCATGGGATAAGCTGGCATTTGTGGCTGGCCTACAACCACTGATTCTGTCTGAATCTCAAACTGTCTCAATGTCATTTCAGTGATGGCCGAGCTAAAGGCTACTTTAATCAGTCTTGAGTCTGTCTAATACCGAGCTTTGTTTTATTTATAATTCTGATAAGTGTGCTTATTCTTAAATGTTTTTAATGAGAATGCTTTACTATTGAAGAATGATTGATGAATTATTATGAATTTCCTTCTATATTTCTTATGTATTTTTATAGATTTCACCTGCTAGTATGTTTGTTTCTCAATTGTTAAAGTAAATTTTTTGTACATGTTAATGTTGTGCATTAATAGTCAGGGAAAAGTTAAGGAATTTTGAGATGGAGAATCACGACTCACCCTGAAGCTCATCAACCATTTGATTCAAAAGATTGTGATTTAAGTCATTATAGAAAGAAACCACTGAACTGAAATCTCCCAAGGACATTCAGTCTTGTACAGGTTATGAAGAGAGTGATAACTCATAATATGAGTGAAGAAAAAGGACTCTGTTGTCTATTATGGCTTTTTCATTCTACTTGCACTTAATTCTGTACTTAATAGTAATTTGAAAGTTATTGAAATTGAAGGTAAATGTTAGTGCTGTGTTATGACTTCGTGCCCAGCATATAGGTAAAGTGAACTTCTGAAATAACTTAAAAGCAAAATGACCTTTGAAGTGCGAAAGTGTTAAGAAGTTATCTTACTAATTGATAGGTTGTCTTAAAGAATTTCTCTGAAAAGATGTTAATGTACCTCAAAAAATATCTGAAAATGAATTATTATTGAAATAGTAATTATTAAAAGGAAAAATTAAATGATAAAGTATAAAATTAAGTAATCACTTGAAAATGGTTAATTACAGAAATAATGAATGGATTTCAGGGAAAACTTTGAAGTGTGAGAAATTTGAATAGTATAAAAGAAAATAATTTATCAACTGAGAAAAGAAATATAACTCTTAGGGCAGTATTCATAGTCGAAAATACTTCATTATTTGAATTACTGATTATACCCCCTATTAATGAATGGTTCGGTATGTATTGTTGCCCCAAATAAGCGTAGATGAACTTTAGTTAAATCTCTCATTTTCCAACCACTGATTGTTGGTTGCCGTTTTGATAGAAGTTTCAGATTCTTTCACCAACTGCCAAACAATGTATGATTATTCAGGGTGGTGAGAGTCCGGGGAAAACTGTGAAAACCGGGAAATAATCAGTGAATTTTCTGTTTCTGTAAAAGTCACGGAATTTGCATACTGCTCAGGGAAAAGACGTAAAAGTGATAACGTAGATCGTCGTATTAAAAAAACTAATTCTATGAAAAATGTTTTTTTCTTCCTTCAATTAGATTTAAGGCAACTTGTTTAACCCAATAACTCTCCCGTGAATTATTTCATGGAGTGACAGAAGAACTGCCTCTTTAATAGCGATAGTAACGGGTTGTTTCTTCCTATGGTCTTGATAGGACATGATAAGAGCTGTGCCACGGTTACAGTCGCGGAGCACTTGTAACGAAATCTGCTGCAACAGTCTCGCTCGGTTCCGCTGAAATCTTTCGGTGTAACGAGCGTCATTATTTGTTTTTAATGATGTAACAAATTGCGACCAGTGTGTTTTTTTTTCATGTACCGTTTTAGGCCGTGCCCTGCATGGGCGACAAACGCGAGCGACAACTTTAAGCGACAAGATTCAAACACGCTTGTACTTACGAGACTATCCTGCGTGAGTGAGTGACACTATAGCGCTATAAGCGCGACATTCGACGACGTTTGAACTTCAAACATGCTTGAGTTTTGTCGCGCGTCAGACGTTACATTTCACACAACCTACTTGATCATTCTAGAGATTATCGTTTGTAAACAATAAAATGCAGTAGTATGGAGTAGGTCTTGACATTTTGTCGTGATCTCGCCGGTGGCTACTGTGTTTTATAGGTTAGCTTATGTAGTATCGAAGTGATTACGGTTTTGTGCAAGTTCAAAACACAACCAACCCAATTATTTTGGTATTGCAAATTAGTCCCTTTTTAGTAATGTAATCATTAATGCCATTTTTAAGGAAATAAAAAGTACAAATTAACATACTGGTATATTCAAAAACTTGGGACGCAAAAACAGTTGCGATTGCTTAAAGATGGCGCCACATCGCAAACAATACGTGAATATATGTGACTACACGGATTTATAGCGAAATGCGTGGTTCTAAGGCAAAGATGCCATGAAAACACAATAAATGTATCAGAAAAAACATCTTAATTACATTGAATTTTAACATTTGTACTCGCAACTGTTTTTGCATTACATTTTATTGTTTACGAACGATAATCTCTAGTATGATCAAGTAGGTTGTGTGAAATCAAGGAGACTATATAGTCTCCTTGTGTGAAATGTAGAGTCTGACGTGCGACAAAACTCGAGCATGTTTGAAGTTCAAGCGTCGTCGAATGGCGCGCTTGTAGCGCTAATGTCGCTGTCGCTCACTTAGGACAGTCTCGTAACTACACGCGTGTTTGAATCTTGTCGCTTGAAGTTGTCGCCCACGCAGGATACGGCCTTAATCTAAACTTGACACCATAATTTATTTTGATTATCGCGTAAGATTTCTGATTTTGACCTAACTTTTATTGTATTCCCATGCCAAACCAAACTTGATCCGCTGAAATTCTTAATACATGCATTTCATAACTTTTTTCAGCTGATAAGAACAATTCAGGAACTTAACAATTGTTTCGAATGTTTCCGGAAGTGTTAGCGCTGTTGCTTCGCATCAGCGAGACAGTTCTAAGGGAAACTGATAGCACCGTTGAAACGATGCGACAGCGAGTGTATTCCAAGCGGAACTGTTAATGCCGTGCAATGAAACGACAGAGGCTGTTCGAAGTGGAGATATTTAGCTCCATTAGTAGTTCCAGTTGTAATAAGACCGTGTCCTACGTGGGCGACAAACGCGAGCGACAACTTCAAGCGACAGAAGTGTAGCGTCGTGTCGCCAGGATTGAGTGTCCTGCGCGGGCGCGCGCGCGATCGGTCGACTCTTTAATTAAGATGGCGCCACACCGCGAACAATACGTGAATATATGTGACAAAACGGATTCATAGCGAAATGCGTGGTTCTAAGGCGAAGATGCCACAATAACTTTATCAGGAAATAACATATTAGTTATAATGAATATTAACATTTGTACTCGCAACTGTTTTTGCGTCCCAAAAAGTTTTTGAATATATCAGTTTGTTGATTTGTACTTTTTATTTCCTTTAAAATGGCATTAACGATTACATTACTAAAAAGGAACTAATTTGCAACAACAAAATAATTGGGTTTGTTGTGTTTTGAACTTGCACAAAACCGTAATCACTTCGGTACTACATAAGCTAACCTATAAAACACAGTAGCCTCGGGCGAGATCACGACGAAATGTCAAGACCGACTCGATACTATTACATTTTATTGTTTACGAACAATAATCTCTAGTATGATCAAGTGGGTTGTGTGAAATCAAGGAGACTATACACTATTAGTTGACTATATAGTCTCCTTGTGTGAAATGTAGCATCTGCCAGTCCTAAGAGCGAGAACATTAAATTCACTGAATCTATTGAAGTTCCTGAGTAGGAGGGAATGGGCCGCTGATCGCTCCTCCTTGCTCCAGTTTTATCGAGCATTCAAAAGATCTCGGCTCGATTATGGCTGCGTTGTACATAGCACTGCTCGTGCAAGCTATTTAAAAAAATTGGATAGTGTCCACCATGCAGGAATCCGACTAGTTACGGGAGCCTACCGTACTAGTCCCATTCCGAGTTTGTATGCCGAGTGTCCACCTCTTTACCTCCGGCGGCAACTACTTATGCTACGACACTTTTACCACGTGCTTACTTTACCCGACAATCTGGTACACAACGCAGTATTTCATCCTTCCTCTTCTTCCATCCGTTTCTACAACAACGGACTGAGAGCAACTAAACCTTTTTGATATCGCTCCAAAGAAATTTTGGAAATCTTGATTATACTCACACCTAGTGTCTTAAATCAAGGTTTCAGTCAGACTCCTCTACGGGCTTTGCACAAGTCGAAGATTAATTTCGATCTTCTGCATCATGACAAGAAGAACACTCCAGCCGCGATGTTTAGGGTATACTTTCACCTAATCCTCGACAAACACTGGACCTATATTCCTGTGTTTACAGACGGGTCGAAGGAGGCTGGTGGTGTCGGCTGCTCCGTAGTGTTTTCCCGTAAGACCTGTGTCTACTGTCTTGGCGACCTGTTCAGCGTTTACACCGCTGAGTGCTACGCCATATTGAGAGCACTGCGTTCAACAAAGTGAATTTGATCCCGCGGATCAAATTTCCTGATGTACTCTGATTCTGTAAGTGCCCTTCAAGCAATCCAGCTGATAAGCTGATCCAGAACATCCAGGATGTGCTTTCCTCCTTCCAAAGTGAGGCAAAGAACATAATGTTTTGCTGTATTACCGTACACGTAGGAATCAGAGGAAATGAGGATGCAGACGTTTCCGCAAAGGCGGCATGCGTCAAGAATCGCGTGGATTTCTTCACGATTTCAAAACGAGATCTCCTAAATTCCATCAAGACAAGGATTTTGAGTGGTTGGCTGTTGAAGGGAATAAGCTCCGACTTAGCAAATCCTCTGTTAAGTCATGGAGCAGTTCCTGTAGGTCAGCCAGGCGCGACGAGGTCTTGCTGACCCGCTTAGGACATTGTCCTCTCACTCATCGGTATCTCTTACTAGATGATCCCGTTTGTGAGAAGTGTTGCTCTTCTGACAGTGCGTCACCTACTAACTGATTGCAGAAAATGCACGAGAATACAGAGACTGATTGGTTTGGCTGCAGATTTACCAACAATTCTCGGAAATGAAACGGATGATGTTAATAAACTATTGAATTTTATAAGTAGATCGGGGCTCCTCCCGTAAGTTCTCGGGAGGGTTTAAATTTGCATTCTTCTTTCCTTTTATCCTTCCTTTCCGTAATTTGAAAATTATAATTTTCAATTAAAAATAAATAAATTATGATATAATTTGTTCGGAAACGGTTTCCTTTTCTTTTCTCTCATAATTGTATTTAGATATTTGTTGAATTCAGGAGGTTTCTTTTTAGTGGGTATGGTCGAGATATTTGGCGAGTCTCCCACACGGGAAAGAGTCACTACGACTCTTCTCTATTGTATTTTTTTCCCCACTTGCAAGGGCTCTAATGACCTTGCCGTTGACGAGCCCTAAAGCCCCACAAAAAAGTAGCATCTGACGTGCGACAAAACTCAAGCATATTTGAAGTTCAAGCGTGGTCGAATGTCGCGCTTGTAGCGCTAGTGTCGTTCGCGTAGGACAGTCTCGTAACCACAAGCGTGTTTGAATCTTGTCGCCCACGCAGGACACGGCCTAACTCATCTCTAGACGTAGCAACTTCTTTCGGGGGCTATTGGAACATGGAACAGAGGACAGCGACTTTATTTCTACCCCTTATTTTCTCCTTTTAGCAGATGTTTTACTGACTGCAAATGTCATGACTCCGCCTACAACCACCGTTCCTTCTCAAACTGCTTCAGTGTCGTTTCAATGATGGCGGTGCTAAGGGTTACTTTTATCAGTTTTTAGTTACTCTAATGCCAAGTTTTGTCTTATTTATATTTCTGATAAATTTAATTTTTAAAATGTAAGTGTAAATAAACAATGTAATCATGGATTCATTTTATATATTTGTTCAAATTTGACACCTAACAAAACTATTCACTTTCAATGTTGCATTTAAACCTCCGCCTCCCCCCCCCCCCATTAATTTTAGCAGCAGTTAATGCTTTTCGGCTTTGGTTTCCTTGTGATGTGAATTTTTATTTTCTCAATATCCTTGGCACTTACAAAAAATAATAATAATAATACTCAGACATTCCTCGATTATGGAAACAACCTGTTAATGAATATAAACAGAGAAAACATCTCAAACGAGATTTTGAAGTTATTTGCTGTTTTTGCCAAAGATATTTCTTGATATATTTGAAGTTATTCGCCGTTCTAAGAAAACATAGTTAAATAACTGATTTCCATTGAATTATTCTGCTTTGTCCTTATATTGTGTGGTGCTCTTTGAATAAACAGGTAATAAACAGTGCCTTACTTAGATTATATTACTCAAACTGTTATACCGCGGAAGGAATGGAACGAGAATACGACAGGTGATGAACACTAATGTATTACAAAACAATAAGTACACTACTCTCATACAATTACATAATACATAAGCCACTAAGCTCTGCCACTCTGGTCGCATTGTCCGTGTTCTCTCTCACTCTAGGTTCGTGGTACATGTCGCACTCGCACTATTCGCGGTCGCCGTCTTCCGTCGACGTAGATGGCGCTGTCGGACCGACGTGACATCATCTGACGTCACATCAAAACGCTCCATATGAGCACTGAGCACACCAACAATTTAGAAATATCAAATCAACCCAAGAAAAATAGTATTAGTTATTAAAATATTAATTAAGAAAATGGTAACTATCTTTTTTCATAATTTTTTAAAATTGTTCTCGGTTTTTGTTGTGTCCCGATGAGGGAAATAATGAGATGGAAAAAACTTAACAAGTCTTTATTCAGTGGTAGATACAACAGCTGGTCAAGTCTGTGTAGTGGCCATGTACCAAAATCGTAGCTGAGTCGTCGTCGAAAGGTTCCAGCGTCCCGTTGTTCCACAATCCAAGAGGAAGAATCCGTGGCCGTATGCAGGTGGTCGTCGTCCAATGGTTCCGTGCGAGGCGTTGTTCCGTTGGTTCGGAGAGGCGTCCAGGTAGAGAGCGACGCGGCGGCGTAGATGCGTGAAGACAGCTGACGGCGGAGAGTAGCGTACTTCTTCTGGCTCGCTCCAGATCCTCTTCTACCTTAGGGCTGCACGGCGGCCCTTTATATACCTACCGCCTAGGAGGCGGCGATGGCGGAGCTTTTCGCCAGTCGAGGCAGCGGTGGCGGCGGCCCTGCGCGGCGCGTTACCCCGCCGGTAGCGTGGTGGGGACAAGAGGGGGTACTCCTTTGCCCGTTCCGTTTGCGCGCGTTTGGCGCGACGCTTGCCGGTGCGGCCCGAGCTGCCCCGATGGTGGCCGTAACCGCGGGAAATATGAATGTGGCGGTNATTTTCCGTGGTACGGCCGGTGTCTGTGCTGGAGCCTGGTACTCCGTCTGAATACCCGTTCCTGCGTTGGTTGTTCCACGAACATCTGCTGTGGTGGGGGTGGCAGGCTTGGTGCCTGCTCCTCGGACGCAGGGGCTGGAGGCCGGCTGCTTGGCTCCTGTGACGTACGTGGCTGTGTGGTAGCTTGCTGCGGAAGAGGTGGCAGGCCGACCGTCTGTTCGCTACCTGCAGCCCCAGGAGGTAGGCAGCTTCCTTGTGTGATGTGGGCGGATGTGGCTTCCGTACGGTAGAGTCCTGTAAATGAAGTGAATTAGTTGATTCGCTAAAAACTCTTTGCCGTGTTCCCTGGGAAGCTCGTGTGTGTCCCACATCGTGGTCCGTAGGCCTTCTGTGGCTGCTTGCCGTGTGTGACGTGGATGGGTGTGGCTTCCCTACGGTGGAGTCCTGCAAAGGAAGTGAATCGCTTGACGCACTTGTAACTCCTTGCCGCATTTCCTGGGGAGCGTATGTACGATCCACACCGTGGCCTGTAGACCGTGCCTTTGGTCGGTCGTGATGCCTGTATAGCGTCCTGGAGGTGGTATGCCTTAAGTAGGTCCATGGTCCTACTTTGTCCGTTAACTCCAAGTACCCGATTAGGATCATCCATATAAGTCCTGCCGTATACGTTGCGTCTGCACGTATATTTCCTTTGGACTCGTGCGTCCGTTCCACTGTGGGAGTCGTCCGTGAAATTGACGACGTAGGCTGCCTTACGTGAATGAGGTGTGCGGGGCCGTTTCCTGAAGTGTCCGGCATCGCCTGGTATGCGGACCGTGCGCTGAGCAGCGCGTCAGGTTTCGGATGGCCCATGTTCCTAGCTATCTTCACTGCCTGCCCGTGAGTCTGAATCAGCCCTGTCGCTTCTCCGTTGGACTTCGGGTGGCGCGGCGGCGTCAACGCGTGTTGCATCCTTTTATTATGACAGGGATCTGCCATGTGGGTTGGAGTGTCTTGTATGGTGATGTCTGCTACTACGGTCTTGAGTTAGCCGTTTCCCGCGAAGAAGTGTTGTAAGGATGTGTTGGCCGTCCGGCTAGCTGTGAAATATAAGAATTTTAATAATGCGTCGACTATGATTAGCCACATTTCTACCGGAAATGTTCCCATGCCGTCGACGTGAAAACTTTCCGACAGCTCGCCTGGTGCCGGCCAGCTACTCGACTTTTCAGGAGTTGCTGCCTGGTTGGCTTGACCTGCCTTACCACTTTGTACCCTAGTTTTGGTGTCGGGGTCTATGCCTGGCCTATAATCATGCTGCTTGCCTAGCTGTTTTGGACATCTTATGTCCCAACGTTCCTGATGCAACCATTCTAATACTGATTCTCTTAATCTCTTCGACATTATAGTTCTGTTCCCTAAAGTTGTACTGCGCGAGAGTACATTACTAACTACTGTTAATTTGCCTTTAGATCTGTATCCTGTAGTACTGTTGGTACGTGCCTTGCTGAAAACCGGTCGTCCGGTCTGGACGAAATTCCTTGCTTGATGCCAAGTTGCGTCGGTTCCAGATGTACTAGCTTGGATGTTAGAGGTCTCGATTTTTGTCGTCCTTTGCGCAGCCGTTGAACTGGTCACTTTGACTGCCGTAACCAATCCCTGCATCTCTTCTAGGCTGGGATCGCAGTGACGCTGTGCCTCTAATCTGATTTTATCTTCTAGTGTGGACATAACTACAATATCTCGCATTAGATAATCGATGTACGGAGCTTGTCTGCTCGTCGCGTTGCATGTAAATTTGCCTAGTTTTGCCATTACTCTGCGCTCTGTAAAAAACTCGGAGTGAGTTTGACCCATCTCCCAACGACATAAAAAGAACCTGAATCTTGTTGCTGCGATGTATATTTGTTGACTACGATGCGTGCCTAGACTGTTTCTTAATTTGCTGAATGGTATCTGCGCGATACCCATCTCTGGATCGAGCTTTTTGAGTAGGGTGCATGTAGGGTTCACGACGTTACTAAGTAGAAATCCTTCTTTACGAGTCTCCTTCTCCGCTCCGTGATACGCGAAGTGTTGGTACAACCTCCGTCTACATTCTCTCCCCTGCTCCGTCGTTTTGCTAACTTGTTCGGACAGAGGCGGACTTGTACGTGAAGAAGTTTCCCGTCTGACCGCTGTAAGTGCTACCGCGTTGCTGCAGGGTGGCTCGTCATCCACTCTGTGGCAAACGAAGTGTTTGCCCGACTTCCGACTTTTCTCTCCATTGCTCTATCGTTTCGCTAGATTGTTCGTACGGCGGCGGACTTGGAAGTCACGGCGTTTCTCGTTTTAACGCGGTAAGTGTTGCCGTGATAACTTTCCACTGCTTCCGCTGTTGCTGTAGTTGCTGCTGGTGTTGTTGTAGGGTGGCCAACAGTTGCCCTAGTTGCTCCATGCTAGTCGATGTTAGTACTTTTATCCTCGTCGCCAAATGACTTATTGTGTCCCGATGAGGGAAATAATGAGATGATGGAGTAAACTTAACAACAAGTCTTTATTCAGTGGTAGATACAACAGCTGGTCAAGTCTGTGTAGTGGCCATGTACCAAAATCGTAGCTGAGTCGTCGTCGAAAGGTTCCAGCGTCCCGTTGTTCCACAATCCAAGAGGAAGAATCCGTGGTCGTATGCAGGTGGTCGTCGTTCAATGGTTCCGTGCGAGGCGTTGTTCCGTTGGTTCGGAGAGGCGTCCAGGTAGAGAGCGACGCGGCGGCGTAGATGCGTGAAGACAGCTGACGGCGGAGAGTAGCGTACTTCTTCTGGCTCGCTCCAGATCCTCTTCTACCTTAGGGCTGCACGGCGGCCCTTTATATACCTACCGCCTAGGAGGCGGCGATGGCGGAGCTTTTCGCCAGTCGAGGCAGCGGTGGCGGCGGCCCTGCGCGGCGCGTTACCCCGCCGGTAGCGTGGTGGGGACAAGAGGGGGTACTCCTTTGCCCGTTCCGTTTGCGCGCGTTTGGCGCGACGCTTGCCGGTGCGGCCCGAGCTGCCCCGATGGTGGCCGTAACCGCGGGAAATATGAATGTGGCGGTGCGTATGCCACAGTTTTATTCACTAATTTTTCTAATGTAGGTGAAAATGATAGATTTTCATGTTTTTACCATTCCAGACATTTGTGAATCTTGATAGTACAAGTCTTTCACATCCAAGTCTGAGGACATGTCAAAATCACTAAAAACTGCCCCAACTGGAAAATGCAGTGTTTGTTGCCAACACATTAGCTGTTCATTGGTCAAAGAATAGGCAAATCAATGAGATTAATCTGAACGGATCAGTGAATCAGTCAAATAATCAACTCTTAACATAATCATCTCTTTGCATAGAGATGGTTATTTGTGAACTGTGAATATGAGTGACTCATAATCATCACTTCACAAATCATCATCTCTTATATGGCAAACAATTCTGTGACAATGAATATCACCTTTAGAAAAAATATACTATTTAATGGGATCAACTTGATTGTTCTATAATTAAATAAAAATATTTTGAAAATAAATATTGCAAAAATTAAATAAATAATTTTAAATTATTAAATAATCATTAAAATAACCATTTATTTAAGAGTTATAATTTTTTAAAACATTCTATGCTTTAATTGTAAATCTTTAATCCTCTTATTTTTCCATACAGAAAAAAAAGCTGTAATGTGTACTGTTACTTGTAGTTTTTGATTAACAATAGGCAGTTAATCCTATAGGAACTAACATTCTGTTGCATAATTTTAGAAACTACTTTATGTACTCTTTTAAAACCTCCAGTCAAACTCCATTCAGATTTTATTTTAACAAATTTAATTTTAAAAAGTTTCTAATTCTAAGTTTCAAAGGTTCAAAGTTCTAATATCTCTACACCTGAAATGACTTTTCTTTTATAGGTAGAAAACACACAATGTATGAAGTTCAAAAAATGTTTCTTTTTTTCTGTTATTCTAATCTGAAGTTTTTGTGTACGTTTATTTTGCACAAATAAACCGCTTATATTTTGTCCAGAAAAAATTTACTGCTTATATTTTGTCCAGGAAAAAGATAGTTTAACACATAATAGAAGCTACCTATGAGGAATAAAAATGGTAAAGTGCTTATTTTTTATCATTCAAAAAGATTACTAACCATTAGTGATAAAATTATTGAATTTCCATTCATTGAAAATGTTTGTGACTTACAAGGAATTGAAAGTATGACTATGTTGCATATGAGGGTGAAAAGTTTTCAAACCCCGAGTTTAGTCTGTTGCAACTTAAGTTGAGAAATACAAGGTATGGCAATTAAATAACCGGACAGG
Organism: Laupala kohalensis; assembly: GCA_002313205.1. Classification (NCBI taxonomy): domain Eukaryota; kingdom Metazoa; phylum Arthropoda; class Insecta; order Orthoptera; family Trigonidiidae; genus Laupala; species Laupala kohalensis. The sequence goes on from NNCF01129026.1 coordinate 281,727, forward strand.
TGCTGCTACTGCCAAAAAGTGAGCGTGCTGCAGCAGGTTTGAACTTATCTGTGCCTATTGATGCTTGCCCCACCCTGAGCTTGATAGACACGGTTGTACGTCGCGCAGTCTTGCTGTAGCAATTGCTCTTTCAAGTCCACATGTTAGCGTCTCATTGAAAAAATGCAAAATTCAGATGGAGCAACGAGTTAACCTCAAGTTTCTAGTAAAACTGCCACAGAAACTCATGCCATATTAAAGGAAGTGTACGGAAGTGAATGTTTATTGCCTACTCAAGTTTTTGAGTAGTTTAAAAGGTTTAAGGAGGGACTTAAAACGACCAAAGATGATCCACGTGTTGGAAGACCAACACCAAAAATGGATGACAGCATCCAGAAAATTGGTAAAATGATCAGTGAAAATATTCATCTGATTGTCAGCTTTTTCTGAAATGTCAGGAATTAACAATAAAAGTGTCCGTCAGATTTTGCATGAATCATTGAACATGCAGAAAGTTTGTGCAAAAATGGTGCCAAAACTTCTCACACCTAAGCAAAATGAATCAAGAATGAACTTTTGTGCTGACCTTTTATACAACATTGATAATGATTCAGAATTATTAGACAGAATGATTACTTGCAATGCATCATGGTTTTTTATCTATGATCCTGAAACAAAGCGCCAATCGATGCATTGGAAGAGCCCAAACTCACCACGGCAAAAAAAGTGAAAATGAGCAAATCAAAATTCAAAACCATTATGATTTTTTTTTTTTTAAGCGT